>CAJVGC010000044.1:0-84180 GCA_910822075.1 Senecio squalidus
AAAAAGGGAATCTGGTCATGTCATTCTGGTTCAGATTTATGTGGATGACATCATATTTGGATCCACAAACACCAAACTGTGCACTTGGTTCTCAGAACTTATGTGTAGTGAATACAGAATGAGCATGATGGGAGAACTAAATTTCTTTCTGGGTCTGCAAGTTGAACAAAAGGAGGATGGAATTTTTATAAACCAAAGCAAATATGTTCATGATCTAATCAAGAAATTTGGTTTTGCTACAAGTTCTGAAATGAAAACACCCATGAGCACCTCTGACAAATTGCACAAGGACAAATCTGGCAAGTCAGTATGTCAAGCTACTTATAGAGGAATGATTGGTTCACTACTCTATCTGACTGCTAGCAGACCTGACATCATGTTCTCTACATGTCTGTGTGCACGTTATCAGTCTGACCCTAAGGAATCTCATCTTAAAGCTGTCAAGAGGATCTTCAGATATCTTGAGGGTACACCAAACCTTGGTTTATGGTACCCTAAGGATTCTGGTTTTGAACTAATTGGGTACTCAGATGCAGATTATGCAGGTTGTAAGCTTGACAGAAAAAGCACTTCAGGTGGTTGTCAGCTTCTAGGAGGCAAGCTGGTGAGTTGGTCCAGCAAGAAGCAAAACTCAGTTGCCACCTCCACCGCTGAAGCTGAGTATGTCGCTGCTGGAAGCTGCTGTGCACAGTTACTGTGGATGCAACATCAATTGCCCGATCTGGATATCCATATTCAAAACACACCCATCATGTGTGACAACAAAAGTGCCATTCAAATCACTGAGAATCCAGTCTTCCATTCCAGGACGAAACATATTGAAATCAGACATCATTTCATTAGAGACTGTGTGGAGAAAGGGAAGGTCAGACTGGAGTTCGTGGTAACCAATGATCAACTGGCTGACATATTCACAAAACCTCTAAGTGAGGAAAGGTTCTTCTATTTGTTAGGAGAACTGGGCATGCTAAACCCTTAGTTCTGAAAAATTCACACTTCAAGCTGACTTAAATTTCGGTCTGACTATTTTCAGTCTGACCATTCTCAGTCTGACTACGAGTCAGCTTCAGCATCCCAAATCTGACCTCAGATTCAATGTATTTTTGGAACAAATTTTTTAATTTTTTTTATATATCTTATGTATCACTAATTCATCATTAGATAACTTTATTTATTTTTTTTATTCGGTCAAGTCTTGTCAACGGTCATTCATTGCAAGTTGTAAATCTATAGGGGTCTAAGTTGTAATTTCGCTTGGTTTAAATTCTTAAGTAATATTAGTTTAAAGCTAACAGAATTTCAAATTTTTTTTAACCTAGTTCTTTCTCCTTCAAACTATCTGATTTTTTTTTCTCTAATGGCTAACCCTAATTTGATGCTCCATGTTACTTCAAGAATGATTCCAGGGGCTGAGTTCCAACACCGAGTTCAAGTAAAAGACAACAATCGAGTGGCTACTTCCGACATTCCCACCAATCGCGAAGGCAGGGGATTTGAGCAATTAATTCAATTCATGAAGGCTCACCCACTATATGGTGCTTTCTTCTGTGCAAATACTATGATACCACCAGTACTGTGTGAATGGTGGTACACGTGCACTGCCAATGCTGAACGCACTGTCATCACAGGCACCTACAACAATGCGCGTGACACGATTGCCATCACTGAAGAAACAATCAGAAGTGCTTTACTTCTTCCAACACTTGCTGAAGCTGGAGAAGGTGGTTTTCAGGCTAGACGGAGTAAACAACAAGCGAGGGCTGAAGCTTTCCCTCTCATTGGTCAGCCTGAAACACAGGGAGTCATTAAATACAGTCTATTTACTGGGAAATGGAAATTCTTGTTTTCTATGATTACAAGATGCTTGGGGGGTAAATCTGGCAGTTTGGATCAGATGAATGAGTTTGAAACTCATCTGTTCCATGCCATGGTCACGGGAAGACGAATCTCTTTTTCACAACTATATTTTGATGAGATTCTCTCCCTAGTTGTCAAACCAAAACGAAACAACGATGTTCCTGCTTTCTCTCTGTTTTGAGGAGGTTCTGGGCAAAGAATTATATGATCAGCTTGATCGACGATTTTACACATGTGAACTGCCCAGGCTGACTCCAAAAATCTTTACATATATCAATATTACTGAGAATGAAGCTCCACTTACTGCTGTGATGCTTGAATGGATTGCTAATCCGTTCATAGATCAAGAACCAACTGAGTCTGACTCATCAGACTCAGATGTTCAAGCTGAACGAATTGACGGTGGGCCAGAGGGAAATAACCCTACTGCAGATGCTGAGGTAAATTTGGGTGGGGCTGGGCCAAACGAAGAGGACCAAGGTATGATCATTCCTCAAACTCTAGCACAGTCTGAGAGTATCCCCTCTCAGTCTGCGCAGTCCAATCCACTTCTTGATGTACTGGCTACTCAAGCGACCAATCTGATGGACTCACCCAGTTCATTTGATAAAGCTCTCACATCAAGCCCCACTAAAAATCAAGCACTAATGGACACATTATTCCATGAGGCTGAGAGTCAAGAACTCCCCTCCAGTGCTGCAGTACAGACTAGTCTCTCTCTGCTAGATGATGAGCTGGATCTGACTGCTTGGACCACCCAAAACCCCAGTCTGATGGTCAACTTGGAGAACTACATTGCTGCTACCACACAGACACATGTGGCAAGCATTGAAGAAAGTGTCCCACTCCTGGACACACCTGTACCTAGTATGGGAATACCCCCCTCAATCTCAAAGCCTATTCCAACGGCCATTTTCACCAGCTCTGTGCTGGTTCACGATAAGGTACAACCTCCAAATCTCTTACACTCTTTATCACTAGTTGCCAATGCCTTACTCCCAAAACTGGGTGAGGTACAGACTTCAATTTCTATGGCTCATGATCATTCTCCCATATCACAGGGAGGGAGTGAGGCTGTGCCACCAGTTACATCAACACCTGCTACTACATCAACTCAGTCTGAGGTTGCCTTGACTGTTCCTGTCCTGTTAAAGGCACTTAAGGACATGTCCACTCAGTTTGATGACAGACTGAGAGCAATGCAGACTGAGTTTAATACTTTACGATCTCACAATGCAGCAGAACTGAAGGACTTGAAGGACATGGTGTCCAAACTGACTTCTGAAGTCAGTCTGATGAGGAAAGGCAAGGCAGTTGCAGAGGATTCTCAGATTCAGGGGGAGAAAAAGACTACCACAGTCAGTGAATCTGAAATCCCCAAACAAACATTGAAAAGGAAAAGAGAAGAGGGGGAGAAAAGGGAGAAAGGGTATTACAAAACCACCAGGCTCAACACCAAAACAGGGCAGTCAGAAGTGTTCTATGAAACTGACTGGAGTGATATATCGAGTGATGAATCTGAGAAACTTGTTTACAAAGGAAAAGGCAAAGCTGGGTATGTAAGTGACCAGGAACAGACTGAAGAAGGAGAAGGAAGCAAAATGGATACAACAACCAAGTCTGAGGCTGAAATAGAACAAGAAGCTGAAAACAAAAGGAAAAAGCTTGAAGCTGACAAATTAGCCAAGTTACAAAGATATGCTCAAAGTGCTGGAATGACTGTGGAGCAATACAGAGAGTATGTAAAGGGGCTATACAAAGAAAGATTTGACTTCAATCCATATGATCAAACTGAAAAGGCAGCTGCAGAATTTGAAGCTGAGATTCAAGCTGAAGAAGAAATGGCTATTGAAGAAGAACAAATGAGGTTGGAAGCTGATGCACAGATGGCCAAACTTGTTCTCAGAGAAGAAGAAAGAGTTGATCACATTATCAATAACTTCTCCATGAGAAAGCTCAAGAACAAGATCACTCACCTAGACTGTAAGAGTCATGGTGGAACTGACATGCTACTTACATGCTCACACAAAGGGGGATCCTTCAGAGTTGGGTTAACAAGATTGCACACAATGAGATTAGCAGAATGGAAGGAAATAGCAAGTTTGAGCTACAATCTGACTGACAAAGCTCAAGGTTTGGCTATAAGAAGAGAGGCTACTTTCAACATGAATGCTGCTCATATGCTGGAACTGGTGCCAGATGAAGACTACAGAGCCTACTGCACCAAACATAATGTGAAAGTCAAATCGAAGTCCTTGGGGTTGGAATCTAGCAGTATGCATCCAGTCCCTACAGAAATTGCATTTCAAGACAGAACCTACATTGAGACTGAGAAGCATATAGGTTTGTGCTACACTGATTGTGGGGGAGAAGAATGCTTTCAACCTAAGGACAGCATCACCACAACTTCCATTCACCATTGTATAGCTTTACTCAAGGAATGTGAGTTTCCTCAATGTCTTCCATTCAGAGTGAGACTGATCAGCTGGCTATTCATGAACCTGAGAAGAATTGAATAAATAGGAACACTGGCAGATAGAGTGGAGCTGGTAAAGAAGGAATATCAACTACACTTCAACAAGACTGATGCTGAAATGAAGACACTAATGGAATGGAAGAAAGATAGGCAGAGATGGATAAGGGAAAGAGATCAGCCTCTGCCGTTTGGAACTTCAGTCAAGAAAGGGAAGAGGACCTTAAAGAAGAAAATGTAAAACCAGACTGATGCTTGTTTTGTTCACAAACATTGTGTAATTGAAGATGTTAATGTTTGTGTTTATTTTCTTGCATATTTTGTAAAAGACTTTGGTTGAAACAGATAGGGGGAGATTGTTGGGAAAAACAATGATCTATCCCAAGATTAATAAATCTGTTAATCAAAGTCTGAGTCTGAGTGACATGAGTCTGAGTGACTCAGTCTGAGTAACATGAGTCTGAGTGACTCAGTCTGACTAACTCAGACTCATGAGAGAAGTCAGGCGTAAATTAAGGAAGTCTAGTTAGTCAATATCTTTGATATGTTTAAAAGATATTCTTAGATTGATCCTTATCAAACTCACTATACTTGTGTATAAATAGTGAGTTTGAGGTTTGTAATCGGTACACCTTTAATTGAAATATAACTGTGTGTTATTTTCATTGTTTCAATATTATAATTCCGCTATAATATTTACTGAAACTGAGTACTTAATCGATATATAACAATTAACGTCTAAATACTTATTTGTTATTGATTTGCCACTGTTTGGGATCTTAGTGAGACCTAACAATTTCAGATATAACTAGTGGACCGACGGAGGAAAATTATGTTAATGACATAGTTAAATGTAATATGATATTTATTTATTTATTATTTTATTTTTTTTGAAAAATTATATTTAATCACTACTTATAATTTTTTTTTTATTTACAGTTGTTTGTTCATCAGTGGATAAACATTGTGGAAGAACGTATACTTCTAGAAAACATAAAAGTGATTCAGGTATATTTCTGTTTTAGAAAATTGTTTGTTTATATGAAATCACCTGTGATTGTGAGAGTAGTTACACCATTATTGACCAAAAATAGTGTTATAAGAATGATGTAAAATGTCACTAAAAATGTTTAGTAATCACCTGTGAATTTATTAATTTAGTTCCTTAGTATGTTCATGTAAAATGTAACCAAAAATGTTTAGTAATCACCTGTGACTATATAGTTTTTAAATTAACAAATGTTTAGTAATGTTTAGTAATGTAACATTAGTCTGTTTAAAAATTTGTTTGTTTATATGAAACAATTAAAGTAGTTATAACTATTGTTATTTATTATTCTTATTTAGACAACAAAGAAGATGAATCATCAAATGAAGAAGATAATCTTCTGAAAAACGAAGGGACAACTTCAGGTATTACTTGTTATACATATAGCTTAACACATGACAAAAATTTGATAAATATATGTTCATTAATTACATATAGCTTAACTAATTTTTTTATTTGTGTAACGTAGGTCAATTACGAGATGATCAAACACTGGCCAGCTACCTCGGAAAGGAAAAAACATCTCCTGTCAAGAAGGTCCTAAAAAAAAGAAAAAAACAAGACAGCGAGGATGTGAAAAAGAAACCAAGGAAGAAGAAGATCTACCGTGGTGCAAAGCGATTTTCTCAAGACATAAAGGAAGAGAGTCAAGAATTAAGCAAGAAAAGTGCAAAACTGAAATTAGAAACTGTAAATGAAGAACAGTTGTCAGAAGAAGAAAAAGTTAGTCAAAGAGTGTCCCAACCGGTTAAGACTTTAGGCTTTAAGTTTCAATCACTTAGGACTAGAATGTCACCTAAGTCCCTGTATACTGCAATCAAAGATTTAAGTACAGATCAAAAGTCAGATTTAGTTGATATGGGGTTTGGGGACTTAATTGCCATGACTTTAGATAGCATACCGGGAAAACTAGGAATGTACGTAGCAAGTAACTTCAACCAAAAAAAATATGACATTAACTGTTGGGAGTCATGTCATTAACATTACATCTGAGTTAATACACGACATGCTTGGTATTCCCAATGGAGGAAGGGAATTGGAGGAGTTGGAGGCTGTTTCAAAAGAAGATCCGTATATTGTTGAATGGCACAAACAGTTTGTGGTTGGGGCGAAGATAAGGCCACGAGAAGTGTTAGCTAAAATTACACATTCTCGAGAAGGAGGAATAACTTTTAAGTTAAACTTCTTAGTTTTGTTCATGAACACGATGGTTCAATGCCATCCCTCAGGTTCATGTTTGCTGAAAATTCTGGACTACATAACAGAGGGTGTAGATATCAAAAACATAAACTGGTGCAGCTTGGTAATGAATGCTTTGCGAGAATGCAAAAACGATTGGACAAAAATTGTGAACAGTTTTTTTGTTGGACCTCTATCAGTCCTCACTGTAAGTTTATTTTTACAATAACTCATTAGAAGTAGTGTCAAAATTATGAAATTTTAATTCAGTCACAGGTGATTGTGCTTCAATCACAGGTGATTGAGCTTCAATTACATGCTTTTCATGTATTTTTTTCTCTTGACAAATGAGTATATTATTAACATATGTTTTTCATGTATTTGTATAAAACCAGCTTTTGTACTTGGATTCAATAAAGTGTAGCAAATTAAATGTTGCACGAACACGTCCTGCTATTCTCGGTTGGGATTCACAAAAAATGAGTGATAGACAAGACGCAGAAATCCTTCAAGGCGGTTTTGGCAGAGGAGACGTGGAACCTCCATTTGGAGAAGCTTTAAAAAACGAGGAATTTGCTTCTGAGGTAATTTTTATATGAAAATCACCTGTGATTGTGTGAGTAGTTACTCCATTATTGAACAGAATAAGTGTTATTTGAATGATGTTATTATTTTGGGCTTAAGAACTGATTAAATTATGTGAGTAGTTACTCCATTACTGAACAGAAATAGTGTTATTTGTACAAATCTGTATTATAACTATTTGCAATATTTTTTGCAGTATTTTGTTGGAAAACTAGAGAGAAAGTTATCATTTCTAAAAGAAATAAAAAACGACATAACATCTCTTTTAGAGGAAGCTTCAAAAATGTACCCACACAACGAAGATATAAATCTTCAAAAAGCCAAATTTCAATCTATTCTCGTTGTTGGTTGTGGTGCAAGTAATCTCAGTGAAGAAGTTCAACAAAATGACTCAGTGAAGAATAAAAAAGTTGCAGTTGATTTATCGTCATCTCAGAATATTGAATATACACTCGAGTGTACAAATTATGATCATCTTAATATTGTTGATGATGGTGAAAACGTAAAGGATTCTTTTGAATCACTGAATGTTGATGCTGAAGAACCAGATGAAGTTGAAGAGGCGGACAAAGACTTGAAAATAGGTACATTTTATTAAATTCAATTAATGTGAATCACCTGTGTTTTTTTGGAGAAAAAAATAAATTAAAAAATCTTTTTTATTTTATTATATTGTTTAGCTGTTGATGAAAAGAATGTTGATTCTGAAAAACCAATTGAAGTTGAAAAGGCGGACAAAGACTTGAAAATAGTTTCTTCAATAGATACCCAATTTTTGAATGAAGTCGACCGTACAATTGAAGAACATACAGAGAATACAAAACCTAAGAGTAAATCACCTGTGATTTCATTTATAAATTTTTTCTCTTAAAACACATTTATCTAAATCTTTTTTATTTTATTATATTTGAAAAGGTCTCGTTGAATGTTGATGCTGAAAAACCAATTGAAGTTGAAAAGGCGGACAAAGATTTGAAAATAGTTTCTTCGATAGATACCCAGTTTCTGAACGAAGTCGACCGTACAACTGAAGACCATATAGAGAATACAAAACCTAAGAGTAAGTCACCTGTGATTTCATTTATAAAAATTTTCTCTTAAAACACATTTATCTAAATCTTTTTTATTTTATTATATTGTTTAGCTGTTGATGGTGAAAAGGTAAAGGATTCTTTAAAATCGTTAAATGTTGATGCTGAAAAACCAGTTGAAGTTGAAGAGGCGGACAAAGAATTGAAAATAGATTTTTCAATAAATACCCAATTTTTCAACGAAGTCGACCGTAAAATTGAAGAACATACAAAGAATACAAAACCTAAGAGTAAATCACCTGTGATTTCATTTATAAATTTTTTCTCTTAAAACACATTTATCTAAATCTTTTTTATTTTATTATATTGTTTAGCTGTTCTCGTTGAATGTTGATGCTGAAAAACCAATTGAAGTTGAAAAGGCGGACAAAGATTTGAAAATAGTTTCTTCGATAGATACCCAGTTTCTGAACGAAGTCGACCGTACAACTGAAGACCATATAGAGAATACAAAACCTAAGAGTAAGTCACCTGTGATTTCATTTATAAAATTTTTCTCTTAAAACACATTTATCTAAATCTTTTTTATTTTATTATATTGTTTAGCTGTTGATGGTGAAAAGGTAAAGGATTCTTTAAAATCGTTAAATGTTGATGCTGAAAAACCAGTTGAAGTTGAAGAGGAGGACAAAGAATTGAAAATAGATTTTTCAATAAATACCCAATTTTTCAACGAAGTCGACCGTAAAATTGAAGAACATACAGAGAATACAAAACCTAAGAGTAAATCACCTGTGATTTCATTTATAAAATTTTTCTCTTAAAACACATTTATCTAAAATCTTTTTTATTTTATTATATTGTTTAGCTGTTGCTGGATTTTCAAAAGATGGAGATGTTGTATGGGCAAATATCGATACCCAGTTCCTGAACGAGCCAGGTGTCCAACAGACAATTGACCGTCAAGTTGATGAAAAACAAAAAAAAGGAGAAGCAAAGAGTAATCACCAATGACTTTATTTATAAAAAGTTTTTCTCTTAAAACACTTTTATCTTAATCTTTTTTATTTTATTATATTGTTTAGCTGTTGGTGAAAAGGTAAAGGATTCTTCTAAATCACTGAATGTTGATCGTGAAAATTCAGCTGAAGTTGAAAAGGTGGAGAAAGACTTGAAAAAAGGTACATTTTATCACCTCTAATTTTATTAATAAGTTTTATCTTAAAAAACTTTTAACTAAATCACCTGTGATTGGAAAAAAAGAATAAAGAAAAAACATTTTATCTAATTTGTTTTTGGTCAAACAACTTGTTCAGGAAAAGTTGATATCGTAAAACCATCTTATCCTAGTTTCTCTATTGGTATGACTCAAGAAATTGGCGTAGAAACAATAACTACCATTGGTGTAGAAAAATTGGAAGTAAAACAGTCTCCTGTTGATACAACAACTTTAAACCCGAAAGAAAAAGAGCTGTTGCAAGTTTCTGTTGGTATGAAGAGAAAGGAAGCTGAAAAAGAAGATGGTAAAAAATCTGTTGATGTGAATGAAAAACGACAGAAAGTTGAAGCGGGTGGGTCAAGAACGGGTGAGCCAAATGCCGCAGAATTACAAAAAAGGGTTGATGTGAAGGAAAAGGAACAAAAAGTTGAAGAAGGTGAGCCAAATGCAGATGAGTTACAAAAAACGGTTCATAAAGGGGAAAAAAAAGTTGTGGAAAACGATGATCCTTCATTCATTACCCCTTTTGAACCAGAAAAAAAAACGTATCACTCATCTAGCTCATTATGAAAAATCACCATATCATAATCGTAAGACGGCTGTCGGAGAAAGACTTACAGCCTTAGAGAGGAAAATTTCTGATGCGCTTTTTTCTATGACTGCGGAGAGTATGTAAGTAAAAAAAGTTATAATTGTTTTTTATTTATTTTTATGTTTATTTATTAGATGTGATTTGATATTACTTTTTGAATAACATATATTTTATTTCTTTCAGCAAATTTGTTTTTAATTCTGAAGATGATTCAAGTCAGTCAATGTATATGCAAATAGAAACGTTAGCTATTGGGCAATGGATTGATGTTGTTGTCGTTGATTGTTGGGCTACTATGCTAAATGATGAAGAAAAACGTAAAAGTGACGGATCATTACGTCGGTATTTCTTTAAGACAATCCCTTTTGTAAGTTTTTAATTTGAATTTTTAAAATTCATCTTATTAAATGTTATTTAGTTTTATATCATCATGTTTTTAAAGTAATTTGTTTTAAATTCATCTTTGTTGTTGTCCAGGACCCAAATGTTTTACCTGACACGCACCTTACGGAAGAACAAAAAATTGAAGAGTTCATTGAAACTTTGAAACGAAATATGAACAATGATAAGAAGCTTCTGACGTTAGTACATATATTTTTTTATTTATTTATGAATAATTCTTTATTTTTTCATTTTTAATATGTTTGTTTTAATATTTGAATTATTTTTGACAGGTATTCTTCCCCATTAATATGTCAAAACATTTTTTTCTTATTGTTTTCAACTTAAAGCATCCAAAGATTCTACTAATTGACAATAGCAAGAATGGTGAAATGGATAGATATGGCGCAATCCCTTTAAAAATTGTAAGTAAAAATATCACCTGTGATTGTATTGTTTTTTTTTTATTATACAAACAGTTCTTAATGTATAAAATATAGAATCACCACAATGTTTAATAAATCACCTGTGATTCTATAGGATAACATTAGATATTACTATATATATTTTTTCCTTTTCTTTATATCATGTAAATTTTTAGGTTTTTAATTTAAGTTTTATATTGTTTTTTTTTTTCTTTTCTTGTTTTACAGAAAACACTCTTTACAGAATATCTTGATATGATAAAACACAAAAGCCTTTTCATTGAAAGAGCAGAGATGAGATGGAGAACATCAGAGAATAACATAGATTGCGGAATATTTGCAATGCTACATATGGAATATTACATGGGGCAAGAAATAAAAAAATGGAAATGTGGCATCGCCACAACTGAAGAAAAGCAGAGGCCCCAGCTTACTGCACTTAGAAGGAAATTTGCAACAAAGTTGCTTTTGTCAGATACTAATACACTCAGATCTGAAATCCAAAAGCATGCTGATGAATTTAACAAGCTACCAGCTGTTAAAAAGAATGAAATTCTCGAAAAGGCTATGTTACACGGTAGAACGGAAGACTAGGATGTTTATTCAAATGGGTTGGATGTTCTGATTTACATTTTATTTGTCTCTGTGTGGGTATGATATATTTTAAATATTTTGATGTTCTTATTTTAGTAATTTTTACTTTATTTGTGTATATGTCGATATGATAAAATGTGACTTAGTAATCACCTGTGACTTAGTAGTCTTCAATACACTGCATTGAAGACAACTTCTAGCTTGTACTCATTACAATTCAGATGCACAAACAGAGAAAAATTAAATGACATTTAAATGCATTGAACAAAGTAAAGTCGTAATTTTGGCTATAAAAAGGAGTAGTCTTTAATGAAGTTGTAACTGTTAATTATGACTAAATAAAAAAGTAATAAGCTCATAATCACTTACATTAAAAGCCATAAAAATTCCAGATTACCCATTTTAATCATTTTAGTGACTTAATTTTAATAAAATCACCTGTGATTACTATATAAAATAACAGATGATTAACTATAGAATGTTACAGAATGTTTATAAAGATTAAAATGTTTGAAACGGAGGAATTAATATGCCTTTATATAAAAACCCTTACATATCCCCTTCTCTCCAATTTTAGGGCTCAAACTCCAACTAAATATTAGAAACCTGTCAGATATGAACTCCAGCTATTCATTGGAAACTACCCTGAGGGATGTTCTTCAACTAGTCAACCCTACAGTGGATGATTGCACAAAACGATCCCATGTTATGAGTGATATTCGAGCCATAGTTGAAAGTCTGGAAGTTTTTAAAGGTAAATTCTTCAAAACGTTTGAAAATAATGATAATGCAGTTGAGTCATTTGGTTCATTTCGAGCTTTAGTCGTTTTATCTAACTTCTGAATTTCGATTGTTTAAAATTAGGTGCCACAGTTGAGCCATTTGGTTCGTTTGCGTCTAACCTCTTCTCGAGAAGCGGAGATTTAGATATCTCCATTTCTTACGCGGGAAAAAAATACGACAAAAATGTACTTGAAGAAGTTACAAAAGCTATGGAAAGAATAGGTATGACTTATATTATATAATATCAAATAAAATTAAAATCACTAAAATGATTAAAATCACCTGTGATTTTGTTTATAAAAATGAAAAAAAAAAAAAAAGAATCATATTATTTTGTTTATTTAAGAAATATCTTAGATATAAAAGCCAAATACAACTACCAAAATGACACATGGGATTATATGAACGATTTCTACATGTAGCCTTAAAATGTTGGTTTAATCACCTGTGACTGTATTGACAGGCGGATTCAATGCGATTACTTATATTAAACATGCAAGAGTGCCAATCGTGAAATGTGTTAGCGACAAGTACAAAATTTCATGCGACATCTCTCTCAACAACTTAAGCAGTCAAATGAAGGCAAGAATGTTGTATTGGATAAACGAAATTGATGGACGTTTCCGTGATTTAGTCTTAATTGTATGTTTCTACAGACTATAAAGTGATTATATAAAAGAACGTTTTCATATTATCATATGCTTATTATTAATGATAATATGTAGGTCAAAGAATGGGCAAAAGCGCAGAGTATCAATGATCCTAAAACCGGAACTTTGAATTCGTTTTCCCTTACCTTACTCGTTATATTCCATTTTCAGGTGATTCTTACCATTTCTACTGTTTATCACATATATGTTTACGATTCTGTCTCCAATATTTTGTTTTCGTGTATTGGTTTTATAATCTCGTTTCTTTCAGACTTGTGACCCTCCCCTTCTACCCCCTCTTAATGAAGTTTACCCAGGGAACATGGCTGATGATCTTACAGGTATTTGTTTTTTATGTGTTTGGAAAATGAAATGCATTTTGTGAAAAACTAAATACGGCAACAATTTGTGAAACAGGTGTGAGAGCTATTGCTGAGAAAAATATCAAAAAAATTTGTAGTAGCAACATAGACAGCTTTAAAGCTAATATGTCGAGAATACCTAACAAAAGCTCGTTGTCTGAACTTTTTATTTCATTTCTTGAAAAGGTAAGTTTCTTATAATTTGTTTATGTGTTCTTAAAAATCGCTATAATCTCTGTTTGTTTGTTGTTTTTCAGTTCTGCGGCATAAGTGTGAGGGGTCAGCAACTAAAAATTAGTACAAAAACTGGAAAATGGGAAGAAATCGATTATCCTCCCAAATATGCTCTATTTGTACGTCTTCTATCTCTTATTTATGTGGATGAGCGGATTGAGTAACAGGTCAATATGTGTTCAGAGGGAACTAGTTCTATCGGGGTCGGGTTCGGTTGACATGCATACACTTTTCTCTGTAAAAATAAAATATGTTGATCTAATTTTATTACTATCGGTGATTACAGATCGAGGACCCATTTGATGAACCGGCGAATTGTGCAAAGGCTGTAATACCAAAAAACATTTTGGTCATTGACCAAGCATTTCAAAGTACCTATGAGCAACTCAAATCTGGCAAACTACAGAACCCCCTTTCTGTTCTAGTGAGCCACAAAGCTGAAAGCTCTAGTGGTATCCTCGGGATGAATCATCCAAACTCGAACGGTATGGTTAAGCAACTCACATCTGGCAACCTACAGAACCCCCTTTCTGTTCTAGTGAGCCCCAAAGCTGAAAGCTCTAGTGGTATCCTCAGGATGAATCATCCAAACCCAAACGGTATGGTTAAGCACCCACGTGTGTTTAGAAACAACAGTAACAAACACTAATAAAGCAAAATATCTTCATTCTTTTTAGGTTCAAATCAGCATGTAATCTGGAAATCTCTCCTAAACGAAAATGCTCAAAAGAATGGAAAAAAATACCCAGTGTATACAACTAAAAATGAAGGCTCTGTCCATATGCCAAAGTTCAGATCAACTGTTTCATATGATTGCTTCACAATCACGTCTCCGAATACTTTTCAGAAGATTAAGATGGCGGAAGAGGACGTGTCAAGGATAGCATATATTACATTACAACAGATGGTTGAAAATGATGCCTTGGAATTTATCAAAGAGGTTTGAGGATTTTCTTATTCTTTGATATTTTTTGTAAAAAGATTTGTTACAAAACTATATGTGACGTGCTTTTCGCGTATGTACTCTGGTATATGTCATAATCTTATCTTAATTGCAGATTCCGAACAAGAAGAAACTATGCCAGAGATAGTAAATTCTACCCTCTGGAAGTCTGGAAGTCTGGAAGTCTAAGTACGGAAAAGAACAATGCGTATAAGCTGTCTATATTTTATTAAAATATATGTTTTTGTCTATAATATTTAACCATGTAAGTTTTGAAAACATTTAACCAAATCAATATCTACACGTAGCCTAAAAGAAGGTTGATTAATCACCTGTGATTCACTAGTTAATCACCTATGATTATATTAAAAATAATTTCACATTATGATTCTATATACTGTATGACTGTTTCTAGATTAGACTACACAAAAAGAGTGTATGAAAAACAGTAAGAAAACACAAATAAAAGTGATCACATGTGATACCTACACATGTATATAGGATAAGCATACACAAAAAGCGTGAATGAAAAACAGTAACAAAAAAAAAAAAAGTAATCACATGTGATTCCTACACATCTATATAGGATAAGACTACACAAATTTGAAAAAGATTCATGCATTTATAGCTTTTGTTTTATTACATTTTGAAAACATATATTACATTTATTACATTTATTACACATTTGGAAAAGACTACACATATAAAGGAAAATCACCTGTGATTTAATGCCTTAATACCTTAATTTGTCAATTACTGCCTTAGTACATTTGGTGCCTTAGTATGTAAAATGGTGATTTTATTAATAATCACCGGTGATTCTATAGTTTTTACATATAATTTTGTTTAATGCATTATGTATTTTGGCTTTTATTGCAAGTGGTTGGATAATATATAATTGGTAAATGTGAAAATAATATATTATTGTTTTGGAAAATGTGACAGAAATGCAGAACCACACAAAAAGAATAAAAAAGCATTGAAAACATATAAGAATCTATACAACCATTCATCCATCTATCAAAAATATTGATTTACAACTCAATGCAAAAATGCAGAAAAAGAGAAAAAGGAAATGACAATTCAATACATTTGAAGACTACTCCTAGCTTATACTCATTACAATTCAAAAAAAGCAGACACAAGGGGTATTTTTAACCATCATATTGCCTATATAAAGGATGTATATGAAAGAGAAAAGAGTAACCTAAACAAAAACCCGAAAAAAATGCCAGTTCATTGCTTTGCCATTAAACTTGATCGCACCAAAGTCACAAGGGGAAGAGTGGTAAGTAATCACCTGTGATTCTATAATTTTTATATTTTCATAATATCATGGTTTACCTTTAATATATGTTGTGTATATAAAAAACAATAACTATGTCATTTTTTGCAGACAATACCAGCATACTTTGTAAGGGAACATAACCTTACTGAATATGAATTTTGTGACATTGTTTTCACCAATGATACCAATAGGTTATTCGCAATGCAAACATACCCCGACCCACGAAGGAATGTCCCAACCAGTCATGTGACTATCAATGGTGACTGGAACAAATGGAGAAAAAGACAAGGGTTGCGATGTGGGACTATGTTGCTCTTCACAAAAACCTTGCAACAAACAAACTCTGGTCTTAAATTGGTGTTCAATGTGGAAAAATACGACGTCTAAGCTGAAAAGATTGTCTCGTATGAAGCCAATATGTTTGTTTGTTTGTCTTATGTTTGTTTGTGTTATGTTTGTTTGTTTGTCCTTATGTTTATTTCAATATTTCTCTGTTGTTTAATCGTAGTTGGTATGTAAAATTTTGTGTTTCTGGAATTTGAAGATTTCTCTTGTTTCTTTGTCCAAATTCATATTTAAAACTTGTGATTCTATACTTTTTATGTTAAGAATTGTTTATTATTAAATGCCTTAGTATGTTGATATAAAATGTCAACAAAAATGTTTACTAATCACCTGTGATTTAACTAAATTTAATGCCTTAGTATGTTTAGTATGTTGATGTAATTTTATAGTAATCACCTGTGATTTTATAAGTTTAATGCCTTAGTATGTGTTTACCAAACATGTTTAAGACATTACACAAAAAAAGAGTTGATCTACATAAAAAAGCACATACATATAATATATTGAAAGATTGGTCATAACTTGTCCAGGAATTCTAAAAAGAATTCAAATAACATAAATCAGCTACATAAAAAAAGTACTTAAAAACAAACAAACTACTTAAAAAAGAACAACTAATGTTTAAAGACCTCCTTGAACTGCATCTTCAAAATCATCATCATCACAAACAAAAACAGACTTAAACAACTCTTTAAAATCCAATATTTTTGGATGAAGAGGAAATTTGTGGACAGCTTCTTGTAGATATGACATTATATCATCTTTATCATCCAACAAAACGGAAAATTTCGACTGCAATTTACGCACCATATCCTAAAAAAAAAACAAAAAAAATCAAAATAACAAAAAACTCAATAAGCTAATAAGCCCTTATATTTTATCTTATAAACAAAACACCAGTTTAATAATTTTAGTAACTTAATTTTAATAAAATCATCGGTGATTAGCTATAGAATGTTACTGAATAATAAAATCACCGGTGATTACTATATAATAAACACCAGTTTAATCATTTTAGTGACTTAATTTTAATAAAATCACCGGTGATTAATCATTTCAGGGAAATGTTTATAAAAAGAAGAAGTAAAAAAACTAACATCAACCGCAAAATCTTCGTTCATGATCAACTGATTATAATCAGGTTGCAAATCCCAAATCCCAAACCCTCCTTCTTTCATTTCAAGATCTTGCCTAGCCTTCATTTTATCCATACTCCAGCCTTGAATTGCAGGTCTCCCACGAGGTGTGTCATCCAAGTGGAATTTCACATAATCAAAATACAAAAGCTATATATAAAAACCAAAAAATTATTAAGTAACATAAACAATAAAACAATAGATAATAAAGAATGATAAAAGAAAAGAAAAAAACTTACAACAAGAAAAGTAAGTGGACCACCATATAAACGACTGCCATATTTCTCCCATCCACTTTTACTATGAGCCAAAGAATCTAAAATATATCGACACCAATTCAAAGAAGAAATATCAACCGATTCGTCAAAAAACTTCAAAAGTTTAACGTCACAGGAACCGGAACTAGGGCATCCAACCATTGTATTTGAAAACAAGACCAGAAAATTAAGTTTAAACAGAATTCCCGCTTCAGAAGAATTGACAATAGCTTTGCAGATATCAGTTGCACGAACTTTATTGCCAGATAGAAACTGAGAATACCACTGTGACAACCGTCTAAAAATTAGGAACTCGTTCGGTTATTCTATCGGCGAAATTCTTTAGTTACTCCCTTATCATGTTCACTCGTGTGACAATCGTCCCAAGTTCAGGAAATTCCTTCAGTTACTTCCTCGGTTCGAATCTTTCGTTACTCTTTTTGGTGTTCGTATCGTTCTAAGTTCGTAATTACTATATCCGTATTTCGTCGGAACTAGTGTCGGAATAACTTCCGGAATCAAATTATAAGTCCTAATACCAATAAAATCACTTTTTGAACTTTCCTAAGTTCATAACTAATCATACTTAAGAACTTTCAATTAACAAAAAAGTCCAACGAAGCAATAACGCAAAAACGAAAATTTCGTAAAGGCCAAAAATGGCCCGGTGCGCCGCACCTAGTGCAGTGGTGCGCAGCAAGATTTTCAAAATATTTACAGCTTTAGTCCTTTTCTCGTTTTACACACTCACCACCCAATTTGACCAACCACAAACGTCCCTTTACTGCTAAATTACAGTCCCAATGGCAGATTTAATTGCCTCCTCTTTTCTATTTTCATTTTCATTTATCCGAAAAAATCAAAACACACACACATCCTTTCTCTCTAGTTTTCTCTCTAAACCTCCATTGAAACCAGAAACATTTCACCATAAAAATCAACCTTTCATCCATACAAATCGTTCCAATCATCTAGAAGAGCAAGGAGGTGTCGTTTTTATTAAAAAGGACCACGGTTGTAAAGATTTTTGAAGATCAAATCCGACCAAAAACTCATCATCCAAGCTTTTCCTCCGGTAGATTACTTTCTTTTTACTATTTTTACATAAATAATCAATTGCATGTAAGATCTAACGGTTGGAAATAAGTTTTTATACAAATCTTTGACTTTTATGGTCAAAAACGTTTTTAATCGAAAAACCCTTTAAATCCACGAATCTGTAAATAAAAATATTTTAGAAACTGTTAAAATGAGGTTTTGAAAGATACTTACTAGTTGCATGTGCAATCTAAACAACAAAAAGGAGTATTTGGAAAGATTTATGTCATTTATATACAAAAACGAGTTTTATCTAAATAATACTTAGATTTATGATTTTGTGGTTAAAAGTTGTTTAGAAACTGTGAAAACACTATTTTATAAAGTACCTACTGGTTGCATGTCGACATCCTTAAGTCACAAAGCGTTTTTGACAAGAAAAACACAAAACGGGAAATGGACAGCAGCTAGGTGCGCCGCACCTGTGCCCAGGTGCGCAGCACCGAGCTGCTGTTCTCCCGAAAATCGACGTTTTAACTCGTTTTAAGAACACGTTTACATTCTGGACTTTTACCGCTATTACCTTTGGACTGAGATAAATAAAATTAATAACATTAGTGACTTGTATTGGACTTTTTGGGCTATATCATATACGTTATTGTATTTTAGGTGATTTGTGAGCGGAAGTGGTTGCGTAATTTTTGGACATGAAATTTGGGCGCGGAAGCGCTGCCCAAATTTCCCTAGAAATTACGAAGCCACTTCAGTGAGCAAAAGCACCTAAGACGCGATAATCAAAAACAATAAACTTTCGAACTAAACACAACACTAATCGCTTCGGACCAAATTTTCGGAACAATATTGGACTTGACACTTATTTACAAACAAAAGTCACGCAATATCTTCTATACATAAAGAACATAATAAGAAGTTAACTTTTGAATTATATTGGTGATTCTTAGGCTTTCCGTGATTCCCGGCTCCTTTCCGACCGTCTCCGAGTTCCATTCTCTTCGCAATCCGTGAGTTACAACCCCACTATGTTTTACTTTTTATACTTTTCAACATTATTTGGGGGAAACATAAGATCATGCTTTGTAACTTACAAACTTTATTTGCGAACTATTGGTATTTTCTTGAAATGTGATCTAAACTTTGAATCTTTGAAACATTTTAACTTGAATCTTACAAACTATCATGCGTATTTGTGTTAATGCCTTAGCAGGATAACTAAACTAGGATGCTTGTTAGTAACCAATCCTTGATGGATATATAAGCCCGTAAGATCTCTTTAATGTTTAGTTACTTTAAATCAAATGCCCACTTTTGTATCTCTATCTCTTATACACTATTAGCAATAGCCGTTAGTCATATGGGTATCGATACTTAGGAGGGGTCACTCCTTACTCAGGGTTAGCGTCCCAAGTACATATTACTACCTCACTCATTGAATCACTTTATTAAATATTTTTGGGCTAGTTTCTCGACCTTACAATCGGTTTAGTGTATACTTACTACTTATATTATGCCAAGTGATTGATACAAGGTACCTTTAGTTAAGTTAAACACATATTCCATACGCATATACATTATTTTAGCGCCTGATTCCGCTTTATCATTATTTTAGCGCCTGATTTCCGCTATAACTACCATGCGAGTGTATTTATTCACTTTACTCGCTTACTTATAAACTTTTTACCATCTACTTCCTACTTTTGGTAACTTTCTACTTTTGATAACTTTCTATTCTTGGTAACTTTCTATTTCTGGTAACTTACTATTTTTGGAAACTCTATTAAACCCTAAACTGTAACTCACTCACTACGTTTTGTAGTTGACACTTTATCTTATGTTTCAGGAAATTAAAGTAAGCAATCGGAACGCATGGCAAGGAGGGTCGATATGGTCACGTGAGGCGCTTAATGGGAAAGACCTTCATATTTTGGGAATTTTAGTTTAAAAATTTGTATTTGTACTTTAAGTTAAATCGTGAACTACTTGGTTGCTTTTTGAAATGTGGTATCTATAACCTTTTAAATTTTCAATTGGAATGACTTGAATCGTTTATATTTTCTTACGACCGTGTAATGATATTCCAGCTCTCACGCCCCGTGTTTCCGCTTTAGCGGGGTGTGACAGACTTGGTATCAGAGCACAGGTTGTAGTGAAAACGGTTTTGGAAATTCTAAAAAGTTTTTGAAACCAAACTATAACCAAGGCTTTTCGGAAAATCATTATGGGTTCAAAACTTTAGTGAATTAATTTTGCGATTGCATGATTGCTTTTAACTACGCATGGCCTGATCACCCCTGCCTAGTTCAAAATGATTTATGCAAGGACGAAACGTAATTTCTAAAGATAAACGATTTTGAGTCAAAGCAAAATTCCCGGTCTTATTGTTCCCAACCTCACGTGATCGACCCTTACCTGCGTTCCTTACTTATTTTCCTTTAGCATGTTCCTGTTCATATACTTACGAAACTCTTTACGTCGCAGATCTGTCATGTCTCAGTCTTCGCGCTCACGATCTCCCTCGCGTTCCCGATCCCAGTCCCAACCGAGAGCCGCGTCATCGCAGGAGCCTTCCGAGGGCCATACCGCCTCGGAAAGCCTCCGTCACCAGACCACGGACCCCACGGAGGATACCTCCATGGCTGTATCCAGCAGCATCGGGTCCAGCCCGAGGGCGGTGCAACCACCACCTCTACCGGTACCCGACGCCGCCCCACCACAGCGACGTGGACCACGTGTCGTCACAACGGCACGTAAACAGGTAATCCTTCCAGGCCGACTGCCAGACAGGATGGCAGCTCAGCAGGGTGCCCCCTACAGGCCCCCAACACCTCTTAACCCCTACCATCACCCGATTCCCGAGGTCCCACGCACCTCGGTAATGGACCATTACTCGTGGGAACGTCAGCTCCAACGAGAAGAGATGCAGCGCGCCCGCGAAGCCGAAGCAGCAAGGCAACTGATGCCGCAACCTCCCCCACCGGCCGCTTTCCTCCATCTTCACCGCGAGGTAAGGGAACTCGCACAGGAGGCCCGACATCAGGGCCATTTGATTGGCGAGGTCACCGACGCTGCCCGCCAGTTGTCCGAGCAGTCAATGCGAGTCATCGCATCAACTAGGACCACGGCTCGGACGGTGCAGCACCTCATCGGTGTGTGCCTTGTGATGGGCACATTGATGGTGGTCATGATGGCCAAAATGTTCATGGAGAGACACCATTAGTTTTCCTATATTGTATCGTACCATAGGCCGAGTTGTAATTTTCAGTGTATACAGCTTCGTGCCATTTTCTTTATTTCCATTATTGTATTGTACTGTACTTTCCCATTTCAAACCTTGTACTCAACGCTTTTACTTAATGAATGAAGTCTCGTTTATTATTATCTATCGCTACTTGTCTTGTGAATCTTATACTGTGTGAATCACTTCTTACATACGAATACGAACCGTGTAAACCTCTTGGAACCTTGTCGTGCATGTACCACCTATTCTGTTACATTACTCTTGCGTAATTGCTAGCTTGTTCATTTAAAAGTATTCATGTCATATTCACTTCGTGCGTACTAAACCGAAATTCTTGTCTGTTGTAGAACCACGGCACCCTCGCGCTTGAATGCCAGCACCCTCGCCGATCAGGTCACGGCTCAGCTCAACGCAGCAATACCTGATTTGATCGCTCAGGTAATCGCCGGAATTAACGAAAGGATCTTCGGGGATGTGAACCCCTACGCCTCTCACCCAGAAACCAATGTCGGTAACTCTCCTCCCCTCCCAGCCACCGTGAAGCTTGAGAAAGAAGGAGGCTACCAAATCAATAGCCCCCTTCCCTCCCCAGTCCCTGTCCCTCGAAAGAAGGAAAGAAAACGGAAGACTAGTTACCAACCAATAGTGAACAACCGCAACAAGAGACCGGCTATCAGACGCCAAGGATACGCTGGATCGCACCCCAAGTGCGACAAGTGTTACCTACACCACTTTGGTGGATGCCCCTCATGTTTCTTGTGCCACCAAACCGGACACCTCTACCGACGTTGCCGCAAGTATGCGCCGAATCAAGGAAGGAGGTGGATTACTCCTCAGTCCGGAAGCAACGGACACCCCGGTAGTAACTGTCCCGTATCCCAAGTAGCAGAAGCCTTCGGTGCTCTCACCATCACTGCCAAAGAGTCGAAGCAGGACTCGGGCCCCACAGGTAAACCCCCCTAGTAAACAATCCGAGTTGTCGTTAAGATATTCATTTCGGAAACTTGAAGGAGCCTTGTATTCTTAGAAATTAGACACCCCATTAACTTAGGATCTAAGGTTCTTAAGGATGGCCTCACCATACAATACTCTAATGGTCAGGAGTTTGAAGCAAGAGATATAATCATAGGACACTCCATGTGCCTGTCTGATAAAACTTTCCCTATCAACCTAATCCCTATCGAGCCGAAGGGCGTCGATGTCAGCGTCAGGATGAACCGGCCCTTCCATTCCAGAGCCGAGATCGTCTGTCTTGACAAACTCACTCACACTCCTCTTTCCGACACCGAAACCTTATCGTTCAAGGAGACAAACCCGGACGCTCACTCCGACTCGTGTCGTCCACCAAAATGCGTAAGTGCCTTGATAAAGGACTGTGACGCTTTCCTTGCCCACGTCATTGAACGTAAGCCCAAGGAGATCCGTATTCAAGATATCCCCGTAGTCTAGGATCACCCTAACATCCTTTCTAAAGATTCGCCAGGGTTACTTCCGCCCCGACAAGTAGAATTCCAGACTGATCTCACTCCTGGTGCAGCTCCGGTCGCTAGGACACCTTACCGTCTAGCCCGCCGGGATTGCAAGAGTTGTCCAAACAACTTCAGGAACCCTTCGATCATGGTCTCGTTCGTCCTAGTTCGTCGCCGCGATAAGCCCCTATGCTCATCGCTAGGATGAAAGACGAATCCTCTCGTACATGCATCGATTACCGTGAATTCAACACACTGACCGTCAAGAACCGGTACCCACTCTCGAGGATCGATGACCTCTTCAATCAGTTGCAGGGAGAAACTTACTTCTCGAAAATCGACCTCCGCTCGGGTTACCATCAGGTTCGTGTCAGTAAGGACGACATTCCAAGGACCGCTCTTCGTAACCGCTACGGTCATTACGAATTCCTAGTCATGCCGTTCGGTCTAACCAGCGCACCAGCAGTGTTCATGGACTTAATGAACCGAGTGGTAGACCCTATCTGGATAAATTCGTGATCGTGTGCACTGATGATATTATTATCTACTCGAGAAGAGAGGAAGATCGCGCGGAACACCTGAAACTCATTTTAAGACTCCTTCGAGAACAGAAGTTGTACGCCAAATTCTCTAAGTAAGAGTTCTGGCTCCGAGAAGTACACTTTCTTAGTCACGTGGTTAGCCAAAGGGATTCATGTGGATCCGGCTAAGGTAAAAGCGATCGAGAAATGTCGAGCCCCGACGACTCCTACGGAAGCTCGTCAATTCCTAGGGTTGGCCGACTACCATCGGAGGTCCAACAAGATTTTCTCAAGAGTCGCTAAGCCGTTCACCGAACTCGCCCAGGAGGACAAGTCATTGTCTACACCTCACACATAAGACATAGGAGATGGATCGGACTGCTGAGTAACTGCGACTGCGAGAACCAAAGGAAGAAACCTTACACAACCATGAGGAGGAGTTCGAACGCAAACCCGATGGATTTCACTACCAAGTTACCCAAGATGGCAAAGGGTAACGACACAATTTGGGTAATTGTGGAACATTCAACTAAGTCCGCTCACTTCTCGCCGATACGAGAAACCCACTCGATGGAGAAACTCGCACGACTTTGCATCAATAAGACTATCCCTCGCCACGGTATACCTCTATCCACCATCCCTATCAGAGATAGTCGTTCACGTCTCACTTATGGAGCCTGTCTCAGAAACCTCTCGGCGCGCGACTGGAACTTAGCGCAGCCTACCACCTTTAGACCTACCAACAGGGAGCGATTGAAGACGTCCCGCACTCGGCCGAAGAGCTACGCCAATAACCGAAGAAAATCCCTCAAGTTCCAGGGCGGCGAATCGGGTCCTTCTCAAAGCGTCGCCATGGAAAGGGGTAGCCCACTTCGGGAAGCGCGGAACGCTAAGCCCGAGGTACGCCGGACCATCTGACGTCATCAAGCACATTGATTCTGTAGCTTATCAACTCCAACTCCCGCCTGTTCTTCCAATCGCTCATGACGTATTCCATGTCTCACACTTGAAAAAGTGCCCATCCGATGAGACCATCGTTCACCCCACCCGACGAGGTCAAAATCGACAACAAGCTCAATCTCATCGAGGAACCGCTCGAAGTTGTAGACCGAAAGGTCAAGCAACTCAATCGAAGCCGTGCTCCTATCGTCAAAGTTCGCTGAAACTCCCGACGTGGTCACGAATTCACGTGGGAACGTGAAGACCAGATACGTCAAAAATACTCTCATTGTTCAAAGATACTTCCACCTGATGTGACAAGTCAAATTTCGGGACGAAATTTCTTTCAACCCGGGGATGATGTGACAACCGTCTAAAAATTAGGAACTCGTTCGGTTATTCTATCGGCGAAATTCTTTAGTTACTCCCTTATCATGTTCACTCGTGTGACAATCGTCCCAAGTTCAGGAAATTCCTTCAGTTACTTCCTCGGTTCGAATCTTTCGTTACTCTTTTTGGTGTTCGTATCGTTCTAAGTTCGTAATTACTATATCCGTATTTCGTCGGAACTAGTGTCGGAATAACTTCCGGAATCAAATTATAAGTCCTAATACCAATAAAATCACTTTTTGAACTTTCCTAAGTTCATAACTAATCATACTTAAGAACTTTCAATTAACAAAAAAGTCCAACGAAGCAATAACGCAAAAACGAAAATTTCGTAAAGGCCAAAAATGGCCCGGTGCGCCGCACCTAGTGCAGTGGTGCGCAGCACCTGGCTCCATATTTTCAAAATATTTACAGCTTTAGTCCTTTTCTCGTTTTACACACTCACCACCCAATTTGACCAACCACAAACGTCCCTTTACTGCTAAATTACAGTCCCAATGGCAGATTTAATTGCCTCCTCTTTTCTATTTTCATTTTCATTTATCCGAAAAAATTAAAACACACACACATCCTTTCTCTCTAGTTTTCTCTCTAAACCTCCATTGAAACCAGAAACATTTCACCATAAAAATCAACCTTTCATCCATACAAATCGTTCCAATCATCTAGAAGAGCAAGGAGGTGTCGTTTTTATTAAAAAGGACCACGGTTGTAAAGATTTTTGAAGATCAAATCCGACCAAAAACTCATCATCCAAGCTTTTCCTCCGGTAGATTACTTTCTTTTTACTATTTTTACATAAATAATCAATTGCATGTAAGATCTAACGGTTGGAAATAAGTTTTTATACAAATCTTTGACTTTTATGGTCAAAAACGTTTTTAATCGAAAAAACCCTTTAAATCCACGAATCTGTAAATAAAAATATTTTAGAAACTGTTAAAATGAGGTTTTGAAAGATACTTACTAGTTGCATGTGCAATCTAAACAACAAAAACGAGTATTTGGAAAGATTTATGTCATTTATATACAAAAACGAGTTTTATCTAAATAATACTTAGATTTATGATTTTGTGGTTAAAAGTTGTTTAGAAACTGTGAAAACACTATTTTATAAAGTACCTACTGGTTGCATGTCGACATCCTTAAGTCACAAAGCGTTTTTGACAAGAAAAACACAAAACGGGAAATGGACAGCAGCTAGGTGCGCCGCACCTGTGCCCAGGTGCGCAGCACCGAGCTGCTGTTCTCCCGAAAATCGACGTTTTAACTCGTTTTAAGAACACGTTTACATTCTGGACTTTTACCGCTATTACCTGTGGACTGAGATAAATAAAATTAATAACATTAGTGACTTGTATTGGACTTTTTGGGCTATATCATATACGTTATTGTATTTTAGGTGATTTGTGAGCGGAAGTGGTTGCGTAATTTTTGGACATGAAATTTGGGCGCGGAAGCGCTGCCCAAATTTCCCTAGAAATTACGAAGCCACTTCAGTGAGCAAAAGCACCTAAGACGCGATAATCAAAAACAATAAACTTTCGAACTAAACACAACACTAATCGCTTCGGACCAAATTTTCGGAACAATATTGGACTTGACACTTATTTACAAACAAAAGTCACGCAATATCTTCTATACATAAAGAACATAATAAGAAGTTAACTTTTGAATTATATTGGTGATTCTTAGGCTTTCCGTGATTCCCGGCTCCTTTCCGACCGTCTCCGAGTTCCATTCTCTTCGCAATCCGTGAGTTACAACCCCACTATGTTTTACTTTTTATACTTTTCAACATTATTTGGGGGAAACATAAGATCATGCTTTGTAACTTACAAACTTTATTTGCTATTGGTATTTTCTTGAAATGTGATCTAAACTTTGAATCTTTGAAACATTTTAACTTGAATCTTACAAACTATCATGCGTATTTGTGTTAATGCCTTAGCAGGATAACTAAACTAGGATGCTTGTTAGTAACCAATCCTTGATGGATATATAAGCCCGTAAGATCTCTTTAATGTTTAGTTACTTTAAATCAAATGCCCACTTTTGTATCTCTCTCTTTTATACACTATTAGCAATAGCCGTTAGTCATATGGGTATCGATACTTAGGAGGGGTCACTCCTTACTCAGGGTTAGCGTCCCAAGTACATATTACTACCTCACTCATTGAATCACTTTATTAAATATTTTTGGGCTAGTTTCTCGACCTTACAATCGGTTTAGTGTATACTTACTACTTATATTATGCCAAGTGATTGATACAAGGTACCTTTAGTTAAGTTAAACACATATTCCATACGCATATACATTATTTTAGCGCCTGATTCCGCTTTATCATTATTTTAGCGCCTGATTTCCGCTATAACTACCATGCGAGTGTATTTATTCACTTTACTCGCTTACTTATAAACTTTTTACCATCTACTTCCTACTTTTGGTAACTTTCTACTTTTGATAACTTTCTATTCTTGGTAACTTTCTATTTCTGGTAACTTACTATTTTTGGAAACTCTATTAAACCCTAAACTGTAACTCACTCACTACGTTTTGTAGTTGACACTTTATCTTATGTTTCAGGAAATTAAAGTAAGCAATCGGAACGCATGGCAAGGAGGGTCGATATGGTCACGTGAGGCGCTTAATGGGAAAGACCTTCATATTTTGGGAATTTTTGTTTAAAAATTTGTATTTGTACTTTAAGTTAAATCGTGAACTACTTGGTTGCTTTTTGAAATGTGGTATCTATAACCTTTTAAATTTTCAATTGGAATGACTTGAATCGTTTATATTTGCTTACGACCGTGTAATGATATTCCAGCTCTCACGCCCCGTGTTTCCGCTTTAGCGGGGTGTGACAACAACTGATTAATTAAAGGTCGATCCTCCATAGGAAGTTCATTTAAATCGCAAATGTTCAACCCACCACAAGGAATACCAAGAATTTCATGAACAGCTCCCTCATTTATATTAATTACGCCATTCTTCAACTTCAAAGTCATATTCCTTGGATTAAAATTATTGACAACAAAATGACCAATATGTGCGGGAAGCCCATCACATGGCATCTTGTATAAACCACCAAAACCCATTTCTTTTAAACAAATCTTCTGTTCTAAACTTAAATTTTTCAATGCAATGAATAAACTATGTGGGGACATGCGAGTTCTAATAGCTAAAAAATTCTTCTGTTTAGCAACCTTTACCAAAACAGAATCATCAACATCACCAACAC
Source organism: Senecio squalidus (assembly GCA_910822075.1). Lineage (NCBI taxonomy): Eukaryota > Viridiplantae > Streptophyta > Magnoliopsida > Asterales > Asteraceae > Senecio > Senecio squalidus. Next base: position 28,238 of record CAJVGC010000044.1, read on the forward strand.
AAACTGATTTCCTTTTAGAAACAACCTCTTTCCCTCTTGATAAATCATCAGGCTTAATAACAGAACGACAAAGGGATGAAGTTCTAATTTCTTCAAGAATCTTACTTCTTGTGTACTTCTTAGGCATACCCTGCGTTGTCTTATCTTTCTCACTTTCAGTAATAGTAGTGTCATAAACATAAGATGGACCTTCAAACATATGTGCTTGTGCTCCAATCACAGGTGATTGTGCTCCAGTCACAGGTGATTGAGCTTCAAAAACAGGTGATTGTGCTTCAGCTGGAAAATAAAAACATGTAACTATGTAATACAGATTCATGAAAAAAAAAAACAAAAACATCATATAAAAAACATATATACACAAGAAGTAACAGTATCTTTCTCACTTTCACTAACAGTAGTGTCATAAACATAAGATGGAACTTCAAACATATGTGCTTGTGCTCCAATCACAGGTGATTGTGCTCCAGTCACAGGTGATTTTGCTTCAGCTGGAAAATAAAAACATGTAACTATGTATACAGAATCATGAAAAAATAAAACAAAAAAATCATATAAAAAAAATAAATACACAAAAAGTGGATAAATTACCAATAACAACATCTTCAATAACAATAGGAGTAGGAGATTGTTCTTCAAAAACATGTGATTGTTCTTCAATCACAGGTGATTGTTCTTCAAAAACAGGTGATTGTTCTTCAATCACAGGTGATTGTTCTTCAAAAACAGGTGATTGTTCTTCAATATCATGTGATTGTGCTACAGTCACAGGTGATTGTGCTTCATCTGCAAAATAAAAACATAGAACAAACAAATGTAACTACGTATACATATTCATGAAAAAATAAAACAAAAACATCATATAAAAAAATATATACACAAAAACTGGATACATTACCATTAACAACATCTTCAATAACAACAGGAGTACTGGGTGTGTTTTTAAATTTACTCAAACCAGTTCTTTTGAGTATCCGTTCACTTCTACGAGTCCGACCTACAAAAGAACAACACAAAAATATAAAAAACAAACAAAATCACATGTGATTGAATAAACCAAAAAAAAAAAAAAAATGTATAAAACAGTTGATAAAAGAAATCAAAATATTACCAAAAGATGACATCTTTAATCCGAATAGTTTGATGATAAGAAGAGATTGACGAATTAGACTTCAATTGACGATTTTCAATTCGAAAAAATTAGGTTAAAAATGAGTAGGTGAAATCGTTGTTAAAATTAGAAACCAGTTAAAGAGGAGAAGCGCGTGGACCGAAAAAGAGAAAAAAGTAAAAAGACCATTATGCCCCTCCGTGTGTTTTTAAATGATATTCACTTAACTCTACTTTTAATCTCAGCCACGAATTTTAGTTGATCTTGTGGCTGGGAGGGTGATCCCTGGATCTCTAGCAAAATAGAGATCCCTATTGAACCCCAATCTATATATATATATATATATATATATATATATATATATATATATATATATATATATATATATATATATATATATATATATATATATATATATATATATATATAAAACAAGGATCTAATAAAAAGGCATAGAAAATAAAAAGGATAGGAAGTAATGTGGGGCTGCCACGTGTCATAAAAGAAAAATGTCACACCCCGCTAAAGCGGAAACACGGGGCGTGAGAGCTGGAATATCATTACACGGTCATAAGCAAATATAAACGATTCAAGTCATTTCCATTAAAGATTAAATGGCTCAAAATACAACATTTCAAAAGCAACCAAGCAGTTCACGATTTAACTTAAAGTACAATACAAGTTTTAACAAAAATTCCCAAAATACGAAGGTCTTTCCCAATAAACGCCTCACGTGACCATATCGACCCTCCTTGCCATGCATTCCATAAGCTTACATTAATTTCCTGAAACATAAGATAAAGTGTCAACTACGAAACGTAGTGAGTGAGTTACAGTGTAGAGTTTGATAGAGTTTCCAAAAATAGTAAGTTTCCAAAAATAGTAAGTTTCCAAAAATAGAAAGTTCATGGTAAAAGTTATTAAGCAAGCGAGTAAAGTGAGTAATAAACTTGCATGGTAGTTATAGTGGAAAAACAGTCACTAAATAATAGTAAAGCGGAATCAGTCGCTAAAATAGTGATAAAGCGGAATCAGTCGCTAAAATAGTGATAAAGCGGAATCAGTCGCTAAAATAATGATAAAGCGGATTCAGTCGCTAAAATAATGATAAAGCGGATTCAGTCGCTAAAATAATAGTAAAAGCGGAATCAGGCGCTAAAATAATGTGAAAGCGGGATCAGGCGCTAAAATAAAGTATATGCGTATGGGATATGTGTTATAACTTAACTAAAGGTACCTTGTATTTCAATCACTTGGCATAATATAAGTAGTAAGTATACACTAAACCGATTGTATGGTCGAGATGGCAGCCCAAAAACATTTAAGTAAGTAATTCAATGAGTGAGGTAGTAATATGTACTTGGGACGCTAACCCTGAGTAAGGAGTGACCCCTCCTAAGTATCGATACCCATATGACTAACGGCTAATGCTAATAGTGTATAAGAGAGAGAGAGACTAAAACGGGCATTTAAGTAAGGATAATAAAACATTCAAGAGATCTTACGGGCTTATATATCCATCAAGTATTGGTTACTAACAAGCATCCTAGTTTAGTTATCCTGCTAAGGCATTAACACAAATACGCATGATAGTTTTTAAGATGCAAGTTAAAATGCTTCAAAAGATTCAAAGTTTAGAACGAGATTCAATAAATAGTTGAATTAAAGAGATGAGACATTAGTATAAGTAGAGAAAGAAATGTTTTACGCATAAGCGATTAAGTAGACGTTTCATTGTCAAAGTTTGATAAACCAAGGTTTAAGTATTGCAAGTCGTTTATAAGTTACAAAACATGATCTTATGCTTCCCCCAAATAATATTGAAAAGTATTAAAAGTAAAACATAGTGGGGATGTAACTCACGGTTTGCGAAGAGAATAGAACTCGGAGTCGGTCGGAATGAGCCGGGAATCACGGAATTGCCTAAGAATTACCAATATAATTCAAAAGTTAACTTCTTATTAAGTGTTTTATGTTTAGAAGATATTGTGTAACTTTTGTTGGTAAATAAAAGGTTAAGTCCAATATTGTTCCGAAAGTTTGGTCCGAAGCGATTAACGTTGAGTTTAGTTTGAAAGTTTATTGTGTTTGATTATTACATCTTAAGTGCTTTTGTTTACTGAAGTGGTCTTGTAATTTCTAGGGAAATTTGGGCAGCGCTTCCGCGCCCAAATTTCATGTCCAAAAATTACACCGCCACTTCCGTTCACAAATCACCTAAAACACAATAATACATATAATATAATCCAAATAGTCCAAAGTAATTCACCAATGTTATAGATTTTATTTAACTCAGTCTACAGTAATTAGGGTAAAAGTCCAGAATGCAAACGTAAACTTGAAACGAGTAAAAACGACGATTTTCGGGTGAACAGCAGCTCGGTGCTGCGCACCTGGTCACAGGTGCGGCGCACCTAGCTGCTGTCCGTTTCCCGTTTTGTGTTTTTCTTGCTAAAAACGTTTTGTGACTTAAGGGTTTCGACATGCAACCAGTAGGTACTTTATAAAATAGTGTTTTCACAGATTCTAAGCAACTTTTAACCACAAAATCATAGATCTAAGTATTATTTAGATAAAAATCGTTTTTGTACACAAATGACATAAATCTTTTCAAATACTCGTTTTTATTGTTTAGATTGAACATGCAACTGGTTATTATCTTCCAAAACTTCATTTCAACAGTTTCTAAAATATTTTTATTCACAGATTTGTAGATCTAAAGGGTTTTTCGATTAAAAACGTTTTTGACCATAAAAGTCAAAGATTTGTATAAAAACTCATTTTTAACCGTTAGATCTTACATGCAATTGATTATTTATGTATAAAAAGTGAAAAGAAAGTAATCTACCGAAGGAATAGCTTGGATGATGAGTTTTGGTCGGATTTGATCTTCAAAAATCTTTACAACCGAGGTCCTTTTTGATATAAACAACACCCTTGGCTTAACTTGATGAAAGGGACGATTTGTATGGATTGGAAATGCTTTTTAGTGGTGAAATATCACTGGAGAGGATGAGTTCTTGAGAGAAAGTTTGGGAGAAAATGTTTATGTGTGTGTGTAATGTGTGTGTAAAATGATTTTGTAAAAATGAAAATGAAAATAGAAAAATAGGTGTAGAGTTAATTCTGGACTTTGGGACAGGTAAAATCAGTAAAAGGGTCGTTTGGGATTGGTCAAATTGGGTGGTGGATGTGTAAAAACGAGGCAAGGACCAAATTTGTAATATTTTTGAAAACTGGCGAGAGGTGCGGCGCACCATACTACTAGGTGCGGCGCACCGGGCCATTTTTGGTCTCTTGAAATTTTCGTTTTTGCGTTATTACTTCGTTGGACCTTTTTGTTAATTGAAAGTTCTTAAGTATGATTAGTTATGAACTTAGGAAAGTTCAAAGGTGATTTTATTGGTATTAGGACTTATAATTTGATTCCGGAGATTAATCCGACACTTGGTTTGATAAGATACGGATAAGGTAAATACGAAATTAGAACAATACGATCACAAAAAGAGTAACAAAAGATTCGAACCGAGGGCATAACTGGAGGATTTTCCCGAACTTGGGGCGATTGTCACACGAGTGAACATAATGAAGGAATAGCTAGAGAATTTCGTCGATAGAATAACCGATCGAGTTCCTGATTTTTAGACGGTTGTCACATCATCCCCGGGTTGAAAGAAATTTCGTCCCGAAATTTGACTCGTCACATCAGGTGGAAGTATCCCTGAAAGAGAATGAGAGTACTTTTGACGTATCTGGTCTTCACGTTCCTACGTGAATTCGCGACCACGTCGGAAGTTCTAGCGAACTTTGATGATAGGAACGCTGCTTCGTTTGAGTTGCTGGACCTTTCGGTCTACAACCTCGAGTGGTTCCTCGATGAGATTGGCTTGCTGTCGATCTTGACCTCGTCGGGTGGGGCGAACGATGGTCTCATCGAACGAGCACTTTCAAGAGTGAGACATGGAACACATTATGAGCGTTGGAAAGAACAGACGGGAGTCAGAGTTGATAAGCCACAGAATCAATGTGCTTGATAACGTCAGACGGTCCGGCGTATCTCGGGGCTAGCATTCCGCGCTTCCCGAAGTGGGCTATCCCTTTCCATGGCGACGCTTTGAGAAGAACTCGATTTGCCGCCCTTGGACTTGTGGGGTTTTCTTCGGTTATCGGCGTAGCTCTTCTGCCGAGTGCGGGACGTCTTTAATCGTTCCCTGAGAGTAAGTCTGAGGATGGTAGGCTGCGCTTAAGATCCAGTCGCGCGCCGAGAGGGTTCTGAGTCGGGCTCCATAAGTGAGACATGAACGACTATCTCGGCTAGAGATGGTGGGTAGTGGTGTTCCGTGGCGAGAGGGAATCTCATGGATGCAACCTTGTGCGAGCTTCTCCATTGAGTGGGTTCCTCGTTTCGGCGAGAAATGAGCGGACTTAATCGAACGATCCACAATTTCCCAAATTGTGTCGTTACTCTTTGCCGTCATGGGTAACCTGGTAGTGCAATCTATCGGGTCTGCGTTCGAACTTCTCCGCATAGTTGTTTAAGGTTTCCTTCCTTGATTCTCGCGGTCGCAGTTACTTAGCAGTCCGATCCATTTCCTATGTCTTATTCGTGAGGTGTAGACAAGGTCTTGTCCTCCTGAGTGAGTTTGTGAGTGGCTCAGCGTCCCTTGAGAAATCTCGTTGGACCTCCGAGGGCTGTCGGTTAACTCTAGAGGTTAACGGACTTCCGCAGGAGTCGTCAGGGCTCGACACTTCTCGGTCGCTTCTTTCTTAGCCGGATCCACATGAATCCCTTCTTGGCTAAATACGTGACTAAGAGGGTGTACTTCTTGGAGCTAGATCTTGGACTTAGAGACTTTGGCGTACATCTTTTGTTTTCGAGGGAGTCCTAGAATGAGTTTCAAGTGTTCTCAAGTAGCTGATAACATCCTCAATGATCGCGGTCACGAATTTATCCTGGTAGGGTCTACCGCTCGGTCCATTGAATCCATGATCACCACTGGTGCGTTGGTTAGACCGGACGGCATGACTAGGAATTCGTATCGACCGTGGTAGGTACGAAGAGCGGTACTTGGAATATCGGCTTCACTGACACGAACCTGGTGGTAACCCGAGCGGGGGTCGATTTCGAGAAGTAAGTTGCTCCCTGCAACTGACTGATGAGGTCATCGATCCTCGGGAGTGGGTATCGGTTCTTGACGGTCAGTGTGTCGAATTCACGGTAAGCGATGTACGTACGAGAGGATTCGTCCTCCATCCTAGCGAGGAGCTTAGGGGCTTCTCGCGGCGATGAATTTGGACGTACGAGGCTATGATCGAAGGATCCCTGAAGTTGTTTGGACAACTTTTGCAATTCCGACGGGCTAGACGGTAAGGTGTCCTAGCGATCGGAGCTGCACCAGGAGTGAGATCAGTCTGGAATTCTACTCGTCGGGGCGGAGGTAACCCTGGCGAATCGTTGGAGGGAATGTTAGGGTGATCCTAGACTACGGGGATATCTTGAATACGGATCTCCTTGGGCTTACGCTTAATGACATGGGCAAGGGATGCGTCACAGTCCTTATCAAGGCACTTACGCGTTTTGGTGGACGACACGAGTCAGAATGAACGTTCGGATTAGTCTCCTTGAACGATAAGGTTTCGGTGTCGGGGAAAGAGAAGTGCGAGTGATTTTGCCAGGACAGACGATCTCGGCTCTGGGATGGGAGGCCGGTTCATTCTGTCGCTGACGTTGACGCCTTTCGGCTCGATAGGGGTTAGGTTGATAGGGAAGGTTTTATCGGACAGGCATGTAGAGTGTCCTATGATCAGATTTCTTGTTTCAACTTCTGACTATCAGCGTATAGTATGGTGAGGTCATTCTTAAGGACCTTAGATCCTAAGTTAACGGGGAGTCTAATTCCTAAGAATACAAGGCTCATTCAAGTTCCCTAAATGATTATCTTAACGACAACTCGGGTGGTTTACTAGGGGTTTACCTGCGGGGCCTGAGTCCTGCTCCGACTCTCTGGCATTGATAGTGAGAGCACCGAAGGCTTCTGCTACTTGGGATACGGGACAGTTAACACTGGGGTGTCCGTTGTTCCCGGAGTGAGAAGTAATCCCCTTCCTTCCTTGATTTGGCGCATACTGGCGGCAACGTCGGTAGAGGTGTCCGGTTTGGTGGCACAGGAAACAAGAGGGGCATCCACCAAAGTGGTGTAGGTAACACTTGTTGCACTTGGGGTGCGATCCTGAGGGTTGGTCTCTTGTTGCGGTTGTTCACCATTGGTTGGTAATTAGCTTTTCGTTTTCTATCCTTCCTTCGAGGGACAGGAACTGGAGAGGGAAGGGGGCTATTGATTTGAGAGCCTTCTTCCTTCTCAAGCTTCACGGTGGCTGGGAGGGGAGGAGAGTTACCGACATTGGTTTCTGAGTGAGGGGCGTAGGGGTTCACATCCCCGAAGATTCTCTCGTTAATTCCGGCGATTACTTGAGCGATCAGTTCTGGTATCGCTGCGTTGAGCTGAGCCGTGACTTGATCGGCGAGGGTGCTGGCATTCAAGCGCGAGGGTTCCATGGTTCTACAACAGACAAGAAGTTCGGTTTAGTACGCACGAAGCGGATATGATATGAGTACCTTTAAATGAACAAGCTAACGATTACGCAAGAGTAATATAACAGAATAGGTGGCACGTGCACAACAAGATTCCAAGAGGTTTACACAGTTCGGATTCATACATGAGAGATGGGTTATAAGATTCACGAGACGAGTAACAATAGATAATAATAAACGAAACTTCATTCATTAAAATAAAAGAGTTGGGTACAAGGTTTGAAATAGAAAGGTACAATACGATACAATAATGAAAATAAAGGAAATGGCACGAAGTTGTATACATTGAAAATTACAACTCGGCCTATGATACGATACAATAAAGGAAAAGCTAATGGTGCCTCCCCATAAACATCTTGGCCATCATGACCATCATCAACGTGCCCATCACTAGACACACACCGATAAGGTGCTGCACCGTCCGTGCCGTGGTCCTAGTCGATGCGATGACTCGCATCGACTGCTCAGACAACTGGCGAGCAGCGTCGGTGACCTCGCCAATCAAGTGGCCCTGCTGTCGGGCCTCTTGGGCGAGTTCCCTTACCTCGCGGTGGAGATGGAGGAAAGCAGCCGGTGGGGGAGGTTGCGGCATCAGTTGCCTTGCAGCTTCGGCTTCGCGGGCGCGCTGCATCTCCTCTCGTTGGAGCTGGCGTTCCCACGAGTAGTGTTCCATTATCGAGGTGCGTGGGACCTCGGGAATCGGGTGGTGGTAGGGGTTGAGAGGTGTTGGGGGCCGGTAGGGGGCACCCTGCTGAGCTGCCATCCTGTCTGGCAGTCGGCCTGGAAGGATTACCTGTTTGCGTGCCGTTGTGACGACACGTGGTCCACGTCGCTGTGGTGGCGCGGCGTCGGGTACCGGTAGAGGTGGTGGTTGCACCGCCCTCGGGCTGGACCCGATGCTGCTGGACACAGCCATGGAGGTATCCTCCGTGGGGTCCGTGGTTTGGTGACGGAGGCTTTCCGAGGCGGTATGGCCCTCGGAAGGCTCATGAGAAGACGCGGCTCTTTGCTGGGATTGGGATCGGGAACGTGAAGGAGATCGCGAGCGGGATGACTGAGACATAACGGATCTGCGACGTAAAGAGTTTCGTAAGTACAGGAAAGAGATAATGTTAAAGGAAATATGTAAGGAATGCAAGTAAGGGTCGATCACGTGAGTTTGGGAATAATAAGACCGGGAATCTTGTTTTTTTGACTCAAAACCGTTTATCTTTAGGAAATTACGTTTCGTCCTTGCATAAGTCATTTTGAACTAGGCAGGGGTGGCCAGGCCATGCGTAGTTAAAAATAATCATGCAATCGCAAAATTAATTTACTAAGTTTTGAACCCATAATGATTTTCCGAAAAGCCTTGGTTATAGTTTGGTTTCAAAAACTTTTTAGAAATTTCCAAAACCGTTTTCACTACAACCTGTGCTCTGATACCAAGTCTGTCACACCCCGCTAAAGCGGAAACACGGGGCGTGAGAGCTGGAATATCATTACACGGTCATAAGCAAATATAAACGATTCAAGTCATTTCCATTAAAGATTAAATGGTTTAAAATACAACATTTCAAAAGCAACCAAGCAGTTCACGATTTAACTTAAAGTACAATACAAGTTTTAACAAAAATTCCCAAAAATAAGAAGGTCTTTCCCAATGAACGCCTCACGTGACCATATCGACCCTCCTTGCCATGCATTCCATAAGCTTACATTAATTTCCTGAAACATAAGATAAAGTGTCAACTACGAAACGTAGTGAGTGAGTTACAGTTTAGAGTTTGATAGAGTTTCCAAAAATAGTAAGTTTCCAAAAATAGTAAGTTTCCAAAAATAGAAAGTTCATGGTAAAAGTTATTAAGCAAGCGAGTAAAGTGAGTAATAAACTTGCATGGTAGTTATAGTGGAAAAACAGTCACTAAATAATAGTAAAGCGGAATCAGTCGCTAAAATAGTGATAAAGCGGAATCAGTCGCTAAAATAGTGATAAAGCGGAATCAGTCGCTAAAATAATGATAAAGCGGATTCAGTCGCTAAAATAATGATAAAGCGGATTCAGTCGCTAAAATAATAGTAAAAGCGGAATCAGGCGCTAAAATAATGTGAAAGCGGGATCAGGCGCTAAAATAAAGTATATGCGTATGGGATATGTGTTATAACTTAACTAAAGGTACCTTGTATATCAATCACTTGGCATAATATAAGTAGTAAGTATACACTAAACCGATTGTATGGTCGAGATGGCAGCCCAAAAACATTTAAGTAAGTAATTCAATGAGTGAGGTAGTAATATGTACTTGGGACGCTAACCCTGAGTAAGGAGTGACCCCTCCTAAGTATCGATACCCATATGACTAACGGCTAATGCTAATAGTGTATAAGAGAGAGAGAGACTAAAACGGGCATTTAAGTAAGGATTAAAAAAAACATTCAAGAGATCTTACGGGCTTATATATCCATCAAGTATTGGTTACTAACAAGCATCCTAGTTTAGTTATCCTGCTAAGGCATTAACACAAATACGCATGAAAGTTTGTAAGATTCAAGTAAAAATGCTTCAAAAGATTCAAAGTTTAGAACGAGATTCAATAAATAGTTGAATTAAAGAGATGAGACATTAGTATAAGTAGAGAAAGAAATGTTTTACGCATAAGCGATTAAGTAGACGTTTCATTGTCAAAGTTTGATAAACCAAGGTTTAAGTATTGCAAGTCGTTTATAAGTTACAAAACATGATCTTATGCTTCCCCCAAATAATATTGAAAAGTATTAAAAGTAAAACATAGTGGGGATGTAACTCACGGTTTGCGAAGAGAATAGAACTCGGAGTCGGTCGGAATGAGCCGGGAATCACGGAATTGCCTAAGAATTACCAATATAATTCAAAAGTTAACTTCTTATTAAGTGTTTTATGTTTAGAAGATATTGTGTAACTTTTGTTGGTAAATAAAAGGTTAAGTCCAATATTGTTCCGAAAGTTTGGTCCGAAGCGATTAACGTTGAGTTTAGTTTGAAAGTTTATTGTGTTTGATTATTACATCTTAAGTGCTTTTGTTTACTGAAGTGGTCTTGTAATTTCTAGGGAAATTTGGGCAGCGCTTCCGCGCCCAAATTTCATGTCCAAAAATTACACCGCCACTTCCGTTCACAAATCACCTAAAACACAATAATACATATAATATAATCCAAAATAGTCCAAAGTAATTCACCAATGTTATAGATTTTATTTAACTCAGTCTACAGTAATTAGGGTAAAAGTCCAGAATGCAAACGTAAACTTGAAACGAGTAAAAACGACGATTTTCGGGTGAACAGCAGCTCGGTGCTGCGCACCTGGTCACAGGTGCGGCGCACCTAGCTGCTGTCCGTTTCCCGTTTTGTGTTTTTCTTGCTAAAAACGTTTTGTGACTTAAGGGTTTCGACATGCAACCAGTAGGTACTTTATAAAATAGTGTTTTCACAGATTCTAAGCAACTTTTAACCACAAAATCATAGATCTAAGTATTATTTAGATAAAAATCGTTTTTGTACACAAATGACATAAATCTTTTCAAATACTCGTTTTTATTGTTTAGATTGAACATGCAACTGGTTATTATCTTCCAAAACTTCATTTCAACAGTTTCTAAAATATTTTTATTCACAGATTTGTAGATCTAAAGGGTTTTTCGATTAAAAACGTTTTTGACCATAAAAGTCAAAGATTTGTATAAAAACTCATTTTTAACCGTTAGATCTTACATGCAATTGATTATTTATGTATAAAAAGTGAAAAGAAAGTAATCTACCGAAGGAATAGCTTGGATGATGAGTTTTGGTCGGATTTGATCTTCAAAAATCTTTACAACCGAGGTCCTTTTTGATATAAACAACACCCTTGGCTTAACTTGATGAAAGGGACGATTTGTATGGATTGGAAATGCTTTTTAGTGGTGAAATATCACTGGAGAGGATGAGTTCTTGAGAGAAAGTTTGGGAGAAAATGTTTATGTGTGTGTGTAATGTGTGTGTAAAATGATTTTGTAAAAATGAAAATGAAAATAGAAAAATAGGTGTAGAGTTAATTCTGGACTTTGGGACAGGTAAAATCAGTAAAAGGGTCGTTTGGGATTGGTCAAATTGGGTGGTGGATGTGTAAAAACGAGGCAAGGACCAAATTTGTAATATTTTTGAAAACTGGCGAGAGGTGCGGCGCACCATACTACTAGGTGCGGCGCACCGGGCCATTTTTGGTCTCTTGAAATTTTCGTTTTTGCGTTATTGCTTCGTTGGACCTTTTTGTTAATTGAAAGTTCTTAAGTATGATTAGTTATGAACTTAGGAAAGTTCAAAGGTGATTTTATTGGTATTAGGACTTATAATTTGATTCCGGAGATTAATCCGACACTTGGTTTGATAAGATACGGATAAGGTAAATACGAAATTAGAACAATACGATCACAAAAGAGTAACAAAAGATTCGAACCGAGGGCATAACTGGAGGATTTTCCCGAACTTGGGGCGATTGTCACACGAGTGAACATAATGAAGGAATAGCTAGAGAATTTCGTCGATAGAATAACCGATCGAGTTCCTGATTTTTAGACGGTTGTCACAAAAAAAATCGTTATTATATCATAAAGGGTATAAACGTCTTTTTCCAACACCATTTTCAAATCTACTTTTAAATCCCAAAATCAACCCAAAATCTGCTCCCAAAATCTGTCCCAAAATCAACCCAAAATAACGATCTCCTTCCAAAATCTCCGTCGCCGGTGACTTCTCAGATCACGATGGCGACAGCGGTGTGACAGTGGCGCGATGGCGACGGTGGTGTGACAATGGCGGCGACTGCTTCTGATTCTGCTTCCGGCGACTCCGGCGGTGTTTGACGAGCAGATATGCTTCTGCTTCCGGCGACTCCGGCGATCTGCTTGTTGGAACCGGAATCGTGTGTGTTCATGGTGCATTTAGGGCTCCCGCCGCTCCTGTCGTAGAAGAATGAATAAATGGTGAAAAAGCTCCTGTTGTAGAAGAATGAATAAATAATCGTGTGTGTACATGGTGAAAAAGCTGACATTTGTATTTGAAGAAAAATGAATAAATGGTTAGTGGAAGGAGAGAGAAATAAGAATCTTCAAGTTTTTAAATGCATGTGATATCATATACCCTTTAATTAAAGTATATCATAACCCAGATTTCATGACAATTTTGTTGCTTTACTTTACGTTTATTAACTTGATTTCTATGAGGTTTTCGGCGAAGATCTGCTTCATCCGCCGGTTTCCGATGACAGACTTACGACAGATGATTTTTCCGGCTGACAGTGGCGGTTTCTGGTGACAGGCTGACGACGGATGTTTTTTTTTATGCACAGTGGTCTGTAAAATATGCACAATGGTTTTGTAAAGTTATGCACAATCTTTTTGTAATAATGCACAGATATATTTAATATTTACGCACAATGTTTTGTAATTTTTATATAGAAATTTGTTATGCACATAAAATCGATGCACACGTTATTGATAATAGTTATGCACAAAGATTGAAATAGTTATGCACAAATATTTAAAAAAAATGAGTAATCTGGGAAAATGAAAAAAAAAAAAAAAAAAAAAAAAAAACAAACAAACAGATTTCTGCAAATTACTAAAAGGGCATCAAAGTTCGAAAATATTACCAAAATGCCACCGCGTTGACTTTTCTTGATCCTTTTTCTGTTGACTAAATGAGTGACTAGGATTCCTTCCTACCCTTTTTATTTCCAAACCCTTTTTACAATAACCCACCCCTATATATATATATATATATATATATATATATATATATATATATATATATATATATATATATATATATATATATATATATATATATATATATATATATATATATATATATATATAGAGTTGGTTTCATTTAAGAACCATGTAAATATTTAGGAACCATTAGGAACCAATATTCACCAGTGTATATATATGATATTCACCAGTGTATATTTAATATGATATTCACCAGTGTATATACATATAATATTTACCAGTGTATATACATATAATATTCACCAGTGTATATATATATATACATATGCTTTATATACACTGGTGAATATCATATATATACACTGGTGAATATTGGTTCCTAATGGTTCCTAAATATTTAGTGGTTCCTAAATGAACCCACCTCTCTCTCTCTCTCTATATATATATATATATATATATATATATATATATATATATATATATATATATATATATATATATATATATATATATATATATATATATATAGATTGAGGTTCAAAAGGGATCCCTAATTTGCTAGAGATCTAGGGATCCACTTTTTAACCACAAGATCACCTAAATTTTGTGGTTGAGATTAAAAGTTGGATTTAAATGAATTATAAGGAAAAGACAAGGAGGGGCAGTTTAGTCTTTTTACCTTTTTTCTTTCTTTTTTACTCACACGCGCTTCCTGTGATTCCATAGTGTCACATTTACCAAACAATAATATATTCTTTCACATAAATATATTAAACAAATATTGAGCACATTTACCAAGTAAATATTCTTTCACATAAATGCATTAAACAATAATTTATTCCAACCACTTGCAATAAAGCCAAAATACATAATGCATTAAACAAAATTATATTCTTTCACATACATAATGCATTAAACAAAATTATATGTAAAAACAAAATCACAAGTGATTACTAAACGTTTTGTGACATTTTACATCAAAGAACTAAGGCACTAAATTATAAACAGTTCTTAATGTAAAAACTATGGAATCACATGTGATTACTAAATATTTGGTGACATTTTACATCAATATACTAAGTCACATTTTACATCAACATACTAAGTCACATTATTAATAAAATCACAGGTGATTACTAAACATTTTGATAATATTTTACATCAACATACTAAGGCACATTATTAAAAAAAATCACAGGTGATTACTAAACATTTGGTGACATTTTACATCAACATACTAAGACATTAAATAATAAACAGTTTCTTAATGTAAAAACTATATAATCACAGGTGATTAAATAAGCATTTGGTGACATTTTACATCAACATACTAAAGAAAATTATTAATAAAATCACAGGTGATTACTAAACATTTTGATGACATTTTACATCAACATATAAGGCACTAAATTAATACAATCACAGGTGATTACTAGACATTTACATCAAGGTACTAAGGCACTAAATTAAGAACCTTAAATGTATTAAGATATTAAGGCACTAAATCACAGGTGATTTTCCTTTACAATTTGTTGACTACAAAATTACATTTAAGATATTTAATGACTTAATTTAATAAAATCACATGTGATTACTAAACATTTTGTGACATTTTATATCAACATACTAAGGAACATTATTAATAAAATCACAGGTGATTACTAAACATTTTTGTGACATTTTACATCAACATACTAAGGCACATTATTAATAAAATCACAGGTGATTACTAAACATTTTTGTGACATTTTACATCAACATACTAAGGCACATTATTAATAAAATCACAGGTGATTACTAAACATTTTTGTGACATTTTACATCAACATACTAAGGCACATTATTAATAAAATCACAGGTGATTACTAGGTGATTACTAAACATTTTGGTGACATTTTACATCAAGGTACTAAGTCACTAAATTATAAACAGTTCTTAATGTAAAAACTTTAGAATCACAAGTGATTACTAAACATTTTTTATGACATTTAAGGCACTAAATTAATACAATCACAGGTGATTACTAAATATGATTTCAATTATTCAGCATGACATTATCACTTTCCAAACACCACCTAAAACGTAAACTCGTGATTTTATATGATTCAGTCCATCTCATTCCTTATTTGAGTTATTGCTAACCAAATTAGTATAATCACTTACCTTGTGCCACTACTGCTGATAGTTGACACCATCTGACAACATCAAAACATTATATTACTATTATTTAGTGACTTGCTAAACAAACATCCTAAAATCCCCTGTTCTTAGAATCAATTAAAACTGGGAAAATCAAGATTCATATGTAATAATATTTTAAAAAATCCAAAAATAATACAAATACAAATTAGGAAATAATTTATGAGAAAAAAAAGGAAAGATTGGTACTTGTCCCAATTAATTTCGGTTTGAGCAAAATATCCTGAATCCACATTCGAATCCGAAGCAGAAGTAGTCTCCATTATTTCGATCAAATCAATTTAGGAAAATTGGAAGAAATCTTGAAAATAGGGAAAAGGCCGCCGCCAAAGCTCCATATTCCGGCAACCGGAATTTCTAGGGTACCGAATTCCTTCAAATCTCGCCGGTAAGTTTCGAATACTGATTCCGATTTTGTTGTTAATGTTTTCACTATATCGCCAAAGCTCCATATTCCGGCAACGTCGCCGCCGCCTTTACCGTCGCTGTCGTCGGAATCTTAATCTTACTTTTGTTGTTTATAGATTTTGAGGTGAATTTAGTAGTGACAGTGAGAGAATGTGAACAAGATCTGATTTCTCTTTTCTTTTAGGGGCGCGTGACCTCTTTAAATATTTTTTCAATATGACTAAAATACCCCTCCGTGGGTTTGATCTATTAATGAAATTGTGTGGCTCTAAAGGTGATCCCTGGATCTCTAGAAAAAAAGGGATCCCTATTGAACCTCACCCTATATATATATATATATATATATATATATATATATATATATATATATATATATATATATATATATATATATATATATATATATATATATATATATATATATAGGAGTAGGATCAAATAAAAAGTTCTAAATTTGTAAAAAGTGTAGGAAGCAATGTGAGAATGACATGTGGCAACTTAGATAATATTTAATAAAATTAATTTTTTTTAATAAAAAAAAAATATTTTTTTATTAAAAAAAAAAAAAAATTTATTAAAATTTTTTTTTAAGAAAAAAGAAATTCGAAAAAAAAAAATATTTTTTGAAAAAAAAAATCGAACTTTTTTGTAGATAATGTCATCATTCCGGGCATAACTTTTAACGTAATGCACACGAAAAAGTTATGCCAAATCACAAGATGTACTAAAATTTGTCAAATAAGAATGTCATGTCGTTCGCCACGCCATATGATGCACACAGAAAATATGATGCACATTAATGATGCAAAAAAAATATGATGCACATTAATGATGCACACAAAAAAATTATGATATTCAACTATGATTCACACAAAAAGCTATGATATTCAATTATGATGCACACAAAAAAAAATATCATATTCATCTATGATGCACACATAAATGTTCATCATAGGTGTGTATCATAAATTTGCATCATATTTTTTTGTACATAACCTTTTTCGAAAAAAAAAAAAAAAAAAATCCCGAAAAAAAAAATTTCGACTTTTTTCTTTTTTTTATAAAAACAAATTTTCGAGCCAAAAAAAAAAATTCGATTTTTTTTTAATATATTTTTTTATCAAAAATATCTTTTTTTATTTAAAAAAAGAAATTTTTTTTTTCTTCTCAAAGTTGCCACATGTCACTCACTCCTTACTTCCTACACTTTTTACAAATTTTGGACTTTTTACAAGAACCCTCCCCTATATATATATATATATATATATATATATATATATATATATATATATATATATATATATATATATATATATATATATATATAAAAGATAAGATAAGATATGTCATCCTTTTTTCTATAAAAAAAACAACTTATATATTCAAACCCAAAAAATACAAACAACAAATACTAATTGGAAATCCAAGAGAACAACATTCATTACAAAGAAACCCTATCACATACGTACTCTCCAAACTGATCCGTCAAAAGCAAAGAACAAGATCATTAATTTTTTTTAATTTTTTTTCCAGATAAATAGTAGAAGCTTTGTCACTCATAAATCAGATCCATTATCATCCCGCACACACTTTAGTCACTCTTCACACTATTCAAGTTTACATCTAGCTAAATAAAATTTTTCACTTTGAATCACTCAATTTGACGAGTTAATTGATCAAACTGTTGTAATAAAAATATGAAACCAATTTGAGAAAACGAATAATGCAAAAATCACCAAATAAATCGAAAAAGAGCATAAACTCATTTTAAAATATTACAACTTAGCAACCGTGGAAATATACGGATTATAGGCTTATATATATTTCAACGATAACGAAATACTGAAGTAGAATTAAAGGGTTTAAGATATTTGATATTGGAAAGTAGAAAATACTATTTATATGTAACAAAGATAAAAATGGAAACATAAAATCAATTTAGGTGAAATTAAATTAGGCCTATATTAAATTGGTTCAGAACCCAAATTTAAGCTGAGTGTTTTGTGAAGGTGTGATGTGATAGCAGTAAAATGATGAGAGGGCTTAGAAGTTTTTTTTTTTGAAACCGACAAATATATTAAAAACAGACCCTAAAACTAACAAGAAATTAGCGGGCCGGAAGGAGAAAGGGCTTAGAAGTAAGAGCACACGGAGTGGTCTCCGTTGTGGCTCGTTATCCCACTCACAACGAGCCATGGTCCTCGTTATGACTCCGATGGTCCTCGTTCTGTGCTCGTTGTCACCTGCTCGTTGTGCCCACAACGGCCAATTCTCGAGTTTTTTTTTTTTTTTTTTTTTATTCTAACGGTTATATAACCGTTATAAATATATATATATATATATATATATATATATATATATATATATATATATATATATATATATATATATATATATATATATATATATATATATATATATATATATATATATATATAGGGTGAGGTTCAATAGGGATCCCTTTTTTTCTAGAGATCCAGGGATCACCTTTAGAGCCACACAATTTCATTAATAGATCAAACCCACGGGGGGTATTTTAGTCATATTGAAAAAATATTTAAAAAAGTCACGCGCCCCTAAAAAGAAAAGAAAATGAGTTATATCAGATCCACTCTCATCATCATCTCCTCCTCCGTCCTCTACCTCCTTCCATCTCCATTTCCATCATCATCATCATCATCATCATCATCATCAACAACGGTGGGTTCCGTTCAGTCTGCATCAGCTGTCGTAAGTCCTCCTCCTCCTCCGCCTCACAAGTCTTCTGGTCAACAACAACAACAACAACAGCCACCACCATCAAAACGCCGTACGCCACCGTGGACTATCCATCAACGCCGCTCAAGGACTCAACCATCATCATCCACCAAATCCGAACCACCTAGAGCTAGTCCTAGTACGCCGTTATCATGGAGCGGCGGCGGAGGCGGTGGTAGTGGTGGTGGTGTGGATATTTCGAGATCTAATAAGGTTTGTAAAACGACGACGTTTATTGTTTATGTATATATAAAATTAGTCAGCTGATTGTTAGTTGCGGTGTGTGTGTGTCAGTGTGTGCTCATTTGCTTCTTGTGTTTTTTGGCCATTAGTAGACACTAACAGAGTAGACATGGATACCCTACTTATAAAAATGATTTTGATTAGCAAGTCACTAAATAATAGTAATATAATGTTTTGATGTTGTCAGATGGTGTCAACTATCAGCAGTAGTGGCACAAGGTAAGTGATTATACTAATTTGGTTAGCAATAACTCAAATAAGGAATGAGATGGACTGAATCATATAAAATCACGAGTTTACGTTTTAGGTGGTGTTTGGAAAGTGATAATGTCATGCTGAATAATTGAAATCATATTTAGTAATCACCTGTGATTATATTAAATTTAGTGTCTTAAATGTCATAAAAAATGTTTAGTAATCACTTGTGATTCTAAAGTTTTTACATTAAGAACTGTTTATAATTTAGTGGCTTAGTACCTTGATGTAAAATGTCACCAAAATGTTTAGTAATCACCTAGTAATCACCTGTGATTTTATTTATAATGTGCCTTAATATTTTGATGTAAATTGTCACAAAATCTATAGTAATCACCTGTGATTGTATTAATTTAGTGCCTTAAATGTCATAAAAAATGTTTAGTAATCACTTGTGATTCTAAAGTTTTTACATTAACAACTGTTTATAATTTAGTGGCTTAGTACCTTGATGTAAAATGTCACCAAAATGTTTAGTAATCACCTGTGATTTTATTAATAATGTGCCTTAGTATGTTGATGTAAAATGTCACAAAAATGTTTAGTAATCACCTGTGATTTTATTAATAATGTGCCTTAGTATGTTGATGTAAAATGTCACAAAAATGTTTAGTAATCACCTAGTAATCACCTGTGATTTTATTAATAATGTTCCTTAGTATGTTGATGTAAAATGTCACAAAAATGTTTAGTAATCACCTGTGATTTTATTAATAATGTGCCTTAGTATGTTGATGTAAAATGTCACAAAAATGTTTAGTAATCACCTGTGATTTTATTAATAATGTGCCTTAGTATGTTGATGTAAAATGTCACAAAAATGTTTAGTAATCACCTGTGATTTTATTAATAATGTGCCTTAGTATGTTGATGTAAAATGTCACAAAAATGTTTAGTAATCACCTGTGATTTTATTAATAATGTGCCTTAGATTGTAATATTAACAATCAATTGAAGGTTTGACACAAATATTTTGAATTTAATATGTTACTTTACTAGTTGAATTTTATTTGAAATGAGTAGACAAATATTTTGTTTGAGAATAATTTCGGTTTGGTGTATTTTCTTTGAACAATAACTATGTCACATGTGATTTTATTAAATTAAGTCACTAAATATCTTAAATGTAATTTTGTAGTCAACAAATTGTAAAGGAAAATCACATGTGATTTAGTGCCTTAATACCTTAATACATTTAAGGTTCTTAATTTAGTGCCTTAATACCTTGATGTAGAATTTCATCAAATGTCTAGTAATCACCTGTGATTGTATTAATTTAGTGCCTTATATGTTGATGTAAAATGTCATCAAAATGTTTAGTAATCACCTGTGATTTTATTAATAATTTTCTTTAGTATGTTGATGTAAAATGTCACCAAATGCTTATTTAATCACCTGTGATTATGTAGTTTTTACATTAAGAAACTGTTTATTATTTAATGTCTTAGTTCTTTGATGTAAAATGTCACAAAACGTTTAGTAATCACTTGTGATTTTATTAATAATGTGTCTTAGTATGTTGATGTAAAATGTCACAAAAATGTTTAGTAATCACATGTGATTCTATAGTTTTTAAATATAATTTTGTTTAATGCATTATGTATGTGAAAGAATATAATTTTGTTTAATGATTATGTATTTTGGCTTTATTGCAAGTGGTTGGAATAAATTATTATTTAATGCATTTATGTGAAAGAATATTTACTTGGTAAATGTGAAAGAATATATTATTGTTTTGGTAAATGGGACACAAAAGTAGAAAGACAAAAAGACAAAAGACAAAAGCCTTTCTCAGCCACAAAAGCGCGTGTAAGTAAAAAAAAAAAAAAAAGGTAAAAAGACCATATTACCCCTCCGTGTCTTTTCCTTATAAATTCATTAAAGTCAACTTTTAATCTCAGCCACACAATTTAGGTGATCTTGTGGCTGAGAAGGTGATCCCTGGATCTCTAGCAAAAAAGTGATCTCTATTGAACCCCAATCTATATATATATATATATATATATATATATATATATATATATATATATATATATATATATATATATATATATATATATTTTTTTTTTCCAAATTCACCTATAAATACCCCCATAATCTAACCCAAAATTCACACCAATTCTCAATCTCTTTCTTTCTCAATATTCATCCTTTAAACCATATTACAAAATATGAGTTCGAATTCTTCAACCGAGCACGATGTTGCGGATTCGTCATCATCTTCCGACTCCGAGTTGTTACAAGTTCTAGCCATGTCGGTACAAATGTTGGAGATGGAAGAAAACGAGGCTACAAGTTCTCGGCGTAGGGTGAAAAAGAAAAGGCGATATATCAACCGCGATCGCGCCGAAGCTAACGAAAACGTGGTACGACATTACTTCTCCGGCGAAAGCGTATACCCGGACGAATATTTCCGTAGACGATTTCGTATGAGAAGGCCTCTTTTCCTCCGAATAGTCGAAGGTATTTCTAATTACTCTGTAGAACCTATACCCGACTATTCTAATTACTCCGGACGCCTTCGACGAATATTTACAAATGTCTGAAAGAACTTCAACCGAATCCTTAGATAATTTTTTAAAATGTGTAATCCATCTATACACAAACGTTTATCTAAGAGCCCCCACACAAGACGATGTTAATCGTTTATATCAAAAACACGATGAGGTTCACGGTTTTCCGGGTATGCTTGGTAGCATAGACTGTATGCATTGGAAATGAGATCAATGTCCAAATGCATACAAGGGGCAATACACCCGAGGTGACCATGGTTATCCAACGGTTATGTTGGAAGCCGTTGCCTCGTACGATCTATGGATATGGCAAGCTTACTTCGGTGTCGCCGGGTCGAACAACGACATCAACGTGCTTAAACAATCGCCGTTGTTTCATGATATGCTCAACGACTCATCCCCGGACTACACATTCACCGTCAACGGCAACCAGTACACTAAAGGATACTACCTTGCAGACGGTATATATCTGGAGTGGTCGACATTTGTTAAAGCTTACTCGCACCCATTTGAAGAACCTCGCCGCAAATTCAAACGTTATCAAGAGAGTGCGAGAAAGGATATCGAACGGGCATTCGGTGTTCTTCAAGGTCGTTGGGGTATTATAAGACACGCCGCTAGATTTTACAAGATGAACAAACTTAGAAGAGTTATGTATGGGGCTATTATATTACACAACATGATCGTTTAAGACAACGGACGGTCGATATGCGATGCCGATGAATGGTATGCTCCTCCGGCACCCAATCAGAAAACTTTTAACGATATAATCAACGAACGTATCCGGATTAACCAAGAGGTTAGAGACAGACCCACACACCAAGCACTCCGGGAGGATCTCGTAGCCCACATTTGGACACTTCCGGATATCGAGGACGTTAGATTTTTTAATTATTGTATTGTAATTTTTTTTTTAATTATTGTATTGTGTTTTTTTTTTAATTATTGTATTATATTTTTATTTTAATTATTGTATTGTGATTTTTTTTTAATTAATGTATTGTGTGTTTTTTTTAATTATTGTATTGTATTTTTATTTTAATAAATGTATTATTTATTTTATTTAAATCTTTTAAGAAAAATAAAAAAATAATAAAATAATCCCACATTCTCCACAACTCTCCCTATCATAACAACTCACAACCCTCATTCTCACTGCTACGTCATCACCTTTTTCCCCACAACCCACCACAACCTTATTGTCACTCATTATCACTCCGAGTGCTCTAATGGAAGCTTGGCTTTGGGGATGGTTTTTTTTTGTGTGCGTGAATTACAGGATTAGATAATGAAAAGTAGTTTAAATTAACAAAAAAGAGAGGTATAATAGTCAATACGGAAAAGTTAGTGGTAAATGAAAATTTTAGGTGATATAAAGATCATCTCCCTATAAACAAAGGCAACTTATATTTAAAATTTGTTATAATTAACGCAACTTTTCCAAAAACACGCAACTAAATAGGTAAAATATTGTTTATTATATTTTGTGAAGGATTCGAGTTTTTACTTCACCGAAATTAACATTTTGGTTAAAACTCCATTTATGACGGATATATATCCACAACCCATCCATGACCTGTTAACGCGTACTATTTTTCACCCATAACCATGTCCGTGGATAAAATTTTTCAAATTTAGCCACCCATCCATGGACGAGTATCTGCGAATGGCGGGTTTTTTTCTTTGCCATCCTTATATTCAGTTGAAAGTGAAACTTTTAATAGCTTAGTTTTATCCATATACAGATATACATACCCCACATACAAATTCTTTAGTTTTAAATTTACAGTGAAAATGAAACCTTTAATATCTAAGAAAAAAAATAGGAAAAAAACATTTTAAACAAGAAAACTTGTAATCTTGTATTAGTAATGAAATCTATTAAACCAATTTTTATTATTATATGTAGTCATTTTCCTTGGAATTAATTATAGTATATTTGTAATCCATGTATCTTAAAGAAGACAAGCAAACATTCACCTACATTGGTGGGTAAGCGAAAGAACCAAATTCTTCTTATTTAACAAAGGCCACACAAGTTGGTTTTGATTAACTAGTTTATGTGATTTAGTGGACACGTTGTTTAAAGACAAAATTTTTATGTTTTTAATTCACAAAAATACAAAATATTTGTATAAAATAATAATATATAAAAGATTTAGAGAAAATCACAAAAGTAATCACCTCAAAATTCAAAAATACCAAAATAATCATCTGATTCGCGCCACTTTTCTCGCGCCATTTTTTTCGTCGCGAAATTGAAAATAATATAAATGATTGGTCATAAATTGACCACGTCCTCGCGACTTTTTTGGTCCTCGCGACATTTTTCTCGCGCCAATTTCTGACCACTCATTTATATTATTTTTCAATCTCGCGACGAAAAAAATGGCGCGAGAAAAGTGGCGCGAATCAGATGATTATTTTGGTATTTTTGAATTTCAAGTTGATTACTTTTGTGATTTTCTCAAAGATTTAACAAATCAAGTACAAAACTTCATTGTTATTGTCCTAAAGAAGTTAGATAAAGAAACAAATTAAAACTTTGTTTTAATCTCAAATAGCGTTGTAACTACCAACAAATAAAGTGTGAATTGTGTAGTAAAACTACATATCTTGGCCTACTCCGCCCATATTCTTTTATTTTGTCATTTATAATTCTTCTTGACTATAGTGGTAGATATCAAAGAACGTTATATTGTTATTATTTAAGGATACCGATACTTGTAAACTTTATGAATTGTGTTAACATGTTATTACATGTTTAAATTTGTTGTACATTAATCAATTTTACGGAATATAGATTATAACTACCACAATTTTATGGATTATGACTAACTATACAAATATCTCTACTCATCGCAAACGGTTTATACTATAAAAGTTTTAATACTAACATTCCCTTAATTTCAGGACATACCAACTCAAGATGTCGACACACACATATAATTGAATGTCTCATTTTAAGCTATATGATGTTATATTGTTGACAATGTGGCATATACTATGCATTAGTTTGTTCAAGTGCTTTCGTAATGAGTTACAAACATTAGAGATGTTTAAGAAATAAAAACAATGGTTGGTAATAGTCGAAAAATAAAATATATCGCTCTTTCCACGTTAATACCTACTGATTTATCTATCCGGTGATCAAAAGATTCTTGTTAGAAACATTAATTGAACTATTAATTAGAGACGTTAGTTAAACTTAAAATTTTCATTAATAATACATTTTTCACCTTAATAAGAAAATACATTGCATAAAAGAATTTTTTTTGTTCATTAATTCATTTTTCACTTTAATAAGAAAATGTTTGCTTCATTTCTAACAAAGTTTTAAAAACCATTAACATAAAAAAACATATTATCTTTGTGTTTTAACTTCTTGCTAAATTTGGTTTCCTTTTTCATATTATTAAAAATCATATCATAAAAGGAATTTTTATTTCTCTAGTATTTTTCTTCCTTTTTATATTAAGATTTTCAGGAATTCCTAGTATTTAAGTAATCCGGGGAGGTTGATAAAAATGGAAATGAGAAAATGGATTTGATTTCTAGTTTGCGTGTTTGGTTTAGGGGTATTTGTTTCGGCTTATTAAACACACTTATGAGCTTATGTAGTTTTTCATAAGCTCATAAACTCATTTTTTTCGGCTTATAAGGTTATTTCTTATTTAAAGTTATAAGCTCAACTTGATAAGCTAATTAGACAAAAAATGGACTTATAAACTTATAAAAAATTACATAAGTTCATAAACCGGTTATATAAGCCGAGACAAACACTCCCTTATACGTTTTATTTCTGAATTTTGTTTGGATAGAAAAATAAATATAAAATGTGATGATGTGTCAATTTGTTGGTAAATTAATGATCTGCCTACTGGTATGGAGTCATGTGTTATAAATAGTTTCTGCATTTACTCCCAAAACACACACACACACACATCTCTTCTCAAAAACATCAAAAATGTTTTTCTTTCTTGTTTCTTGTTTCTCTTTCATAATTCTCTCAAAATTTTCATTTTCTAATCTCAAACTAAATTCCATCTCATTCCAATCTTTTTTCAAACATTTTCTAAAACCAAACATGTTTCATAATCCAACAAAAAAACCCTCAAAAAACACAAAAGATACAAAGAAGAATGATATTTGTTTATTAGATTTGCCAGATTTACCCTTGGAATGCATTCTTGAAAAGCTTTCACCTACTGGATTAACTAATATGTCAGGGGTATGTAAGTCTTTTAGAGGTATGTGTACACAAGATCATTTATGGGAAAAACATTTGAGTCAAAAATGGGGTAAGTTTTTGATGGGTCATTTTGTTTCTAAAGAATGGAAGAAATATGTTGAGATGAAAAAAAAGGAAAGTTTGTATGATTCTGGAAATGGAAAAGGGTATTTTCGGTATTTCACTTCTGGTTTTTGGTTCAAGAAAAATGTTGAAATGAGTAGTGAAAAGAGTGTTGATTCGGTTATGGCTTTGTATGCTGCTTTTGAAAGTGCCAAGTTTTCTTTTCCTGCTCAAGTTTATAACAGAGAGGTAATTTATTAATTTACCCCCCAAATTTTTACTTTTTTTTTATAAATTTTGAAATTAAGTTGTAATAATAGTTATATGATGTTTGAAATGCAGAATGGGAACGTTGGTTTTTTACTGTCTTGTTATGATGCTAAAGTTACCTATGATTCCCACACAGACAGTTTCACAGCCAGGTAAAAAAAGTTTACCATTTTCATTATAAAGGCTATGTTTAATATAATAATACATGTTTAATGGGATACCATTAAAAAATTGCAGACTCCTTTTGGGGTAACAACTTCTTAAATTTAAGGAGTACAATCGTTTAATACATGTCTGAAAATATTTACCATAGGCCGAGACTATGTTTAGCAAAATCTTTTTTCTTTAAATTATGCAAAAAAATCAAACTTTTATTTATTTTTTGTTACATTTTGACTTATATTTTGCAAAATGTTATTAAGTAAAGATGTAAATATTTTTGATGAATTTTAACACTTTTTATGGAATTTGATAGGTATTCGGCTTACGGTAGGCCAACGATTGAGGAAAATATAAAATGGGAAAGGCTAAGATCACAAGTAGTTGATGTATCACCATATGATCTTCATGTTTCGGATTGCTTGACTGATTTACAACCAGGAGATCACTTTGAGATTCAATGGAGGAAATCTAAAGAGTTCCCTTATGGTTGGTGTTCTTTAATTATTTGTCTATAATTATAATTTGTTGATATGTATGCGTGTATTTGGGTATTAGACGCTTGTACGGTGGGCTTAATCGTTTGTTTTCGCTTGACGTATCGTAGGTTGGTGGTATGGAGTTGTTGGCCACTTAGAATCATGTGATGGAAACAAGCTTTATTGCCAATGTCATCGTAGTGGTAAGTCTATGCAACTGGCAGTCACCACTTTTTTTATTATCCGTTAATTATAATTATGTAAAAGTAGCATTCCTATTAGGGGACGTTAACGTTCAAAAGTGATCATGCGTTTTGGAAAATCAGTTTCATCCAAACAATCCCAAACAACACCTTAATATTGCGTTTTCAAGGTCGTAGATTTGAGTTACAACTTACAATAGGGTGACACGTGAGCAATGGTGTAATAGGGTGACCGAGAAAATTATTATTATTGGTGGTAATCGAAAGATTTGATGCTTTTCAAATCTAATAAATAAGCAAAAGTATTATAGTATAAATTTGGTGCTCCTCCTTTTGTTGTCACCAACAATTATGTGCACACTTGATTCTTACTTTAACGTAGAAAAGCCAACAAACTAGGAACATGTTTAATTTAATCATTTGTTTAAGCTTAAATGTGCACTTTATCCCTATTCAAGAATCATCTTATCTTTGAAACCGTCCTATAAACGCAGTTATGTTCCTTCCATTACAACACACGAAAAGTGTAAGATAAAAAAAAGTGTATCATGGGTTCTTGTTGGCCTGAATCTGACTATTACAAATAAATTAGAACAAGTGTCTTTGAAAGTTGACCGAGTTTTGTTTGACTTAAAACAGATTAACCATAAGTTAGATCTACTGGTAAGTTTAGGTGACCAATATCGATAAACTCCAACTTTACGAATTCGGAAATAGGGAATACCGAGTCAATAATAAAAAGCGGCTAAATATTTAAATATGATTTGATTGAAACTTGATATTGTTTTGATTTTGTCATCCTAAAAATTATGTATTTTAACATTTGAATACTAGCAACGAGTGTAAATTTAGGATTATTACTAACTTAGGGACTGTCCCTGTGTTTAAATTTTCTTTTCCTGCGGCTATTATTTTGACACGGTTTCTTGCCAACAGACACAGTGATATTGGAATTCAAGCAGTACAACCAGGGGTCAAGATGGAGGGAAGTGGCGATTGACAGAAAGGACCATCGAGAAGTTGGAAACGAGACAGATGGGTTTTATGCGGGCATTAGAAAACTCTACAATGACAACGAGATCTCGATCTGGAAGGGCCTTTGGCCAACTCAACCATTAGAGTAAATTGAAGGTTATGGCAGACGATTAGCTGGTTGTAAGAGATGAATTTGGCATCACTTTTTATTGAATATGTAATAAATAAAAAGATGGCGCCATTGTACATAAGGGCTAGGGGTAGAATTAGCGTTTCGATTAGGGTAAGGTGTAAAATTTGATCGGATATGATCTAATTATTCATATCTGTATCGTTTTAAACATGTTTATAATGTTCTTGTTACCTTTGATGGATACGAATTGCGATGTTATCGTCGTTTTGTACATTAATTCGTATTGACAATGAATGTTTGAGTTTTTGAACGTTTTGTGTTATGTAAATATGTTAGACTAATGAACATGTGATAAATTACACAAGTTGCATATAGAGCACTTAAAAACATTTTATAGTCCATTCATCACACGTGTTGATGTTTTTAATTAAGAGCTAGTAGAACTAAAAAAGAAATTAAAAATTGACTCAGATTTACATGGTTTAACTAGGATTTCTTATAAGGCCGTGATCTGTGACGATCTCTGGCACTTTTATTTTAAGAATATCAAAGAACATATAAGAAAGAAGTGGAACAAGGATTTCTTATAAGGTCGTGATCTGTGACGAATATGATTACACTTATTCTAAACTCGGATTTCAAATCATATTCAATAAACAATCCCATCAATGTTATCCTGATACTTGACATATTTCCGAGCACTTTGTGACCAAAAATGGTGTCCACACTTGGTTCTTACTTTAACTAAGGAAGATGTATCTAATTATGTGCCCACTTTATACTGTTTCTTTTGTGGAAAGCATTTTCATATCTGTAAACATGCCATCCCCTGGCATTTTGACACATAAAAAGTATGCGATAAATATGTCTCGGGTTGTGCATGTTTTGAGTGTCTATTTGACATCCACACCAGCTTTTCAAAAGAATAAAGATACAATGCACTATTAAACTAGTTGCCAAGTGTCCGAAAAGCGCATTTGGGACCCCAAGTTTCTTGTTGTCGTCGTTAAAAGATTAGTTTATATGGGTTTATAGTCGACAACAACTAACATGGCTTGACTTTTATGTTCCAAGGGTGTTGCGAGTGGGTTCTAGAATGGCAACGCGCTATTGATTGCTAAAATTTCTGATAGGCATCTTTGTGAATCAAGTCCACATA
Organism: Senecio squalidus; assembly: GCA_910822075.1. Lineage (NCBI taxonomy): Eukaryota > Viridiplantae > Streptophyta > Magnoliopsida > Asterales > Asteraceae > Senecio > Senecio squalidus. Next base: position 57,714 of record CAJVGC010000044.1, read on the forward strand.
ACCAAAAATGAACCAAAATAGAACAAACACATTCCTGCTGTTCTTATACTTCAACTCTAATGTGAAGTAGTATATATTACCAAACTTGCAGTTGAATTATGCATATTTTCATCATAGACTCGACTCCATAGACTCAACTCCAATAGAGCCAATCAAGCCAAAAACAAGGCCAGCCGATCTATCGGGTTAAGACAAAGGGTAGACATCTAGTAGTTTTATTGTCTCAAACCACCAATCCAACAATTCGATGTCACATGACCAAAGACATGTATACATTCAAGTAGTTTTATTATCCCAACATTAAAAACAATATTTGAGTTACCAAAAACCCATTTTTTTTATTGTATTCGGTTTTGAATAGTACGTAGCCACTTTAGCAAATAAAAGCAACAAATTGACAACCGAAAATCAGCCACAAAACAGTCTTGAATCAACATCTAATAGAAACCTACCCAATACGGAAAGTCTAGGTTACAAACGAAACCCTTAGAACGGATTAACGTACCAATCGATTACAACACACACAAATACATAATAATAGATTGTGAATGACCGAAAGAAGTGTGAATATAACTCTTTGAAACCGTTCCAGGGTTCCAAAATGCCAAGATATTTATGTGTAAACCCTAAATACGATTTTTTTCTAAAGACCCCTATGTCATAGGGCTTAAACCCCTCAACGTTGTTGAGAAACACGAGTCAAAAAGTCAACTCTGCAACTTTTAAACCGTACGCCGTATTAGCCTCTTTGGTATAACTTAAAATCTTGACATTCATTGACTGAAGAGCTACAATCTTAAGTTGTCACACATTCCCTAAATTCGTATAAGAACAAGAAGATTTGGGATCTTTGGGTCTTTACATATATTTAGATGGAAGATTATCGATATTGGGCCCGCAACCGGTCACGAGACTCGTACATCTTAGTTAAAAACACTAGTGAGTAACCTGAACAACATGAAAACTTCATCCATTTCATTTAAAATTTTGTACCATCACAATGGCTTAGTAGTAAGACGTCCTGAACAAGGTCCATAACTCGAACATACCTAGTAAACATCTCATGGGTGGTCATGAAAAGGGTTCGGAAACGATCATGTTGATATCTGATTAGGTCATGTATATCTGAGTCAAAAAGACTCTTCCTTTTCGAGAAAACCAAACAAGAAAAACCTCATTCTTTTACGTGTTTATTATCAATATATAAAAAAAAAATGCTAGTCTAGTTTCCTATCTAGGGTTTAATTTTTGGATTTTGATTGTAGCTTTAAACAATTTTTAGATTTAAATCAGTCCATAAGTTAATTTTAACTACAGTTAAGTTGATGAGAGTCAAGTAATGAATCCAGTCTAAAGAGAGTCAAGTTAATGAAATCGTATTCACAAATTACGAGTGATTTTTTAAAGGTCGACTTTGTAGTGTCATTTAACTTCTCCAAGTAGAAGCCCAAAGCAGAGCACACACTATGACCGGGTAAGTGTCGTGAAAAAAAAAAAGAATTATTTAGAGTCTATCCATAATGCAGGCCTACTTTGTAGACCCACCAATTTCACCTTGCAAGGGACATGTGTCTTTAAAGCTCCTACAAAGCCATGAAAACACGTCAAAGGAGACCATAATTAAAATGATTTTGTATAAAATCTACAAATTTTAAATTTTTGTTACTTATTTTTTGACATTGTTCATATGGACAAACCATAAATTGCTAAAAGTCCACACTTGACGTTAACCAAATCAATGAAAATTCTTTGGCATTCACTTTTGGTGATTTGCAATTGAAAATTGAACCAAAATTAACAATACGATAAAACCGGTTTGCTGACTGCTGAGAACTTGAAACACTCTAAACATAGAAGCTACCTGGGTCAAAGGGAGAGCTTCCGCCTCTCTCCAAGAGATACGATTCAGTATCGGAATTGCATATATCATATTTCAAATCAATTACAGCAAGATGACATGCATCATCCGAGTCCTTTTGTCATAGACATTACACAAAACTTTAAGATTCATTTTTCAATAATGAACACAATACCGAGTCTAAAGTAGACTGTTTAGCATGCTACATCGATTATGTCGTTGGGTCCAGCTACATTATTTTGAAAGGTTAAAACACGTCCCTTTTGTCATTCCTTAGTGCTCCTGATATCCTTTCGTAGCACATTATGAGCTTCAAGAATCGATGAACGCGCGTTTGCTATTTTTACAAGTGTTTCTAGGGCTTCACGAAAAGAGAGAACAACAATTTGTATACGGGTTAGGATAAATGAAAAATAAGAACAGATATAATTGTGTTTGGATTTAGGAAGTTCAAAGCAAAAGTTCCTTAAATATACTTAAATAGCTATTGAAATATCACCTGTCTCGAATGAAAGTTGGGATGCCCGAAGCTTGGGAGAAACCAATGTCCCAAAAACCGATAGTACCTTCGCTCGTTCTTTCTGAATCTGCATACACACAGTTACCAACTTTGAACCATTTATATATAAATATGTCTATTCGGGTGGTTTTATTTTTATTTTTATCTCTAACGGGTTAAATGGGTATAATCGGAAAAAATAGCTATAAAGGTAAACGGGTCAAATGGGTTGAAAGCTACCCAAAGTGTTTTTTATGCAAAAAAAACCCCCTACAGAATTATTTTATTCAAAATATTAGATAATGATTGACATAATATAATATCTGTAATCGTATGCTAATGAATGAAAATTAAAACCTTTTACACCAAGTAGCGTTTTGAGTCAACCCACACGTTATGTACCGAAAACAGAAAACTAATCGTTATGAAATGTTACCCAGCTTTCCCCTTATCCACCTCCAGATCTCTTCATTGTATGAACATAGGGAAATCCCTTTGGATGTCCCGTGAAAACAGCAAAACTAATGATTACTTCTTAAACCATCATAGTTGACTTTTTGTTAAAAGTTAACAAGCGGTCTTTGCAAAAAATGTAAAAAGGGAAGATTGTACTTTCCAAGAATAAGTGATTTTGGACAAAAAGCGCCAAGTACCATGACTTGTTTTGTATTAAGATTCCTATAAATCATCACAAGAGCTCATTTTTATTGTGTATCGTGCTTCTTTCTCCCAAAAACGATGTGTATGTATGTGTGCTCTTATTCTTTAAAATCATACGTGAATCCACTAATGGTCATGTGTGCCACAATTTTCGTTTAGCAGGTGGTTAGAGCGGGTATGTGTTCGTTCCGATTTAGGTTTAACAGATTTGCATTGGCGATGATTCATGAGGTTATAGGAGGCGGTGTACATCTGATTCACAAAGAGCTTACTGATTACCTTGATTATTCATTTTTGCATATTCTATTTCTTAACTGAAAAAAATGTTAGCTTAACTGAAAGATGATGTGTAAGTACGTGACCCCATATTGCAATTTTCCCTTTTATCTAACAGTCACAATATCCTTGCTAAACTAAGAGTGAGAACAAAGTGAATAATTTGTTGATCTAAGGATGAGCTCATAACAGACTATTGCTTAAGTGTTGTTTTGTATATTATTCAGTTTAATGAAAATTGCCATACTTGACTGCAGACGTAATTTAAGAGTATGTTTGAAGACTAGCCAAATGTCTTAAATACCAATCAAACGTTTCAATCAGACCAAGCACAAAGCAATTCATGATTATAAACTTGACTAAAATGAAAAAAAGGTTGCAATTTTTATGAAATATCTCAAAAGCAGATTTAAAACAGAGGTTAGGATCATATTTTTTACTCACAGGGTTCTCTGGTTTACGCGGTGATTCATTTGTTTCAGAACCATTGCTTTCTCGTGATGAGGCATTAGTCTCGAATTCGTTACTGTTTTCCAGTGAATGTCCCTGATTTTCTTGGCAAAATCAAAAAAGAAATTTCAGAACTATAACATATGACTTAGGCACTTAAGCTTTTCTTTATACACAAATACTTTTTCCATTATGGGCAAAAAAAGATACATGTTAAGTCTTACAAATCAAGATGTTAAACTTTTGATCTCAAAATTTTGTGGATTAAGAAGTTCTAAAAGGATCAACATCACTAAATTGTGCATATACACTAAAGATAATATTTTCTTATTTGCAAACGAGTCAAATCATCAAATATTAATTACGTATATAAAAAAAAGGTTGCATTTGGTTTTAAAATGTCATTATGTCTCTTTTGGAATGAAGAAAGTAAGAGATTGCTTGAATGAGAGAATCCATTTAACATTTTAAGGTTAATATATAGTATGTTGACTTCCAAGGTCAAACTATACATTTCCACAAAAAAAAGCGTATCAGTCTAGTGGATTTAGCTTGGCAAAATCATTGATATTAATATACAACATTTGTGACTATGCTTTGTTTCACTATAATAAGCAGACTTGAAGCAACATAATGAATTCTTACCAGAATTCCGACTACTTATATTTTCTTTTAACTTCTCATCTTCCTCAATGTTCTCCTTCTCCAAGGAGGGGTCTTTACTGTCAGAAGATGCCCACTTGCGTAAACTAAATTGTGGTGACTTTGTCATAGAGTCAGCTAAAACAGAAAGGAAATTAATCAATGATTTACTACGCTTGTAAACATGATATTCTACCTGACATTAGAATATTGGATATCACAAACGAGATTTAGTTTGGTTGACAAAACTACCCCTGTTATCAAAGATCATTTTAAACATCTGACTAAATAATCATATATTTCAGGTCACAACTATAGCAAGCATTAAGATTCCTCGTGGATATAGGTGATATTACACCACTCCAACACCAATCGATGCCTTATAGGACCCAACCAACAAACATTCTCACAAAAAAAACTCCAATTGCTCTCAAGATCTCCCTATAAAACCGTTGGTACTGAAAATTTTCAAACTTATAGATATATCCCACATACTATGGTAGTGCCTCAAATGTTCCTTATATTTCTTTAAGGAAGTCCACCTCTTTAAATAAAAAGGGTGTTCCGCATTTGTAAGTCATAAAAAAACAAAGGCAAAGCTTCATTAAAAAATCTGCTGAGAAGAAATATTGGAGGAGATGATGTAGTATTTTGATTACCTAGTTCGACTGTTGTAGCAGCAGAATGATGTTTATGGTTAAGCAAGACAGTGTTTACACGTGAAGCACCCATTGAATAACGAGCACCAGCTAACTCCATCCATCCCTAAAACTCATTAAGAGCACACGAGTTCCGTGTCAATAGTATTAAATACGAATGAAAGTGAAACAACATGAATATCTAATGATTGTAGTAATAGTACCAATAAAACTCAGAATCATTTACATAAGTAGTTAATAGTTAGAGAACGAGAAAGAATGAATAATTCATGAATTAGAATATACATCTTCAGCACTAGTTTTAGCTTTCAGCCTATAAATAATCAAGTAATCGGACATCGTAAATAGTTAGTATAAAATGTGATGATTCCTAATTAGCAAAACCTAATAATGTTTAATAATTAAAAAAGTAAAAACAGATCGGATTAAATATTTGATTGATTACCTGGCGAAGAGTGGAAGATAAAGTTTCGATTAAAAGGAGATAATCATCTAACGAATCCAGGAAAATCAAATTATTGTCTTCATCTAATTCTACATTCGGACTTGTTTGTTTATCTTCTTCTCCCATGCCGGCAAATCAAATCACATACGCTGAAGCTGAGCGAGTATCCAACTGAGGCTTTTCTATTCAGATTCTCAAGTTTCGACCTTTTGCTTACTTTTTAACAACATTTAATTACCGTTAAATTTATTAAAATATAACCACTTTCACCAAATATTTATTTTATGTAATGAATTTTTTTTATTCGTTTGGATACTTAAACTTTGTAAAGATTTGAATCATTTCATACCTGATTGTTAAATTGCAACAATGACTTACGGTGTTAGTAGATTTTATCCCATATTAATAGGACCAAACACCCTATAAACATCAAAAGACTTACCTTGGCCAAACAAAATGTCCGGCTACTAAGATGCGTACTCGAGCAAAGTGATGCCGGACATATCTCGTGTCGGACGTATCTCATGTCGGACGTATCTCATGTCGGACGTATCTCGTGTCAGACGTATCTCGTGTCGGGCATATCTCGTGTCGGGCATATCTCGTGTCGGGCAAAAATATCCCGGTGGCAGCCAAGCTAAGCCTAGCCCGACAGCCAAGAAAAGCACGAATGGCAGCCAAGCAAGGCGAGGTTCAGTCGGCGGCCAACATAGCTCAACCGGCGCCCAACATAGCTCAACCGGCGCCCAACCGACAGCCAGAGTAACGTAATTTCCAATGTCCAGATCTCGTGTCGGACAAATCTTGTGCCGAACATATCTCGTGCTGGACAAACCGTTTGGTTCAAATCGTTTGTAACGTCGGCAATAATTACAACATTATATCTGAATAATGTTGTGAACATTAAGTCATTATTGGCCTAATCAAGTGTGACTTAGATGGCTTTAAAACATCTACGTTGAACACTGAGGAGTATAAAAACACACACTTGGTCATCTTCTACTCCAAGTTATCTTACTCACACATACTTGCAGTTCATACGCAATACTTACACACAATAACATACATAGAAAAATTGGCCGGAATAGACATATCCGTCGCCGGATTAGTGAAAACGGACGATGCCGGAAAAAACTTATGGAAATGGTATAGCTGGCGTTGGAAACGCCGACTTATGCCAAGTGTGCCGCCACGTGGATTTCCACTACCTCAATCTCTGCACTTTCTGCCTTTTTCCAACACATTTCCACCGCGGATTCCCATTAGTCAAAAGTCGGAGGTGGGAGTGACGACTTTTGACTTCGTTTCTGCCACCATCACATGCCTCGAAAACCACCGACCAATAAGAGAGTGCCACGCCATAAGCCGGAGTTGGCACCTCCGGCTTATGGTGTCTTTAAAACCGGCTTCAATTTTCAATCTCCAAACACACACATCCAATTACATATTCTCAACGCACACATATATTTTCTTAATCTCCACACAAACATATAAATTGGCTTTATTTTTCGTGACACTAGTTTATAATGGCGCAATTTGGAGCAAGTTCAATCCCGAGAAACAATAGTTTGTTGTTTTTGCAAGATGATGAGCACCATCGTTCGGCTAGGTTATTCAACGGTGAGCAAGATCCTCTAGAAACAATAAAATCCATACGATGTGATGCGGGACTTTGGGACCACACGGATGTAATTGAAGAAGGTGTTAGAAAGTGGATAATAAGTGCTGATTTTGATGGTGTATTACGCACCGGGTATCACAAATTAGACCACCCTCTAATTACCGCTTTGGTTGAAAGGTGGCGTCCCGAGACGCATACATTCCACTTCCCAGTCGGTAAAGCTACTGTTACGTTGCAGAACGTACAAGTTATGTGGGCTTTGCCGATAAACGGACATGTGGTGTTTGGACAATGGAGTGCAAAAGTCAGGATGAATGGCTTAGTGATTGTGATGGTTATTTGGGGTTTGTTCCATACCTTGATGAAGTTGATGCTGGTAGAGTAAAAATTCGTACTCTAATAGAGGAAGTTCAAAAACGGTGCAGGAAGAGTAAGAAAAGCTATAAACAAAGAGCAAGAGTATATATTTTAGCTCTTTTGGGTGGGCACCTGTTTAGTGATTCACGGTCGAATGATGTTTTGCTAAATTTCCTAAAAAACATGGACAAGCTCTCCGAAGCTTGTAGAAAAAGTTGGGGCAGTGCAGTATTGGCATTTTTGTATCGACAACTGTGTAATGCTGCAGAGAAGAAGGATGTGAAAGGTATCCAGGGCCCGTTAATTTTGCTACAACTTTGGGCCTGGAGATAATACCACAGATTGCTCCCCGAATTTTATTGGGGGATTTACCTATTCAGTACCAACACAGCTATGGCAGCAGGTAATACATATACCATTATATTTTTATTATTATGAGTATTATTTTGATTAATTTAGATTACGAATATTACAATTAAATTTATGAGTATTATTTTGAATATTGGGCGAAATCAGCACTTTAGTCACACTGCGACACCGACTCATGTGTTGGTTACATATCGTGCTACTTTCACCGCCTTACAAGAGGGGCAGTTTATATGGTGTCCTTATAGTGCGGTCTTGGGGTCGCTTGCAGATGATTGCACCAATGATCGCGAATTATGGGCATACTGTGGATGGATCGTCTATTGGAATGTTGTCGAACCCCGTGTACCTAACAGAGTATGCAGACAGTTTGGATACGTACATGGGGTTCCAATTGAGTTGTATTTATTTACAGTTCGGAAACATAAGAAAGTTCACGAAGCTTAGCTTACGGGTGGACGTGGTACGGAATGGTTAGAAAAGAAATCAGCGGAGGTAGGGGTTGGAATAGTAGACATTCAAATGTCTATCAATTTTATGGACCAGAAGGAGGCGGTGTTCTATCGGGCTATATGCAGTGTTCTACGAACGCACTGTATTACTTATCACGTCTCCGACTGCACAAAACGCTCCAATCGTGTATCTAGAATGGGGTGGTGTTCAACAAACTCAGGTAATATGTTTTGCATACTTATTTTATATTATATATTAAATTTAAATTTAAAATTTTATATTATATTCAAATATTTATGTATATTATATATTTTTAATATTTATATATATATGATATATTTTTATATTATATTAATATATTTTAATTTATTTTGAAGAACGAAGCATTGAGGGAAATCCACGATCGTGCACAACATGCAATCGATAGTGGAGTGGGTAATTGTGACAACCATCTAAAATTCAGGTAATTCTCAGTTACTATATCGGTTCGAATCTTTAGTTGCATTTTTATCGTGATCGTATTGTTCTAGTTCGTACATATTGTGTCTTTTATTGTGTCGGAACCAAAGTCGGAATCAACTTATAAATCCTAACACCAAAGAAACTATACAAGAACTTGACTAAGTTCATATCGGAAACTAATAAAATTCTAGTTCACAACTAACAGTAACGGAAAACTTAAAACGTCACAAAGCTGGAAATTTCCATCCAGCCGACGGCTGAAAGGTTTCAGCCGGCGGCTGAAGCCTAGCCGGCGGCTGGATATGGCCAGCCGGTGGCTGAATCTCGCTGACCTGTGACTTGATGAGTCATTATTGCATGTAACTCGATTTGGGCAGGGTTAGGCTCGGGTATTGGACCAATTTCTGGTCACAACACTTCCCAAGACCAGTCTCTCACACCTCCCTTTACTCCCTCTTTCATTTCTATTTCATTTTCAAATAAACACACACACAAACACCTAGTTCATCTCTCCCTCTCTCTCTACATTTTTCTCAAGAACACATAGAAAATCCAGTGATTATCACCATCAAAACAGTCTCTAAACCCACCAAAATCACCATCAAAACTTATACAAATCGTCCATAAAGAAAGGAGTAACAAAAGGAAGCTTTAAATCGGGTTTTGAGGAAGCTTTTCATCCACCTTGGAGCTATCTATCATCCAAACCGTTCAAACACTTTTTCCCTCGGTAAAAATCTTTAAACTCACTGTTATTTTATAAATCTTAACTTGCATGGATGATCTAAAGGTTGGAAAATGGTTTTTATAAAAGTTTAAAAAACGTTTTCTTGTTAAAAACGAGTTTTTCTCATAGATCTGCATTTTGATGATATAAATCTAAAAGAAACTGTGACTTTTGCTTAAAAATGTTTATATTTGAATAAATACCGATTGCATGTAAGAATCTAACACTAAAACGGGCTAAAAATCGAAAAATAACGAAAACAAGAAACTGGCCGAAGGCCTCCAGCCGGCGGCTGAAGATATCCAGCTGGCGGCTAAGGTCCAGCCGGCGGCTGAATATCTCCAGCCGCTGTCTGGATCTCGCTGTTCAATAAAAACGTCGTTTCGAGAACTTTAAACGTTAAAACAAGCTCAAATAAGTTACCACAGATTGTATAACTTTGAAAACTTACTGTTTTTGATAAAGAAATTGTTTGGTTGAGTTTGAGGATTTGAGACACTTGTATTATCGTATTACATGGTTTAACTTGTTTGTTTAAAGCGGGAAAGTGTTTGAAAAATGGATTAAATTTCTATAGCGCGGAAGCGCTGCCCAAATTTCACCGTAAACTTATACTCAAACTCAGCGACTTAACATTTTTGTAACATATACACATTGACCTTGGACATTGACTCTTTGGACATAATTGGACTAATCGGACCCTAAAACGTACACGAACACGTATTAACATATAACTTTTCCGTAATAAAACTTGTGACAGAATTTAAAGTATTAAGGTTTAAGATTTAAAAATGTTAAAATGGAACTTTAACATAACTTAAGTCATACTATTATACTTACACAATATTCCGGTGTTTTAGGTCATCCTTGATTCCCGACGCGTTCCGTTCCACTCTCGCTTACTCGTATCTTTTCTCCGCAACCCGTGAGTTACAACCCCACTATGTTTTACTATTTTAAATACTTATTTGGGGGAAACATAAGATTGTATGTTTATGTAACTTTTTGAGACTATTTGCAACTCGTATGAAACTTTGAAACTTTTGAAACGTATGAAACTTGGAAAAATGGAAACTTTATTAAACTTTGAGAAACTTGTGAAACTTGAGAAACTTGTGAAACTTTGAGAAACTTGTGAAACTTGAGAAACTTGTGAAATTTGGTGTGACAACCGTCAAAAACTCAGGTCGAGAACGCTAACTTATGACCTCGATACGTATATTTGATACCCGATATAACTAACTTTATGTGTTACATGGTTTCGTAGACATAACTCTTTAAGCTAAGCTCGTTGTAACTCACACAGAACTTTTAACGTAGGTTTACGTTACTTAAACTTTTAACGTGTGTGTCTCGGAACCGGAATCGGAATCGGAATCAAACCAACAATTGAACTCTAAAATACCAAGAATACATACAAAGAACTTTCCTAAGTTCATTTGAAATCAATCGGGAACCTTAAAGAACGAAAAATCGAAAATTTTGCTGAACCGGCCATTCAGCCAACGGCTGGGTTCCAGCCGGCGGCTGAGATCCTCCAGCCGGCGGCTGAAAGGGTCTGGACAACTTTTTGGTGACTCATTTTTGCATGAAACGTAAGTGGTCCACTTGCCTCGTCACGATTGGACCTCCATTTCTGCCAGAAACCTCAGTCCCAAGAAGCTATTATCTTCATTTCTTTTCATTTCTTTCATTTTTGTTATCAAACACACACACAACTTCATTTTCTCTCATTTCAACAAAACACACACACACCTACTCAAGAAACTCTCCACCCCTTTTCATTTACAGCAATTAAACCATAGAAAATCATCATAACAACACCATAAAATTGTTCTAAAATCAAAGGAAGAAAGAAGGGTTCATCTAGTTGGGTTACATAAACGATTTTCTACATTTTTGAAGCTTAGCCTCCAACAAATCACCATCAAATCAATCTATTCCGGTAAAAATACTTTTCCTTTACTATTTATACATAAATAACACATTGCATGTGCGATCCATCACTTAAAAACAAGTTTTTATGACGTTTTATAACGATTTTTATACAAAAACGGGTTTTCATAATCTCTTACATAAATCTATATATTTGTGGCTAAAAATCCAAAAGAAACTGATATTTGAACATATATATAAGTACTCTTGATGAATATTCAGTTGCATGTCGAAATCTAGCTCAAAAACGCTTAAAATCGCGAAAATGGCAAAACAACAAAATCTGTCACGGCCATCCAGCCGGCGGCTGGGCTCCAGCCGCAGGCTGAATAATTTCAGCCGCTGGCTGAATGCTGCTGTGCACAAAAATGGTATTTTTAACGTTTTAACGGAGAAATCGAGACACATATACTTTTCACAGTTTATAACATAATATAACAGATTACATATTAGTACTTTGAATGATAAGATGAGGTATTTAAATAACTAATTCATCATAACGTTATATAATGATATATTATGAATCATATTAAGCGTGAAAGTGGATAGAAAATTTTGGACATAAATTTTATAGCTCGGAAGCGCTGCCCAAATTGCATTGGACATACTTATAACACTTAAACAACAAACTATTCGTTGACTAACGAGTTTGAAAGCTAACAAGTGATATACTTACACGAAAACTTGGTTTATACTAGGATTCCGATGATTCCGAGCACCTTCGAGCAATTCCGAGCACGCTAGAAATCTTTGCAAACAATTAGTTACAAACCCCTACACTTTTAAATGTTTTTAAACATATTTTTGGGGTGAAATGCGAGTCTTAGGCGTAGACACTACATTTAAGCTGAAGCAAACTTTGAATGCTTTGATACTCGAATACTTCTATGAAACGTTTGATACTCGAATACTTTTATGAAACGCTTGATACTCGAATACTTTTATGAAACCCTTTGATACTCGAATACTATTACGAAAACGATTTGATACTCAAATGCTATTATGAAATGCCTTGATATTTTGAATACTAAAACGAATGACTATTTTTCCGGCATTGTTGAGGGTTTTGCCAACAATGCCGAGGATACGAAAACTATTTTTGCCAATGACTAAAACATCGATCGTCATGTTGCGGACGTTGTACAATATGGACGTGAGATACCACTAAAATTCTCGATACTACCAAGGACATTAGTTGGTATTAATCCCTTTGGAAAGGACCGTTAGTAGATATGGATAGCGCTATTAGGGATTGACCCTCACCACAACGACTTATAACGATGGTGCATAATATTAATAGGGTAGGCTATAGGCTTAGCAACGATCATTGGGCAATACTTAGGATTGTCACATAGTCGCGCTATGTGGTCAATGCCTACGAACACGAATACTAAGCTTTACGCATGGTTATGCGCCAACTATTTGAAAACTATACTTTACGCATGGTTATGCGACAACTAATTGAATACTATACTTTACGCATTGCTATGCGTCAACATTCTGAATACGATACTTTACGCATTGCTATGCGTCAACATTTTGAATACTATATTTTACGCATTGTTATGCGCCAACTATTTGAATGCTGTACTTTACGCCATTGTTATGTGTGTCGAAACTCTAATGCTTTATCTAAACTTGTAGCTCACTAACTACGTCTCCCGTGTTTAACACTTGACTCGTATTTTCAGGAAAAGAGTAAGCTTGAGGCGATGCTAGTATACTTATGGGCTGATGACTTCAATAATGGGAAAGGGTTCGGGCGGTTTGGCAATGAACACCTATTTTGTATTTCAGATATGTAAACGCTGTTTTAAACACTTGTAAACTTTTGAAGTTATGTTTTATTTAATATAACTTGGTGGTTGATTGTAAACTTGTGTATCGAATGCTATTGCTCTCCACATCCTGTGTTTCCGCTTAAGCGGGGTGTGACAGACTTGGTATCAGAGCGCAAGGTTATAGTGAATACCGATTTTCCAAAAATCAAACTATAACCAGTTTCTAAACGAAAGATTTTATTTAACCAAAACTTGAAGGCATTGTTTAACTTAAATTATTCGGAGCCTGATCACCTACGAATAATTTGGACTAAATTATGCCAGAACGGGATTGGTAAACACTAAACGAACCTTCCCGGGGAAATTCTTGAAGTCAGACCCACACAGACCTAGATGCTATACTTAAGATACTCTATGTGCTCATCTTATTACTAACACTAACATGAGCCGTATCTTCGAACTATCTCGTTACCGATTTAGGGTATGTCGAGAGGGAGAGAGTTAGCTACGTTTGACAACGAAACGCTATATGCTTTAGACTAATACTAAGATAACATTTAGACTTAGTGGGAATTTGATTCCATTCACCTTACTATGATGCGATGAAAGGAGCGAAAATAACCGTGTCAGTCAACGAGGTGGATACCCGACGCATACTCTTGAGAACTCACATTTCCCTATGAACCTGATATACGATAGTGATACGTTATCAAGGTATAGGAGCGTTGGATTAACATTATCGTAAACTATTACATTACCGTATAACGACTCGGATCTGGACTGGTTTATACTGCCCCATGCCGACTATATCCCTCATCCGTTAGGAGGAGACAACACATTCTCGACTATCAACACCGTACACACTACATATTCTCGAATATCGACACCGTATACACTTTACTCCGCTAATCGTTACGCGATGCCTTGTATGGCAACTGGGAAGTATTCCCACGTAAGACACATGAGTGCAGTTACAACTCGACATACTAAGTGATGCACCCAAGATATCCGATAACTAAGAACTGACACTGGAAGACATGATGGGTTAACGCGACAAGTTTACGGATCTCCAGAAATGATCCAGAAGCCGATGTATTATGACACTCGTATTCGCAAACTATCACTCGACATACTTTGCACCAAATAAACGATACATAGGGCAGTCCAGAAAACTCGATGCTAGTTGTGGAATTGCTACACGTAAGATTTTGAAAATCACTGTTATCATTCGTTCGCTTTAGTATACACAATATTGTAAACTTCGGTCGCGCACTTATTCTTAATCTCAATTACATGATATGCCCCTAGCATAAACATGTATATCTCATACCTTACTTTCATTTATTGTACAATAATTGATTGTACTCGATTAAGGGGGCTAGCCTTTACGAAATCGCAAGGATATCGCAAACTTATCTAGGGAATCGTTGGTCAGTGTAGATTCCTAGACTTGAATACGAATCTAAGGTAACTTCAAAACGAGGTAGGATTTGAAAGGATATCCTAAAACGAAAGATCATCACGAAGATATGATCACATTCTTATGATTACGATAGAGTACGGAATAGTTATGGTCAAACATGTTGAAGTCATGTCTCTACAAGGAAATCACCTAAACATCTGCTCTACAATAAGACCTTATTCATACAAGGCGATATGGAAAGGACAAGGCTAAAACCTTATGCCCGAAAAAAACACCTACCACCGATGTGATGGCTCATTGTTATTTAACCAATAAAGTGCCCAAGGAAACCGATCAGTAGTAAGGGAGTACCAGAAGTATTTCCTGGTGACTTGCCCGAACAAATACTAGTCCATAAGTCAACTTAAACATTAACTCAATACTCAGCACAACCCTTGCGGCCTGAGCATCATACAAGTTAGAGAACTCGTGATAGGAACGGAGGAAGCAAGATACGACCCCCGAGTAGTTGCAGCTTTGACGCAGTAATTGAAATGGACTGGTTGACCATTCAAGATGCAAAGATACTTTGCTTAGATAAGATGATTCGGATTCCATTAGGAGATGGAAAGGAATTGATAGTTCAAGGAGATAGGCCGGGATAAACTTCGAAACTTATATCGGTGATGTAAATGCGCCAATACCTGAATAAGGGCTCTTTGCATTGTTAGTAAACATAAAAGACAAACAAACGAAAGTAGCAGACCTTAAGGATATACCGATAGTTAGAGACTATCCGGAGGTATTTCCCGAAGAACTACTAGAACTACCACCACTGAGGCAAGTAGAGTTTAGAAACGAAGAAATTATTGGAGCAACACCAGTGGCAAGGACGCCATATCGACTAGCTCCGACTGAAATGCAGGAATTATCCAACCAAGTTCAGGAACTATTGAATAAAGGATTTATCCGGCCAAGCTTATCACCATGGGGAGCGCCGATCCTATTCGTTGAGAAGAAATATGGATCGTTCCGCATGTGTATCGATTACCGAGAATTGAATAAGCTAATTGTCAAGAACCGACATCCTCTTCCACGAATCGGTGACCTTTTCGATCAACTTCAAGGCGCAACCTACTTTTCAAAGATTGACTTAAGGTCTGGGTATCATCAAGTTCTGGTTTCTGAAGATGATATACCGAAAACCGCATTCCGCACTAGATACGGACACTATGAGTTCCTGGTAATGCCATTCGGACTCACAAACGCACCGACGGTATTCATGGATTTGGTGAATAGGGTATGCATACCGTATCTAGACAAATTCGTTATTGTATTCATCAACGACATCTTAATCTACTCGCGTATCAAAGAAGATCACTTAGTTAATGGATCCGGAATTCTACGTTGATCCATCAAAGATCGAAGCTATAGAGAATTGGAAAACTCTCAAAAGTCCGACAGAAATCCGCCAATTCTTAGGATTGGCTGGATATTACCGGCGATTCATTCAAGATTTCTCTAAGATAGCTAAACCCCTACCAAAGTTAACGCAAAAGAACGAGAAGTTCAACTGGGGAGATGCACTAGAACAAGCCTTCAATATCCTAAAAACAAAACTGTGCAATGCTCCAATTCTAACTCTTCCTGAGGGGAACGAAGACTTCGTAGTATATTGTGACGCATCTAACCTAGGATTAGGTTATGTATTGATGCAACGAAACAAAGTTATAGCATATGCATATCGACATCTCAAGAAACACGAAGTAAATTACGCTACGCACGACCTAGAATTTGGAGCGATAGTTTTTGCCCTTAAAAATCTGGAGACATTATCCCTACGGAACCAAATGCACGATATTCACGGACCATAGGAGCCTACAACAATACCTTACATCTTGCTTCGCATAACTCATTCTCTACAACATATACTAGATCAGAAACTACTCAACATGAGGCAAAGGAGATGGTTGGAACTCCTTAGCGATTACGACTGTGATATTAAGTATCACCCTGGCAAAGCGAACGTCGTAGCAGATGCCTTGAGTAGGAAAGAAAGGCAACAGACGACTCGAGTACGTGCATTAGGAATCTACCTTAATCCCGACTTGAGGACGCGTATAGCATGTGCCCAACATGAGGCTTTGAAGGTAGATAACATAAAGGTCGAGACCTTGCACAAACACGATAAGGATTTTGTAAGGAAAGGCGACGATGTCTACTATTTTAAGGATCGAGCCTGGATTCCTACGACTAACGAATTGAGGAAGGCCATTATGGATGAAGCACACCGAACACGATGTTCCATTCATCCAGGGTCAAGCAAGTTGTATAAGGACCTCAAGGAACATTACTGGTGGCCTGGAATGAAAAGAGACGTTGCTTTATACGTAGAGAAATGCCTCACTTGTGCGAAAGTGAAGGCCGGATATCAAAAGCCATCCGGATTACTGCAGCAACCCGAAATTCCCGAGTGGAAATGGGAACAAATCCCAATGGACTTCGTCACAAAGTTACCTCGAACATCAAAGGGTAACTACATGATCTGGGTTGTAGTAGATCGACTAACGAAGTCAAGATACTTTATTCCCATCAAGGAAAGTTTTAACGTGGAAAAACTTGTCCAAATATACAGCAACGAGGTAGTGACTCGTCACGGAATACCCACGTCAATTATCTCAGACAGAGATACTCGCTTTACTTCCAGATTCTGGAAGGCATTCCAAGAGCCGTTTGGCACTCGATTGGACTTGAGCACGACTTACCATCCACAGACCGATGGTCAAAGCGAGCGCACTATACAAACACTAGAGGACATGCTGAGATCATGCGTTATCGACTTCGGAGGAAGTTGGGATAACCACTTACCACTAATAGAGTTCTCTTACAATAAAAGTTATCATGCTAGTATCAAATGTGTGCCATTTGAAGCTCTTTATGGAAGAAAATGCCGTTTTCCACAGTGTTGGTTGGAATCGGGGGATCGATAACTAATTAGTATGGATTTAGTACAAGAAACGATTGATAAATCACAACGATAAAGGAACGACTAAGACTACTAGAAGTCGTCAAACGACTTACGCTGATGTGCGTAGAAAAGACTTAGAAATTCAAAACGATGACAAAGAAATTCTTAAGGTGTCACCTTGGAAAGGTGCAATACGCCGCGGAAAACATGGAGAGCTTAGTCCGAGATATGTAGGACCATTTGAGATACTCGAAAGGGTAGGTCCAGTTGCGTATCGTTTAGAACTACCGCAAGAGCTCGGTAACATACATAACACTTTTCATGTTTCGGGACTGAAAAAGTGCTTATCGGAAAAAACACTTATCACACCTTTAGAAGAAGTACAACTAGATGAAAAGCTCCAATTTGTCGAGGAACCGATTGAAATCATAGATCGCGAAACTAAGAAACTGAGACACAGTCGAATCCCCATTGTGAGGGTGCGTTGGAACGCAAAGCGTGGCCCCAAATATACCTGGGAGAGAGAGGATCAAATGATGCTTAAGTATCCTCACCTAATCACTTCTCCCACAACGAATACTACAAGTTGAAATTTCGGGACGAAATTCTTTCAACGTGGGGAGAATGTGAAAACCGTCAAAAACTCAGGTCGAGAACGCTAACTTATGACCTCGATACGTATATTTGATACCCGATATAACTAACTTTATGTGTTACGTGGTTACGTAGACATAACTCTTTAAGCTAAGCTCGTTGTAACTCACACAGAACTTTTAACGTAGGTTTACGTTACTTAAACTTTTAACGTGTGTGTCTCGGAACCGGAATCGGAATCGGAATCAAACCAACAATTGAACTCTAAAATACCAAGAATACATACAAAGAACTTTCCTAAGTTCATTTGAAATCAATCGGGAACCTTAAAGAACGAAAAATCAAAATTTTTGCTGAACCGGCCATTCAGCCAACGGCTGGGTTCCAGCCGGCGGCTGAGATCCTCCAGCCAGCGCCTGAAAGGGTCTGGACAACTTTTTGGTGACTCATTTTTGCATGAAACGTAAGTGGTCCACTTGCCTCGTCACGATTGGACCTCCATTTCTGCCAGAAACCTCAGTCCCAAGAAGCTATTATCTTCATTTCTTTTCATTTCTTTCATTTTTCTTATCAAACACACACACACACAACTTCATTTTCTCTCATTTCAACAAAACACACACACACACCTACTCAAGAAACTCTCCACCCCCTTTCATTTACAGCAATTAAACCATAGAAAATCATCATAACAACACCATAAAATTGTTCTAAAATCAAAGGAAGAAAGAAGGGTTCATCTAGTTGGGTTACATAAACGATTTTCTACATTTTTGAAGCTTAGTCTCCAACAAATCACCATCAAATCAATCTATTCCGGTAAAAATACTTTTCCTTTACTATTTATACATAAATAACACATTGCATGTGCGATCCATCACTTAAAAACAAGTTTTTATGACGTTTTATAACGATTTTTATACAAAAACGGGTTTTCATAATCTCTTACATAAATCTATATATTTGTGGCTAAAAATCCAAAAGAAACTGATATTTGAACATATATATAAGTACTCTTGATGAATATTTAGTTGCATGTCGAAATCTAGCTCAAAAACGCTTAAAATCGCGAAAATGGCAAAACAACAAAATCTGTCACGGCCATCCAGCCGGCGGCTGAATAATTTCAGCCGCTGGCTGAATGCTGCTGTGCACAAAAATGGTATTTTTAACGTTTTAACGGAGAAATCGAGACACATATACTTTTCACAGTTTATAACATAATATAACAGATTACATATTAGTACTTTGAATGATAAGATGAGGTATTTAAATAACTAATTCATCATAACGTTATATAATGATATATTATGAATCATATTAAGCGGGAAAGTGGATAGAAAATTTTGGACATAAATTTTATAGCGCGGAAGCGCTGCCAAATTTCATTGGACATACTTATAACACTTAAACAACAAACTATTCGTTGACTAACGAGTTTGAAAGCTAACAAGTGATATACTTACACGAAAACTTGGTTTATACTAGGATTCCGGTGATTCCGAGCACCTTCGAGCAATTCCGAGCACGCTAGAAATCTTCGCAAACAATTAGTTACAAACCCCTACACTTTTAAATGTTTTTAAACATATTTTTGGGGTGAAATGCGAGTCTTAGGCTTAGACACTACATTTAAGCTGAAGCAAACTTTGAATGCTTTGATACTCGAATACTTCTATGAAACGTTTGATACTCGAATACTTTTATGAAACGCTTGATACTCGAATACTTTTATGAAACCCTTTGATACTCGAATACTATTACGAAAACGATTTGATACTCAAATGCTATTATGAAATGCCTTGATATTTTGAATACTAAAACGAATGACTATTTTTCCGGCATTGTTGAGGGTTTTGCCAACAATGCCGAGGATACGAAAACTATTTTTTCCAATGACTAAAACATCGATCGTCATGTTGCGGACGTTGTACAACATGGACGTGAGATACCACTAAAATTCCCGATACTACCAAGGACATTAGTTGGTATTAATCCCTTTGGAAAGGACCGTTAGTAGATATGGATAGCGCTATTAGGGTAAATTGACCCTCACCACAACGACTTATAACGATGGTGCATAATACTAATAGGGTAGGCTATAGGCTTAGCAACGATCATTGGGCAATACTTAGGATTGTCACATAGTCGCGCTATGTGGTCAATGCCTACGAACACGAATACTAAGCTTTACGCATGGTTATGCGCCAACTATTTGAAAACTATACTTTACGCATGGTTACGCGACAACTAATTGAATACTATACTTTACGCATTGCTATGCGTCAACATTCTGAATACGATACTTTACGCATTGCTATGCGTCAACATTTTGAATACTATATTTTACGCATTGTTATGCGCCAACTATTTGAATGCTGTACTTTACGCCATTGTTATGTGCGTCGAAACTCTAATGCTTTATCTAAACTTGAAGGTCACTAACTACGTCTCCCGTAGTTAACACTTGACTCGTATTTTCAGGAAAAGAGTAAGCTTGAGGCAATGTGATGTGTCTGAAATAATACATATTTTGTAGCCACATTTATCGTATTTAAGCATCATTATCTGCAACTTTTGTTATGATTTGGTATATTTTTAGTTAGAATTGCAGATTAATGTTATATTTGGGCCACGGAGCGAAAAGGAGCTGAAACTGGCTTGAAACGGAGACAAACGAGCAGAAAATACGAAGTTTGAGAAACAGCCGGCGGCTGAAATCCCTTAGCCGGCGGCTGAATTAAAGTTTTCATTAAATTGTTTTAAACGTGCCGCGGAAGCAACTTTTGGGCCCGTGTGTGTCAGCCGGCGGCTGAA
Source organism: Senecio squalidus (assembly GCA_910822075.1). NCBI lineage: Eukaryota > Viridiplantae > Streptophyta > Magnoliopsida > Asterales > Asteraceae > Senecio > Senecio squalidus. The sequence goes on from CAJVGC010000044.1 coordinate 78,686, forward strand.
ATGAGCCAGCCGACGGCTGAATTGGAAATTTCAGTAATCAGAGTTTTAGTCGAATACGTTTTTCCGCTTGGCTTTTGCTTATAAATACAAGATCAAAACGTCCAGAAAAGACACTTTTTCATTATTTTTCACCTGCATTCATCTTGGAGAGCTGAACGAAGAGTCCTAGAAGCTGTCAAATACTTGGAAGCTTTTGGTTAATCTCTTTTAACCAACTTTGATTTTAGTAATTGTTTTGATTCAAGTTATTTACATTATTGTTCTTGATACAATGAATTGTTTAAAGACCTATTTTGTTATTTGCTTACAATCCAACATGAGCTAAACTCTTTAAGCGATGAGGCCCCACCACAGGATGAGGTTCCACCGGGTCAGGGGTTCGATTTTTCGGGTCAGATGGCGGCTTTGACAGCCAGTATGGGACAGATGGCGTCCCGGTTTGATTCATTTGCGGACCGTATGGAGGGTCGTTACTGCGACCTCAGCCACGATGTCACCTACATCCGCAACCAGGTGGGGCAGATGTATTCAGAGTTCGACAGTCAGAACCGCTACCAGGACGAGGTTCTTTACCAGTACCATCAGCGTACCGGTTTGAGTTACCAGGCCTATGACGGTTCTTATCATTCATTTGATAGTGTCACGCCTATGGATCAGGACCAGCCATCGTCTTCCACTTATGCGGATCGCCACCACCTGTGGTCCGCTCATCCTTACGAGTACCAGCCTCCTACCGAGGCCGAGAGACAGCAGGCCGAGGAGGATCAGAGAGCCGCCTGGAGCAGACAGGGCCCTTGGCCTGATATGTGATGATCTTGGGTTATGTTGTATTTTTGTTTAAGACTATTTTTATTTTTATTTGTATTTTTTATTTCGTATGGATTATTTGTGTGAGATTGTTATTTTTGGATTATGTATCTCTTATGCTTATTTTATTGTGATACTTAATATGTGTGCATGTTTTCCCATTTTAGAATTTCTACCATTTTAGTGGAAGTAATGCCGAAAATCCAAATTTTCAAAGGAAGCTATGCAGATTTTTTGAGGAGGTTACGCTTTTCCAGCCATACATCCTTTCCATTGCTAATTCCTTTCACAGCATTCGACATTTAAATGGGGGAGCTTTTTCTATTCCTTTCTCTTTTTCTTTTTGCACTTACTTGCTGAATTTTATTTACAATGAGGACATTGTATTGTTTAAGTGTGGGGAAGGGGTTAGGATTGAATCTATTTGTCCTTAGGAACAATTTGTGTGAAAATTTTAAAATTTTTGACACATTTTTCGTAATTAGTTTTAACTAGTTGCATAACTAGGCACACCTACCCATTTCAATTTTTGTGAGGATTTGAGCCATTATAGCATACATTTTATATGCTTTTATCTTCATTTGTTATGAGTGTGCCGGTGACTTGTAAACTTTAGAACTTGACACTGTATACGCTTCGAGGCTATGAATGAGCATAAGTTTTTACTTATCAGTAACTAGGAAAGAGGCAAAAGAATTAGGATTGTTAAACAGTTGATTGGCCTATTCGTTTCTTATAGTCGATAACTACACTGGTTATTTGACTCACACTACCTATCGAGCACTCATTTTTAGTGTTTTTGACGTTTAGATACCATATTTGCGCCAAACCTTTTTCTTTTATCACCTTTCCAGATATATTTCATAAATTGAGCCTAATGTATAAGTCGTTTAATCCAAATATTTTAGTTGAAAATTCCCTCTTTCTTAACTTGATTGATTATTAGACGGAACGTTATATGTGATGGCATGGAGTTGATTAATTTACTTAAGTTCACGAAGAAAAGTTATTGGTGGATATAAGTTAAGAATTATTCAGGATATTTGATGGACCTTTTGAGCGGTGTCTTTAGTATAAAAAAAGGAGATATAAAAAAAAAAAAAAAGAATAGTTATTAAAGCCCGTACGAAGTAGCCAATATTTGTTAAAGTTGTTTGACGTTATTTGCGAGAAATAAAAATATTCTCAATTAAAGTGTTAAAGTTATTTGACGAAGTTTGCGAGAAATAAAAATTCTCAATTGGAGCGTTGAAGAATTAAGACGAAATTTGGTCTTAGAAGTTTCATCAGAGTGAGCCATTAGGGATAATTGATCAAGTTTTGAAAGTAATATAATTTTTGACTAAAATGTTTGGATTTGTAGACTAATTGGAAGTTGATTGTTTCATATCATTCATTTATTTCACCTTCATCATATTTTCCATTATTTTACCCATCACCCATTGATATGACCCTAAGCCCTCTGAACTAGTTACTTAGACTCTATTGGTGGAGAAGCGTATCGTTATCAAGCCTATGATAGAATACTTGTCATGACTGAGCTTTGAGCGATTTCACATATATATTACACTTAGATTAGTTATTGAGTGATTGAGTGTTATACTTCCCAAATCGTGAGATGTTTAGTTATGCAGTTAAATTTTGGCTTGGTAATTATTAAATTCATCTTCGTAAATTAATTTTTTGTGATTTACTCGACTAGTTGGGTATTTTATTTTTATTGAAGATGTTTGTTTTGTTCTAAATTTAACAGTTTACTTGAGGACAAGTAAGATTCAAGTGTGGGGAATTTGATGTGTCTGAAATAATACATATTTTGTAGCCACATTTATCGTATTTAAGCATCATTATCTGCAACTTTTGTTATGATTTGGTATATTTTTAGTTAGAATTGCAGATTAATGTTATATTTGGGCCACGGAGCGAAAAGGAGCTGAAACTGGCTTGAAACGGAGACAAACGAGCAGAAAATACGAAGTTTGAGAAACAGCCGGCGGCTGAAATCCCTTAGCCGGCGGCTGAATTAAAGTTTTCATTAAATTGTTTTAAACGTGCCGCGGAAGCAACTTTTGGGCCCGTGTGTGTCAGCCGGCGGCTGAAATGAGCCAGCCGACGGCTGAATTGGAAATTTCAAGAGTTTTGAGTCGAATACGTTTTTCCGCTTGGCTTTTGCTTATAAATACAAGATCAAAACGTCCAGAAAAGACACTTTTTCATTATTTTTCACCTGCATTCATCTTGGAGAGCTGAACGAAGAGTCCTAGAAGCTGTCAAATACTTGGAAGCTTTTGGTTAATCTCTTTTAACCAACTTTGATTTTAGTAATTGTTTTGATTCAAGTTATTTACATTATTGTTCTTGATACAATGAATTGTTTAAAGACCTATTTTGTTATTTGCTTACAATCCAACATGAGCTAAACTCTTTAAGCGATTGCTTGGATTGTTGAACCTGGATTTATGTTTTAATCAAGTTTATGTTTGAACTCATTGATTTTCCATTATTATTTACGTTTAATCGCGATCCATGTTTATTCAAAGTTATTAAATTTATTACTTAGCGTGATTGATAGATCTATAACATAACTAGCGTTCTTATATGATTTATTGGTTATTTGCAATTATATAATTTATTAGATAATTGTAGCTTGAGACTTAATTGAGATAGGCTAAGAGATTAGTAATTTAATAAATTGAATGAACATGACAATTATATCAGGATTGAATAATTGAGACTTTTGTTAATTCGTAGTCGACAGATTAAATTGTAAATAATAGTGAACTTAAAGCACAATTTAGAGTGGATAAATCTAAGATAGCTCTTGATGTACGAATAGTCGTATGATCTTTCTCTAAAATTGTAGGATTAGATAACTCTAGCGGGAAATCTAGTTATCATAGGAATCACAGTTAAATCAATCAAACATATTCTTGTTAATTCATAATCCGGGTGAAACGTAATTCCAAGTAATCGTTGCTTTTAAATCTGATTAATTCTTAAATACTTTTCGAACCAGTTTTCTATCCACAAATCCATTTAGTTAATTAATTTGCTATTTTATTTTAGTTAATTGTTTTCTGAAATATGTTCTCACAGAACTAAAACGTCCCCCATATTTACTTGCTTTTATTAGTTTAATTACATAATTTGAGATAACGGATATTAATACACGTTCCCTGAGTTCGATCCGGACTTACTAATTCTATATTTACGTACGATCAGGTACACTGCCTGTTTTGTGTGTTAATATACGTTGGTAAAAATCCTTTTCTAAACTTTAATAAATTTTATGTTATAAAATACACATCACAATGCTAGTATACTTATGGGCTGATGACTTCAATAATGGGAAAGGGTTCGGGCGCTTTGGCAATGAACACCTATTTTGTATTTCAGATATGTAAGCGCTGTTTTAAACACTTGTAAACTTTTGAAGTTATGTTTTATTTAATATAACTTGGTGGTTGATTGTAAACTTGTGTATCGAATGCTATTGCTCTCCACATCCTGTGTTTCCGCTTTAGCGGGGTGTGACATTTGGAAACTTGTGAAACTTTGGAAACTTGTGAAACTTGTGAAACTATTATGCGTAAAATGTGTTAATGCCCTGTAAATTGGCTAAACTAAATTTAGGTTACTTGTGTGCGCAACCAATCCTTGATGAGAATATAAACTCCGTAAGTGCTTACTACTATTTTTAGAAACAGAGTTCAAATTGCCCCGTTTTTAGAGTTCATAAACTTTATACAGTATTAGCATTAGCCATTAGTATTATGGGTATCGATACTTAGGAGAGGTCACTCTTTGCTTGTGGTTCGCGACCTAAGTACATATTACTAGAATCAGGTGGAAACTCAAACATTGTGAAACTTTGGGGCTAGATCTGACGAGACAATCGGTTTAGTGTAGACTTACTTTTATATCATGCCAAGAGATTGATACAAGATACTAATTTAGTTAAGCACATATTACTTACGCATATACAATACTTTAGCGATTGTTTCCGCTATAACTTTTTATGATACTAGTTCTATCTTTACTTGCGTACGCTCGAAACTTTATAAATATCTATGTTTTAGCGTCGTTCCGCGTCCTTTTCATTTATGATATTTATCACATATATATTTTCTTTTTGGAAACTTTTATCGAGAAAATCAAAACTGTAACTCACTCACTACGTTATGTAGTTGACACTTTATCTTATGTTTCAGGGAATTAGTGTAAGTGTCGAGATGCATGGAAAGGAAGGGTCGGTATGGTCACGTGAGGCGAAAACTTTGGGAAAGACCATTTTATTTTGGGAATTTATTTTGAAACTTTGTATTATGTACTGGTGTTAAACGATTAAACTGCTTGGTTGATTTTGAATTATGAACTAATTTATTTTAATGCAATGACTTGAACCGTTTATTTTGCTATAACCGTGTAATGATATTCCAGCTCTCACATCTCGTGTTTCCGCTGTAGCGGGGTGTGACAGACTTGGTATCAGAGCACAGTTATAGTGAAAACGGTTTTAAAAAATTTTTCAAAGTTTTCGAAACCAAACTATAAACCAAGGCTTTTCGGAAAATCATTATGGGTTTAAACTTTAGGGAATTAATTTCGCGATTGCATGATTGTTTTAACTATGCATGGCCTGATCACCCATGCCTAAGTTCAAAATGACTTATGCAAGGACGGAACGT
>CAJVGC010000045.1:0-83042 GCA_910822075.1 Senecio squalidus
GAAGCTATAACTGGTTACGGGCTTGGTGGTTCTTCAATGGGGTTTTGTTAAAATGAAAAAGAATAGTGCAAAATGACTAAAATACCCCTCACGTGTTTAACACGTGAGGGAAGGCTAACGGTGGAAATTAATGGACGTCCAAATTAGGGACGAAATGAGTAATTAGTTTAAACAATGGGACGATCCATGCAACTTTTCAAACTTAGGGACGAAATCCATAATTCCATATAAACCTTAGGGATGATCTATGTAATTTACTCTATGTAAAATAATAAAAGCTAATATTATTGATATCAATTAAGATTACAATAACTTATATTTATATGCTAACATAATCTTAATAACAAGTTACCTACTATTATTAGGAAACTAAATAAACTCAATAAAAATAAATTTAACCCTATATTATATATTCTCTAATACTCCCCCGTGTTTTGAACGGGAGGCTTCCGGACAAACAAACTAGCACAAGTGTTGAAAGTTGGTTCTTCTTATGTATATCTTCTTTGATGTTGTTTTGTACGAAGATAGTCTTGTACTCGACGATATAGTTGCATACTACTTGACGACTTCCTCACTTTTTATGACGTTTGCTATTTTATTTGACGTCATGGCTTGCTTTGCCTTTAGGAGTGAGTCGCAATTTGGTGGTTAACTTTTGTTGTTGAGAACAAGGATCTCCGATAGCGAATATTAAAATATTGACAAAGAGACCCAAATTTATTTAATTGGTGACTGCTCGACATATTGTTTGTGTATTATGATGGCTAGGGTTTTGTGTGATAGACATGAAACCACTTATTTGATGAAAAAGGAAAGAAACAAAAGAACGGGATGCCTTCGAATCACCGTTATTTAGCCGATGACCGGAGGATGCATATTTTTGACTGGTTTGGATTTAGAGCTTTAGCTCTGATACCATGTAAAATAACAAAGGCTAATATTATTGATATCAATTGAGATTACAATAACTTATATTTGAGTTAATTACATAAATGCTCCCTAAGGTTTATCTCAAATTCTGGATTTCGTCCCTAAGTTTAAAAAGTTGCATAAATCATCCACTTTTAAAAACTAATTACCTTTTTCGTCCCTAAGATTTGCTCAAATTAAGGATTTCGTCCCTAAGGTTTGTTCTCAATTACGAATTTGGTCCCTAAGGTTTGCCCCAATTACGGGTACAAATTAGAAATTTGGGACGAAAAACGTAATTATTTTTTCAAACTTTGACGATTTATGAAACTTTTTAATCTTATGGACAAAATCTATAATTTTGGGTAAACCATAAGGACGATTTATGTAATTAACTCCTTATATTTATAAGCTAACATAATTTTAATAACAAAATACCTAATATTATTAGAAAACTAAATAAACTCAATAAAGATAAATATAAGCCTATATTATGAAACCCTTCATAATCCTAAATCTCTTCATTCCACGTAAGCATGAAACAAATTCTCACTATGATTTAGAAAAAGATAGACTTCTACAAAAATAATAAACCTATTTTTGAAACAACTATCGGAGATGCCTTTATAATTGATTTAAAAAAATTAACGGTCACAATTTTATTTATTTAAACTTAAAACTTATATTTAAAAAGATTATATCTTTAATATATAATAAAAAAGTGGCTTTAAATGTCACATGGCGAATTAAGGTCCCTTTGATGAGTTAACTTCTTTAAATTCAACCGTTAGATCAGATTGATAATGTCATCAAAGACTATTTTCATTTCACACCCTTTTACAATACATAATTACATTTCTCTATTTTATTCCATCTCCACAAAAATAAAAAACATAATTCTTATTTATTTATAAAATCTTTCAATTTGTACTATTATTACCTTATTGTTATTCTAATATCTTTTTAATATAAAATATAAAAACATGTGTATAAACGTAAATGTGTATATGTTATAATAACTTTAAAATCATGTATATAAACATAAAGGTATATATGTTATTATACGTGTAACATTGTCTTATCATAATAATTTAAAATCTACATAAACATATTTTTTACGATTCAATTTTTATCTTTATACACGCTATTACGAAACAATAATCTAGTACTTTTATATAATAGTATAGATACCTTCTTAGTTATAGACTTTGTTTGGTCTCTCTGTTTCCTATAGCCCATTTATGTTCGATACTCGATATGAGAATATTAGTCAAAGTCTGAGGCCATGTCTGGTAGAATGTCTGGTTCTACTTGGTCTGATCATACCATACCAAATATCAGTTCGAAGACGTAATCGAAATTATTCTTTGTCTAGCTTACCCATTTGTAGGTTATGTTTGGTTTAAGCTTTTTTTAAGCTTTTTAAAACTCAAAGCGTTTAATTTTATAGAAAACTAACAATAGGGGTAAGCGCAAACTTGATTGGTCATTTTGGATTAGAAATTCAATGTATACGCTTATGTAACTGGTTTTTTTTTAGCTTCTTGTTAATTTAATATATTTGAATACAGACACGGGGTGATGACAATGTCAAAGCTTCTTGTTTGTATATTTGTCGTTCAAGTTTTTTTTTTTTTATAAAAAAACTCTTAATATAAAATAAATGATAAGTTTGGAAGATAGAAATTTTAGTTTTTATTTTTAAAAAATGACTCTAAAACTAAAAACTATTTAAAATAGGTTTTAAAACGAATAGAAACTTTTAACTCTGAAATTATGTATTTGCCCCCATAATAATCATGATTTCCATTTAAAGATTTTATTTGTGTGTTTTTATGTAATTTTACATTTTTAACAAAAACTAAAACTATTTTATCAAATGTTTTTATACGAATAAAAGCTACAACTTCAAGCTCTAAATAGTAACTTTACTATCAGCTAAAAACTTTAGCTTTCACGCAGTTTCTTTCGCCAAACATACCTATAGGGTCGAAGTAAGACTGACCCAATTAAAGCCGGATCAAAACCCGATTTATTATTGAAAAAAATATTATTTGTTTTTGAATTTTAAACTCCTTTTGCTTTCTCTAAATATCATTTATACTTCTAGTAAGGATATATTTCATGACATACTAACACATGACCTAGGCGGGTCTTATAGAATGCAGTATGGACGATCGCACATGACACCTTAAATCTCTCACCCGATCATGCACATGATAAGGGTTCAAGTGTAACGGAATGAAGGACTCTAATGCAATAAGCTAAAACAAAAATGAGTGACAACTGACAAGTGTTTTAAAAGAGAAAACACTTTGACATGTAAAAATTTTCTAAGTTTATTCTCAAACTACTCACAAGGGCTTAACTATATCAGCTTTTACTTATTTTCTTGTTCTCAACCTACAACTCATAACAAATCAGATTTAGATGAAGTTATTAGATCAAACGTTGGACATGTAAATTGCTAAACTATTTTAATCCTAAGAAAAACTCTAAACCAATTTCGATTATATGTTTACGTGTTAACTTAAAGGACACGAAATTAATCATATTGCTCTGTTGTTGCCTACAACGTAAATCTAATTGATTTCTCTTTGCACTTAAATAGTTCAAAATGATGATGGAAACTGAAATTTCAAATAATTTTAAAAACTTGGTTGAACTTAGAAAAAGAAAATAATTCTTAACTTTGAACCGGCCAAAGACCGTCCCGCACCCCGACCAGAGGTCTGGCTTTATAAAAGAGAGGGCCAAAAAAAAGAGGCACTCACCGGACCAAAAGACATAGCTTAAGGACTGGGCTGGGCCGGGCGCTGCCCTTGACGTCTATTTCACTTAACAGACTAGGCGGACCATAGCTGAATGTTTGTGTAGCTACGGATATCCCTCAACTTGTCAAACGACGTAACTTTGTACTGTAAAAAATTTTGAAGTTATTTTTTTATGTGATAATTTAATAGGGTTCATAAAAATTTATTTTAAATACCACTAAGTTTTTATCCTGGATCTACCACCGCGTAGAAGGTTAAGATACTACAGCAAAAATAGCAAACGACCAATAATTGAACAACATAAATACGACGAGGCAGTTAGTAGAACATATTTTGGTTGTTGGATGCTTATGGAGCGTACTAAATGCACTAGATCTACCACATATTTTCTAAAAACATTCATTCAGATTTTCTAAGTCATTCTGCTGGTGTGTATTACCAATCATGTATGAAACCTGCTTCGATAACAAGTTCACCGATACACTTGTGTTCTACTTTTTCTTGTTTCTTTTGTTTCTCGCTTCACCATTTCTTGTCATTTGGGAACTCATCAGTTCCGTTAGATCATGTTTCAGACGTAGCGAAAACATGTCAGGAAAAGTGGTTTTGATCACTGGTGCTTCATCGGGACTTGGAGAGGTATATAAACCATAAACCTTTGGCATAACTGATTAGTTAACTCAATCACACTTACCTTTAGTCAAAAATAAAAAAGATTGAAGCTTTTGTTAAATCATATATAATATGGCAGCTCATGGCTTATGAATATTCAAAACGAGGTGCACGTCTAGCAATTGTAGCGATAAAAGAACCAGATAGTCGACTCAAGCAAGTAGCTGAAAGAGCTCGTGAACTTGGTTCTCCTGATGTTAGTTTCATCTTTGCTGATGTGTCGAATGTTGAAGAATGTAGGATCTTCGTGGATGAGACCGTTAAACATTTTGGGCGTTGTGAGTAACCCTTAATCTCCAAATCAACTACTTCTTTTAGTTGCATCCTCATTTTGTAAAATTTTAAATATCGCTTGATCCATTTGTAGTGGATCATCTTGTTTGTAATGCAGGAATCGGACCACTTTTTTCAATCAACATTGATGTTACCAAATTCGCACCTGTTATGGTATATCATATCCTTCTAGAAAATTCTACGTTTAAACATAACCAAGTCACAAAACTTGATAAGTGGTTAAAATTCCGCGACCCTTACATAGGCATACATTCAATATTTACAAAAACTCTTTCAAAATGTGCACATTGCCACATTGTGTTCAAACTATTAACTTAGAAATGTGTAAATCACATATTTGGTGTGGTGAAAAATGTGGATTTTGTAAATTTTCTTCTTGAGGACATAAAGAAACTTAAAGTGTAATTTGAGTCAAGTTGCTCATGCCTTGAATTTATAAGCATCGAAAATTTGATAGTCATACTTTGCGTATATAACTAAACACAATATTTTTATTAGCGTAAGAATATAAATTTATCTACATTTAACAGATGTGTTAAGATGTTACAACAATATTTCTTCATTCAATTAAGAGGAAATGTGTTCATTTTTTGTAATGTGTATAAGAACACTAACTACACAATTTAAATGGATTCATATATGTGTAGGATATAAACTTTTGGGGATCGGTTTATCCAACTCAATTCGCAATCCCACACCTCGAGAAAACCCATGGAAAGATCATCGTCAATGCCTCATCTGCCGGAGTGTTGTACCCACCGAAAGGTGGTTTCTACAATGTAACAAACCCTATTTCATCGACCTATTTTCATGTCTATGTCTTTCAAATTTAAAAATAACACCTAGAATAACTTTCAGGCAAGCAAAGCAGCATTGATCGCCTTCTTTGAGTCACTTAGATTTGAAGTGTCTCCAAGAGTAACGATAGCAATCTTGACACTCGGGTTCATAGAAACAAACATCATAACAGCCATGTATTCAACCAATGGTGTTGGTGTTCGTCTAAGAAAAGTAAGTGATTATGGGTTCATTTCCCTTCGAGTTAATTACACGGATGGTCCTTTTCCTCTTATCCAAGTAACACTTTTCGTCCTATTTTCTGAAAAATTACATGGATAGTCATTTATTTTGAATTTCTGCACATGGATAGTACTTTAGTCCGTTAGTGTTAACTCAATTATGTTAATTATATGACCAATTTACCCTTTTTGTCTTATTCGCAACTGAAAACGATAAGTTGTCCTCATCTAAATTGACGACGCAGCCGCCGCAGAGGGGAAGTGGAGAAAATGAAGGCGTCTTTCAGGTGTAAATACGACGCCGACAAAGGTACAACCGCCTCAACCATGACTGTCGGTTTCAACGCCGACGATGTCAAACTCCGTGCTTCCATGACTGATGCTACTGTCGTCAACGGTCCTTCCTTAAACGACTTAGCTTTAGCCATTGATAAACCCCGTTCCTTTTCCATCGATTACAATGTCCCCATCGATTACAATCACTCTTCTTGTTTGGTGAGAAACGTTTCTTGTTTTTTTATTTGCCAATAATAATAATAAGGAATAATTATTATTATTATTATTATTATTATAATTTAAATGTTTTTCTTCTCTTCTACTAGTCATAATCTTTAATATATAATAAAAAAGTGGTTTTAAATGCCACATGGCGAAGTAAGGTCCCTTTGATTAGTTTGATAGTTTGATTTCAACCGTTAGATAAGACTAATGATGTCATCAAATATTTTTTTCATTTTACACCCTCTTACAATACATAATTGCATTATTTCTTCAATTTCATCATTATTACAATAAATAACATATGTTTCTTATTGGACTATGATTTACCTTATTATTATTATTTTAAAATCTTTTAATACAAAATATTAATATATGTGTATAAACATAAAAGTATATATATTATTATAATTATAAACAACATGTGTATAAACATAAATGTATATTTGTTATTATACGTGTAATATTATATTTTCATAATAATTTAAAAGAACTTGTTCATTAACATAAAGTTTACGATTCAATTTTATATATATTTACTCGCGTTATCGCGGGGCAATAATCTAGTAATTATAATAAGGAATAATATAATAATCATTATTATCATAAAATTATAAAACATAAAAAGAATTTTTTTTTTACAAAAACGGTTCTTTACGAATAAGACAAAAAGGGTAAATTGGTCATTATGATATAACTAACAGAATTGAGTTAACACTAACGGACTAAAGGACTATCCATGTGCAGAAATTCAAAATAAAGGACTATCCATGTAATTTTGCAGAAAATATGACGAAAAGTGTCATTTGGATAAGAGGAATAGGACCATCCGTGTAATTAACTCTTTCCCTTCATATTGCAAATTTTATATATCAAATTTTGGTAAAAGTTTATTTGTTAAACCTAACTACTTTCGGAAGGATTTGGGAGTCGTGCTCCCGACAATGGGGGCACAATCATGTGCAAAAGCGATCGTTGATGGAGTATGCAAAGGAGAAACATCCATTACAGAACCGAGGTTCTTTAAGGCTCTTTTTTTAATCAAGTTCTTGTTCCCACAACTACACCATTTCTACTTCAATCTTTATTTTCCCTTAAAGAATCGAAGATTTAGAAGGGATTGTTAAACCTTTGCATCATGTGTGTAGCCAAGGGTTTTGAATAAAGGGAGACCGTAGCAGAAACGAAGCTACGGATTAATATTGGAGGAATTTACAAAAATTTATTAAAATTGAAATATTAAATTTGTTTCGTTTGCAGGGGCGAGCATCACCTCACTCCGCCACTACTTTGCATGATAGTTGGTATTGTTTTTGCATATGATGATTCGAAATATAACTAGCTCATTTTAATATGGTGCTTTTCACATTTATAATGAATGGTCATGTATCTCTAATAAATATATTTTTAAATTACATTTTTAAATACACAAAGTATTTACTGTGTCTATATGACTAGATAAACTTTAGAAAGGCATATAATGCATATAACGCAAAATATTTTACCTCCATAATTGAAACCGATTTTTTTTTTTTAAACGGCAAAAATATAAACAAGAAGCTTTGGCGTTACCATTACCCCGTGCTCGTATTCAAATATATCAATATTAGCAAAAGTTAAAAAGAACCAGTTACATAAAATTGTATATACCAACAACCATTTAGTTATTAGATCAACTTACAACCTCTTTGCTCTTTATTATAATCTACATGATTTTAAGTTTGATTATTGTTTTTTCCCCAATAATTTTTAATTAAAGAATGATTTCATAAAAATTACTTAATGCACAATGTTCATTGGTATGAAGTAATTATGCTTTCATATGTTATATGTGTGATATAAAAAGTACTTTTACAGTATACCTTTAAAAGTCGGGTTCAAAATGAATCTCTAATTCTCTAGAGATCTAGTGATCCACTTCCTAGTCATATATTTTTTCCTTATTATTTTTTTTTATTTTTTTTTCATTTTTTTTTTCTTTTTTTAATTCGGTTCTTTTTTTTTCTATGTTTTACTTAACTTTTTTTTTTTTCAAAATCGCAAGTGATTTTTTTGTAAAAAATTGAAATCACATGTGATTTTCAAAAACCAAAATTTATAAATTTTAAAATCACACGTGAATTTTTTTTTTGTCGAAAATCACATGTGATTTTCAAAAACCAAAATTTATAAATTTTAAAGTCACACTTGAAAAATTTGTTTCTCGAAAATCACATTTGATTTTATAAACAAAATAGTTTGTAGGTTAAAAATCACATGTGATTTTGGTAAAAAATAATCAATAATTTTTTAAAATCAAACGTGATTTTACCCATAAAAGATTTGTAGATTGAAAATCACATGTGATTTTTAAAGTAAGGTTGAAAATTAAATGTGATTTTCGGAAAAAAAAAAAAAAAAAAAAGTAAATAAAAAGGTAAAAGAAAAAAGTATAAAAAATTTTTAGAAAAAAAGTAAAAAAATAGAACAAAGATATAAGGAAAAATGGGTATATATATATATATATTTTCAAAAAATGTGAAAGCGAAAATATCAATAGTGAACCAGACAGACAATCTATTTGTATGTCTGCTAAACCAGGCTGACAACCTGCTCCGACATGTTTGTCTGTTGACTTTCTTTTTAATTTTTATTACTACCTCGCCCGACCTGCTTGCTTGTCTGCTTAAATAATATTTTTTTTATTTTTATTACTATGCTATTATTTATACAATGAAATATATATATATAATAGATATATAAATATAGACGATGTTCAACATTTAAAAATATGGATCAACATCTACTATCTACTTTTAAATAAAATATGCAGATATTAACATCTGCAGCAACACACGAACGCCCTCACTAGTTATTTGACAAAACAACATTCATTGACATGCTAAAAATTCTAACAAAGAAGAAAAGCAATTCATAACCCAAACCATAATTATAAAAACATAAGTTACCTAACTTGGAGAAATTCAAATTGTTTAAGTTTCTCGTATAAGAAAAGAATATTTTAGTCTTTATAGTTTAAATTTTTGCTCAATCTCATTACTTATTAGATAGATTCAACATACCTTTTGTTAAATATTTTAAAATTTAACACTTTTAATATCTAATTTATAATTTAATTTATAAATATATAAATAATTACAATATATAATTATAGTAAGAACATAAAAACGCCTCTAAAATCATCTTTTAAGTGGTAAAACATTTTTTATGAAGATACTTTTTGAAACTTTTGTCATGGTCTTCTCCACTACAAACAAAAACAAAAAAAGGGGGAATAAAGAAAAAATCAAGTTCAAATGCTTATGTAATATGTTAATATCGTCGATTTTAATTAACTCCGTCGTATAGCGTGGGTACGCTACTACTAATTATATCAAGAAAATTTTTGTATTAGAGTTTTGATTGACTGTTACGTTTGGAATTGAGAAAAATTAAACACTAATAAAGAACAACAATATGTTTGAAGTTTTTAAAGGATTGTTGTTTACTCTTTTTAGATAAATGAATCATCAAGATAACATAGATTATAATCCTTTTATTATAATGGATGGTAAAGATTGAAGCTACTTAAAAAATTATTTAAATTTAAAAAAGTTTATATTTATACTACATATAAAGCATTTGACCCTAAAATCTTAAAGTTGAAATTTAAGAATAAAAATACTAAAATGCCCCTCATTTACCATTTAATTACAATTTAATTTGTTAACCTACTTTCCTTTATTTCCAACTCACTTTCCTTATTTATCATTTTTACTATCAACTAAACTAAATTATAATTAATTTGACTAATAAATGTGAACAAAAATTTTAAATACAAATAATTTCTTTATCTATTTGTCATATGCAAAATGTGAATTAATTTTATTTTTATTAAGCTTCACATATAATAACGTGTTATGTCCAAAGATCTAGATTTGAAACCGTTACCGAATAATTGTTTTATCGTCCGAAGGGGATGGTATACCTAAAGCTTTTATTGCGCAAATGATATATAATCAAAATGCCACTAAAAAAATATTACACTTAAAATATAGTCGCAACAGTAGAATAGGAAACTATTAAATACAATATGATGGTGGTCATTCGGCTATATATTACCACTAATATTTAACTGGAAGTTCGAGTTGGGATCGAAATAAATGTTTTCTTTTAAAAAAACAGGTTCAAATCAAAAAATATGAGACACATGATGTCAGGATCGTTATGAATACTTCATCCAATACTACGATTAAACCAAGATCTTGATTATTATCAAGGAAGTTCAACAGCGGATGAACACCTTGATATAACAAGTTTATCGAACACACAAATATTGTATAATGAATAATAACTAAGAACAATACAACAATGAATGTCGAATATTAAGCCTCAATTATATTGAACAATAATGAATCAATACAACGTGTTTTCTATTATACAAGGATCTATATATATAGACCTTGAGGCTATCCTGTCTAAATAGGAAACATCTAATAAGAAAATACAATCATATTCTAATTGTATTGCTAATAGTTTGTCTTCCGTAGTAACTGATAACCGCAGTAGTAACTTGAACTTGCTTGTCTTCACCGTATTAACTCTTCGGCAATACTAACAATAACCAGTACTAAATAGCAGTAGTAATGAGATTAAAACTATTTTTAACTAATTCTAATCCAAACACATGATATTAATAGTACTTTATAGTTTCAACAATCGAACGAAAATACTTTTCTAAAACAATCAAATAAGCCTATTAGATCACCTCATGTATGTGAATACATAAGGAGAGAATGAGTTTGATGATCGATGGACCAGCGTATAAACAATTACACTTCAAATATTAAGCATGAAACGAGATACTAAAAAAAATCGTTACCGCATATAAATAAATAAAATGATGGACCGAAGTGGCTCACCACCATAAAAAATTACCGCATTATTCCTTTTATGGTTTGAAATACCGAATAAAAACTTTTGCCACATAATTATTTTTATGTTTCGGTTGCCTGAACGGGATGAACCATATTACTTATCTTGAAACAAATGAGAAACTACCATAAAACGTTACATTAATTTTGTAGAATACAACTTTTTTTTACCGCTACATCGCGCGGGTTTCATACTAGTATTTTATAAAGCAGTATATGTGACATTCGCGAATTTCTAGGTATACTTCTAACGACCCGTATTCGTTTTATTTATTTATGATTATGTTTTGACCCTATTGTATTCCTTTTATGTTTTATCGTATTCGTATTTCTCGTATTTTATGAGTATCGTATTTGTATTTTATGTGGTTCGAATCTTTATGTCGGGAACGTTTAGTTCTAAGTGCCTTTAGTATAAGTCTAGTATGCTCTTAAGATAAGTTTAGGGGTTTTATGCCTTATTTATACGATTAAAATTAACGTCTAAAAAGTATTATAATTTTAGTCCTTCCAGAATTTTATTACAAAACTAGTCCTATGGGATTTTTATTACAAAATTAGTCCTTCACCTACTTTTTGTCTTATTAGGCTACCTAGAAATCACAAAACTTTTGTCTTATCCACCTACCCTTCTTTCACCTACCTCATTCTCATCTTTCCTTTCTCTCTCTAAAAACACACACAAAAACACACATACAAACCCTTCCTTCTCTCTAAAATATCTCAAGATCCGACCGTTGAAATCCGATTTTGAAGTTTGTTTATTGTTCACCGTAGTCATCTTCATCTTTCCTCCAAATTTCATTTCGATCCGGTAAGTATTTCTTCAATTTGGTTTTAAACTTTGTTTTATTTATTCAAGCTCGAAAACATCACTTTTTACCATCAAAACTCGGATTTTATTGAGGGTTATTGTACCTAAACGTATTCTGGATATAGGGTTTCGATTATGGATGATTTTGATGCCTAATAACACTCAGAATCGTATTCCGAATGTAATTTTTCGTAAAACCCAGTTACGTCACGTAACTGTGTTACGTGCACGTAACTAGGGCCCGTAACTTCTTCTTGGTCACGTAACTATGCACTATGGCACGTAACTATTCACGTAAGTCACTCCTAGGTCACGTAAGTACCTTGTGTGTCACGTATCTATGCCCGAAACTAGCTTATGTCACGTAATTACTTGGCTAACACGTAACTGAGTTACGCACGTAACTCTCAGTTACGTGCAACGTAACTCGTTGCTGTACTTTCCGAAACGTTTGTAATTCTGTTAAATCGATGTTCCTGTTGGTCATTTTAAAACCCGTATAAAACGTTAATCGTTAAGGCATATCCCACTAGACTTAGAGATACTTAGACATATTTATTTACGTGATGTTTAGGGCACTTAGACGTGGAAGCTTGATCGTATTATATTACTTCCCGACGTATCGTGTTTGGATTGATTTGCTATTCTGTGAGTTATTCGTTGCCCTTTTTACCCTTTTACACTTTTTGGGCATGATTAGCGTTGTATAAATGTATTTTTATGTTATATATATTATGAGTATGTATTATGGATATGAATGCTTTAGATGAGTCTTACCCAAACTTGTACCGCCTTTGTGGTAGTACGAGGCCCCGTATACACACCTGTTAGCTTTTAGCCGCCGGTTCGTATATATAGCGCTATATGGGTCTAACAAACCCTCATTTCTAACACGATGGATGATGGATGCGCCCTGTCCGTGTTAGTAATGTTATGACCGTTGATTTTCGAGGACAACCTAGCTTAAGACACTAGGTGGGGTTAGTTGCCAGTATTGTTATGGTTCAGGTGTATCGTATGTTCCTAAAGCTATTATCTATCCAGTATGCTATTTTTATGAAATGATTATGGTATTTTTATGGTATATGTATGAGTATTTTATCAAAAGGTTTTGTATACTTCACGTATATTTTGAAACATCATTTTCAAATGAATTATCTTCAAATCATAACACTTTTGGGGTCAAAACGTATTGAAACTTTTATCCTAATATG
Organism: Senecio squalidus; assembly: GCA_910822075.1. Lineage (NCBI taxonomy): Eukaryota > Viridiplantae > Streptophyta > Magnoliopsida > Asterales > Asteraceae > Senecio > Senecio squalidus. The sequence goes on from CAJVGC010000045.1 coordinate 13,111, forward strand.
TTTTTATTAATTATTGCGAATAATTCACCAACTTTATGTTGACGTCGTATTTTAACGCTTTTCAGGGATTTGAGGTTACTATTTTTGATGATATGCTTGGTGGCTACGTGGATTACTTGCATGGAATTTATTTTGCTTTTATTAATTCCTTAGTATCCCAAACTCTGTAGCCGTATTTTGATATTTTCGGATGACTGTAATAAGTATTATATTTTAAACTTATTTATCTATGTTGATTATGTATGGTTTACTTATGTTGATGTAACCTTTGAATCTCTGATACCGTATTCTCTGTACACCTCGGTTCCGCCATTTTGCGGGGTGTGACAGAAGTTGGTATCAGAGCCAATGGTTATAGCGAACTAAGTGACCTTACGGAATCACTTAGACTATGACCTAGGCTTTTGGACCTATCTGATTTACTCTATGTGCGCATTTTTTTCTTTTGTGGGCCTGTATGTGATTCGTATGCTTTATGTGCTTTGTTTTGCATTTCATGCTTTGAGGCCTGTTTGTTTTAGTCGCACATCCGGTTATCGTTCTGATTTATTCTATTTGACATTCGTAGAAGATGCCGCCAAAGAGAGCTTCTACTAGGTCTACTCCGGTCGTCACTGCTACGAGAAGGTCGACGAGGCGAGGTCGCGCCAGTGTGAGAGCGGGTGCTACGTCTCAGAATACCACTGCTACCCCCAGTGCTACTACCACTACTCCGAATATCAGTCAGTTGATTGCGGAGCAGATTGCAGCGGCAATACCCGTGATTGTGGCACAGCTCAAGGAGACACCGGTGCAGGATGCCGACATAGGGTTTGAAGAACCTGTGATGCAGGGTATTGGATCAGAAGGTACGGCGTCTGGGCGCGATGGTTCTGATGTGGGAAGAGCAGTGCATGTGGGAGTCGGTGGACCGAGTATTGTTATTGAGGATCCACCCCGAGGCTGTTCGTATAAGGCTTTTCTGGATTGCAGACCTACTGAGTTTAAGGGTACCGAGGATGCGGTTGCTACCCTGCAGTGGTTTGAGAGGATTGAGTCTGTATTTGATGTTTCGGTATGTGCTGAGGAAAGCAGAGTTAAGTATGCTACGTTCTTGTTCCAGGGCAAAGCCCTAACTTGGTGGAACTCGGTGAAACGGGCTCAGGGCCGAGCTGCTGTTACCTTGATGAGTTGGGAAAATCTGAAGGTTATGATGAAGAAGGAGTATGTGCCGTCATCTGAGACGCAGAGGTTGGAGAATGAGTTATGGAACCTGACTATGCAAGGTTCTGATTTTCGTGGGTATGTGAATAGATTCTACGATTTGTGTGTCTTGGCTCCTCGTTTGGTTCGCACGGAGAATGAGAGAATCGAACGCTTCACTCAAGGTTTGCCTCAGACTATGCGGGACCACATTATTTCTCACCTTCCGGGTACTCTACAGAGTGCGGTTGATATTGCTGGTCGGTTGACCGCAAGTATGATCCGTGGTGGTGTTCTTCAGCCGGTTGTGAGCCGAAGAGATTCTGGTAGATTTGATAGAAGAGATATGGGTAGTTCGAGGAAGAGAAGCCGTGGTCAGGATCATAGACCCCAACTTCCTCAAGTGTATGCGTTGACAGGTTCTGGAGCTGGTTATCAGGGCAGACGCCCGAAGTGTGATACGTGCGGCAGTGCTCATGCAGCAAATGTGGCTTGTTGGGTTTGTAAACGCTGCAAGAAGTTAGGCCACACCGAGCAGTTTTGTGGAAAGGCTACTGGAGCGTGTTTTGAATGTGGAGAAGTAGGTCACCGTCGTCATCAATGTCCCAAGCTTATATCATCTACTCCCCTTCCTACTCATGGTGCTGGTACTAGTGCAAGAGGAAACCCTGCCAAAAGCCGAGCTTTCTCTATGGAATCTTCTGAAGCTCACCAGGATCCCACAGTAGTCACTGGTACATTTCTTGTCGATGATTATCCTACTTTTATCTTGTTTGATTCGGGTGCCGATAGAAGTTTTATATCTAGTGATTTCCGCCCCTTAGTAAACCGTGCTTCTAGTCCCTTAGAGCCTGCTTATGAGGTAGAAATAGCTGATGGTAGATGTGCTTGTGTTAGAGAAGTTATTCGTGATATTCCCCTCGTATTAGCCGATATTCCTTTCTCCATCGACCTTATTCCTATGAAACTCGGTAGTTTCGATGTCGTAATCGGTATGGATTGGTTAGCGAAGCATAGAGGTGAAATAGTTTGTCATGAGAAGCTTATTCGTGTTCAGAAGCCGGATGGAGATCAGATGCACGTACATGGAGACAAGACAGGGAAACGCCTTAAAGTCATTTCTAGTTTGAAAGTTCGCGACTATATCCGTCAAGGTTGTTCCTTATATCTCGCTCACTTGATGAAGAAAGATTCTACGATAAAGATTGATGGTGTACCGATTGTTCGCAAGTATTCTGACGTTTTTCCCGAAGATTTACCTGGACTCCCTCCCCAGAGACAAATCGACTTTCGTATTGATCTTGTTCCTGGAGCAGCGCCTATTGCTAAAGCTCCGTATCGTTTGGCTCCTTCCGAGATGCTCGAGTTGTCAAAGAAAATTCAGGAACTGGTCGATAAGGGTTTTATCCGTCCTAGTTTCTCCCCGTGGGGTGCTCCTGTCCTCTTTGTTAAGAAGAAGGATGGCTCCATGCGTTTATGTATTGATTATCGGGAGTTAAACAAGCTGACTGTGAAGAACCGTTATCCCCTTCCTCGTATTGACGAATTATTCGATCAACTTCAGGGTTCTTGCTATTTCTCTAAGATCGATCTTCGCTCTGGTTATCATCAGTTGAGAGTTCAGGAAGATGATATACCTAAGACCGCTTTTCGTACTCGATATGGTCATTATGAGTTCATGGTGATGCCGTTTGGACTGACAAACGCCCCTGCAGCATTCATGGATCTAATGAACCGTATTTGTCGTCCGTATCTTGACAAATTCGTTATCGTATTCATCGACGACATTCTGATCTATTCCCGAAGTCGCAAGGAACATGAAGAGCATTTACGTCTTGTTCTAGAAGTGCTTCGAAAGGAAAAGTTGTATGCGAAATTCTCCAAGTGCGAGTTCTGGATATCCGAAGTTCAATTTCTTGGCCACGTGGTTAGCGCGAACGGTATTCACGTTGATCCTGCTAAGATTGAAGCTGTTAAGAGTTGGGTTGCACCAAAATCTCCGACCGAAATCCGTTCGTTTTTGGGTCTTGCTGGGTACTACCGTCGATTCATCGAGAACTTCTCCAAAATCGCTTCACCTATGACAAAGTTGACACAGAAGAGTGAACCATTCGTTTGGGGTTCCGATCAGGAGAGAGCCTTTCAGGTATTGAAGCAGCGGTTGTGTGACGCTCCTATTCTTAGTCTGCCAGTTGGTTCCGAGAATTTTGTTGTTTATTGCGACGCTTCGTACAAGGGTCTGGGTTGTGTGCTTATGCAGAATGGTAAAGTTATAGCTTACGCTTCGCGTCAGTTGAAAATCCATGAGCAGAATTACACGACTCATGATCTAGAATTGGGAGCCGTCGTATTCGCATTGAAGATTTGGAGGCATTATCTGTATGGGACCAAGTGTACTGTATTTACCGACCACAAGAGTCTTCAGCACATATTCGATCAGAAGATGCTGAACATGAGACAACGGCGCTGGGTTGAGTTATTGAACGACTATGATTGCGACATTCGCTACCACCCTGGTAAGGCGAACGTTGTTGCTGATGCACTAAGTCGTAAGGAAACAGTCAAACCAGTCCGTATCCGTTCTATGATGGTATCTATTCAGACGAGCTTGAAGGCTCGGATTATTCAGGCACAAGATGGTATTATGACAGAGGGCCGTGTTAAAGAGGAAAGATTGTATAAGTTAGCGTTGGAATTAGAACCGAAGGAGGATGGAGTTATGTATTTCCTCGAGCGTATTTGGGTTCCGATTAGTATCCGTCAGTTGATTCTAGATGAAGCCCATAAGTCTAACTATTCCATTCATCCGGGTTCCGACAAAATGTATCATGACTTGAAAGAGTTCTATTGGTGGCCGGGTATGAAGCGCGAGATCGCCGAGTATGTTAGTCGATGTTTGACTTGTTCCAAAGTGAAGATTGAGTATCAGAAACCGTCTGGGCTACTCCAACAACCGAAGATTCCCGAGTGGAAATGGGAGCGTATTACTATGGATTTTGTTACGAAGCTTCCGAGATCTTCGAGTGGTTATGACAGTATCTGGGTTATTGTTGATCGATTGACGAAGTCTGCTCATTTCCTACCGATTCGTGAGAATTATCCGATGGAGAGATTCGTGCGTTTATATATTGCAGAGATTGTATCGAAACACGGAGTCCCTGTATCGATTATTTCCGATCGTGATGCTCGTTTCACCTCACGATTTTGGAAGACATTCCAGACTGCTATGGGTACAAGGTTAGATATGAGTACCGCCTATCATCCGCAGACCGATGGTCAGAGTGAGAGAACTATTCAGACCTTGGAAGATATGCTACGAGCATGCGCAATTGATTTTGGTGGTAGTTGGGACGTTCATTTGCCGTTGATTGAGTTCTCGTACAACAACAGCTATCACACGAGTATCAAGTGTGCACCTTTTGAAGCTTTGTATGGCCGCAAGTGTCGATCGCCTGTATGTTGGGCAGAAATTGGAGATAGTCAGATTTCTGGTCCGGAGGTTATACAAGAGACCACTGACAAGATCTTCAAGATCAAGGAACGATTAATTACTGCAAGAGATCGACAGAAAAAGTATGCTGATAAGCGCAGGAAGCCTCTTGAGTTCAGTGTTGGAGATATGGTATTATTGAAAGTATCTCCATGGAAAGGGGTTGTCCGATTCGTGAAGCGCTGCAAGCTGAGTCCGAGGTACACGGGTCCGTTCAAGATCTTAGCCCGCGTCGGCCCAACTGCGTATCGACTAGATTTGCCGGCAGAACTGAGCAGCGTACATAATGTATTTCATGTATCTCAGTTGAAGAAATGCCTGGCTGACGAAACGTTATTAGTTCCGCTTGAGAAATTCCAGATTGATGATAAGCTTCATTTCGTTGAGGAACCGATCGAGATCGTTGCTAGTGATGTTAAGCGTCTACGACGAAGCAAGATCCCGATTGTCAAGGTTCGTTGGAATTCCCGTTTTGGAGCTGAGTTCACGTGGGAACGCGAAGATGAAATTCTGTGGAAGTATCCTCACCTTTCCCCCGGAAGTAGTACCAGGTGATAATTTCGAGGACGAAATTTCTTTTTTACTTGGGGAGACTGTGACATTCGCGAATTTCTAGGTATACTTCTAACGACCCGTATTCGTTTTATTTATTTATGATTATGTTTTGACCCTATTGTATTCCTTTTATGTTTTATCGTATTCGTATTTCTCGTATTTTATGAGTATCGTATTTGTATTTTATGTGGTTCGAATCTTTATGTCGGGAACGTTTAGTTCTAAGTGCCTTTAGTATAAGTCTAGTATGCTCTTAAGATAAGTTTAGGGGTTTTTATGCTTTATTTATACGATTAAGATTAACGTCTAAAAAGTATTACAATTTTAGTCCTTCCAGAATTTTTATTACAAAACTAGTCCTATGGGATTTTTATTACAAAATTAGTCCTTCACCTACTTTTTGTCTTATTAGGCTACCTAGAAATCACAAAACTTTTGTCTTATCCACCTACCCTTCTTTCACCTACCTCATTCTCATCTTTCCTCTCTCTCTAAAAACACACACAAAAACACACATACAAACCCTTCCTTCTCTCTAAAATATCTCAAGATCCGACCGTTGAAATCCGATTTTGAAGTTTGTTTATTGTTCACCGTAGTCATCTTCATCTTTCCTCCAAATTTCATTTCGATCCGGTAAGTATTTCTTCAATTTGGTTTTAAACTTTTTTTTATTTATTCAAGCTCGAAAACATCACTTTTTACCATCAAAACTCGGATTTTATTGAGGGTTATTGTACCTAAACGTATTCTGGACATAAGGTTTCGATTATGGATGATTTTGATGCCTAATAACACTCAGAATCGTATTCCGAATGTAATTTTTCGTAAAACCCAGTTACGTCACGTAACTGTGTTACGTGCACGTAACTAGGGTGTCACACCCCGCTAAAGCGGAAACACGAGATGTGAAGAGCAAAGATATCATTACACGAGATATAATAAATACAAACGGTTTTTAAGTCATTGAAGTCATAAAACGTTTACAAAGTTCAAAGATAACCAAGTATTTAACAATACAGTACAACCACGATAGCATATGTAAAACTTCAAAAGACAATTCCCAAAGTAAATAAATAAGGTCTTCCCGATTCTTAATCACGTGACCTTCCTGACCCATCACAAGAGGTATGCACTTAACGTCCTTACATTGCGTTTCCTGAAACAAGAGATCAAGTGTCAACTACAATAAAGTAGTGAGTGAGTTACAGTTTTCTAGTCCTCGACTAAAAAGGTTAGGTTAAGTATATCTATACTTAAAAGTTTCTAAAAGTAGAACAATACTTAAAGAATAGTTTTGATCCAAAAAGTTACCCAAAAGACAGTTCGATCCGTAAAACTTGTTCAAAGAGAGTTGCGGAGATCGTATATCCATATACGCGCAAGAAAAGTAAACTATTGATTGAAATCATGTATAACGACTACTTGGCATACTATAACTTAAGTGTTCACGAGAAGATGAACCGTCGAGTAGCGGGTACTTGAGGTAACGCTCAATACCAATCGAGAGAATAAGTACTTGAGCTAACGCTCAATACCAATCGAGAGAATAAGTACTTGAGCTAACGCTCAATACCAATCGAGAGAATAAGTACTTGAGCTAACACCCAAGATTTATCGAGTGAGAAAACACTTGGACTAACATCCAAGATCAACCGATGAATAAGCGTTTGAACTAACATTCAGGATCAAATCGGTTGATAAGCACTTGGACCGACATCCAAGATCAATCGATGAATAAACACTTGAACTAACATCCAAGATCAATCGATTGATGAGCACTTGAGCTAACACCCAAGTTGAAATGATTAAGATCTTAATACAGAATTTGGCTAACACTAAAGTGTACCTAGGCTAACACCTAAGTAAGGATCCGAGTGATATGTACTTAGGTCAACACCTAAGTAAAGAATGAATGTTTCCTAAGTATCGAAACCCATACTAAGCGGCTTAGACAAGATAATAGTATGTAAAGAAACCGAGCACTATTAGTCGAGAGGCACTTACGAATTGCGTTATATCCTCATCAAGAGTCACGTTAGTTATACGATCAATCAAAGTTCATACGGGTGCCGAGAGTGGCATAAAGTAAGTTTATCACAGATTTGAACCAATAAGCCGATTAGAGGTGGCTAACCATTAAGCCGAAAAAGGGTGGCAAACCATTTAGTTTTGTATGCCAAACGGGCAATTAAAACTGTTTTCGCATGTAAGTTCCACAAAACGTTCAATAGAGTTATAATTGTACAAAAGTTCATAACAGTTTATTTAGACCTCTTGTTTCCCCCAAAAGATATTTGAAAACAGTAAATAAGTGGGGTTGTAACTCACTGTTTGCGAAGATAAGCTACGAGTGCGAGGAGTAATCGAGACGGATCGGAATCACGGGAATCCTATTGAAATACCAAGACTTAATGAGTACCAATGTTTATATGTGTATTGGATCATGAAATGCTCTTATTTTAAGTGTCGGTTTGAAGTCTAGTGAAAATCCGGGCAGCGCTTCCGCGCCAAAATCATTAAATCCAACTTTTGTACACTTTCCCGCTTAATAATTTCAATGAACATATTACATATATTTACCGATACAATGTCATATAACACTTGTTCATTTAGTCCCTTTATGTAAGTTGGACTCGTTACAGGTCACGGTTCATGAATTCAGTTTCGAACATAAGTGTAAAGCAACAAGTTTAGAGTTACGCTCAAAAATGGTTTAAATAAGGTTTTGTAACGAATCCGCACAACGACCGCCTCGCGGTGGAGGGACTGCGCCGCGGTCAGGGGGCACGACCGCCTCGCGGTGGCGGGACTGCGCCGCGGTCATATGTTCACCACGACTGCCTCGCGGTGGAGGCACCGTGGCGCGGTCGCGAGACAGATTCTTTACCAAAAATCGTTTTTGATGAAATTTGATGTTTTTAAGTTGGATTTTGACATGCAACCAAAGATATACCTAAATAATGGATGTCTCATAGTTTATTTAGTGTTTTTAACCACAATTATATAGATTTAACCATACATTTTGAAAAATCCCGTTTTTGTTCATAAATGGTCAAATATTTTCATATAAACTCATTTTTAGTTATTAGATGATGCATGCAATGAGTTATAACAGTGAGTAAAGATGATAGGAAGTGTTTTTACCGGATGGATGATGTTTTGAAGGAGATTGAAGTAGTCTCTTGGTGATTTTTGACCCAAAAATGCTTAGAAATTAATCCTTGACCCAAATAGTTGAAAGCTCCTTTCTCCTTCTTGTTTAAAACGATTTTTATGTGTTAAAATGATGGATTATTTCAGAAATGTGGCTGTGATTTTTTTGAAGTTTGAGAGAGTTTAGTTGAGAGTGAGAGAGAGCAAAGAGTGTGTTTGATATGAGTGTGTGTGTATGTAATGTGTTATATTTGTGTTATAAGGGAGTTAAGTTAGAGTCACTGGACCCATATGAGGGATTTTAACATGTTTAACCCGGAGCCAAAGTGTTGGGCTCGGGTTTGGGTCCGTTTGTTTCAGTTTTGAGTTTAACAAAAATGGTAGGTCTGTACCCTCCACCGCGGCGCACTGGGCTCACCGCGGCGCGCTGGAGGGCAGATTTTGCCTTTTTCGTTTCTCGTTCGTTCCAATGTCAAGTGTTTCGTTAGTTGAAAGTTTCCGGTCATTTTAGATAGGAACTTAGACAAGTTCACTAAGTGTTTACTTGGTATTAGAATTCATTTTGTGATTCCGATTTCGATTCCGACACACACGAGTTTACGAGACAAGTAACGACAAGATCAAGTTATAGGTAACTCAAAGATGGAGAATACAGTTTTCATATGAAATAAGACGGTTGTCACAACACGTTTGCGGTAAAGTACGATTACAAGCAAAATGACAAGTTGTCTCGAAGATAAAGAACACGGAATTATATTGAATTTTGGACGGTTGTCACATTCTCCCCGGGTTGAAAGAAATTTCGTCCCGAAATTTAGTTCGTCCCGAAATTTAGTTCGTCCCATCAGGGAAAAAAAAACGTCCTTGAATAGATGTGGATACTTCTGACGGATTTGGTCCTCACGTTCCCTCGTGAATTCATGACCACGTCGGGAATTCCACCGAACATTGACAATGGGATCACGACTTTGCCTGATTTGTTTGACCTCGCGGTCAACAACCTCAAGTGGTTCCTCGGTGAGGTTGGGCTTGTTGTCGATCTGGACTTCGTCCAGTAGATGACAATGGTCTCATCAGACAGGCACTTTTTCAAGTGCGAGACGTGAAAAGCGTTGCGGTTGCTAGAGAGTCCTTGAGGAAGTTGGAATCGGTAGGTTACCGGCCGGTTCGTTCTAACATCTCGAATGATCTGGTGTATCTCGGGCTTAGCTTGATGCGCTTCCCGAATGGGTTACTCCTTTCCAAGGCGATATCTTGAGAAATTCTTAATGAACCATCGATAGTAGCCAGCCAATCCGAGGAATTGTCGGATTCCCATAGGAGTCGTTGTGGCTTTCTATTTCTCAATCGCTTTGATTTAGGATGAGTCTACGTGAATTCCCTCCTTATTGATCGCATGACCAAGGAAATGTACTTCCTGGAGTCAGAATTCACATCTCGAGAATTGACGTACAACTTTTGTTCTCTAAGAAGTTCCGAAATGAGTTCCAAATGTTTTGCGAGATCCTACTTGTTCCTTGAGTAGGTGAGGATGTCATCTATGAATACGATCACAAATTTGACCATATACGGTCTACACACCCTGTTCATCAGATCCATGAACACCGCTGGTGCGTTGGTCAGACCGAAGGGCGTAACGAGGAATTCGTAGTGCCCATAACGAGTTCGAAAAACGGTTTTTGAAATGTCGGTCTCACTGACTCGAACCTGATGATAGCCAGAGCGGAGATCGATCTTAGAAGGATAAGTTGCCCCTTGCAACTGGTCGAACAGATTATCGATTCTCGTGAGTGGTCATCGGTTCTTGACGGTCAGCTTTTTCAGTTCGTGATAATCGATACACATACGAAAGGATCTGTCCTTCTTTTTGAAAAAGAGGATTAGGGCTCCCCAGGGGAAACGGGCTTGGACGAATAAGACCATGATCTAAAAGTTCCTGTAGATGTATCGACAACTCTTGCATTTGCGGTGGGGCCAGACGATATGGTGTCTTGGCGACCGGTGCTGCGTCAGGAACTAGGTCTATCCGGAATTCCCCTTGTCGATGTGGCGGTAGCCCGGGAAAATCTTTGGGAAAGACTTCAGGGTGATCCTTGGCTACTGGGATATCTTGTACTCGGTTCTCTTTGGGTTTACGTTCAACAACGTGAGCGAGGAATGCGTCACAGTCCTTCTCGAGGTACTTGCGCGTTTTCAAGGAGGACACGATACGGAGTTGTCGTCCAAGTTTGTTTCCTTGAACAATTAGAGTTTCACCGTCTGAGAGGGGGATACCAATGAGTTTGTCGAAACAGACGATCTCAGCTCGGAAACGAGACGACTAGTCCATTCCGACGATAATGTCAAAGCTTTTCAGCTCTATCGAGATCAAGTCGGTGGGGAGATTCTTATCGGTCAAGACCATTGAACATCCTAGGATTATATCCTTAGCTTTAAATCCTTGATCGTTAGCAGATTCGATAGTAGGGCTATCCTTAAGAACTTTAGATCCTAGATCGATAAGGGGTCTAAATTCTAAGGACACGAGGCTCCTCTCTGCTTATGAATCGAATAACATAGATTACGAATTATAGTTCACAGGAAATTTACCTGTCGGTGCGTTTGGGTCGTGCCTTGTCTCTTCGCTAATGATCACGGAGCGCGTCCTCGGCCTTGCCCGGCCTGATTTGGTTTAGCATTTCGCAATTTGGGGCAAGACTTTCGGAGGTGTTTGTCGCTTCCGCATTTGTAGCAAACTGACTTCTTCCTTTTACCACCAGTTTCCTCTTGGAAGCACCAGGGGTAGTGTCCCGCTTCGTTACATATTCTGCACACTGGGCAGTTTCCAACATGATGGAAGTTGCATTTGCCACACTTGGGGTGCGGCCCGGTGTACATTCGGGGTCCGGTTGTGGGGGTGGCAACTATTGCAAGGTTGTGTGCGATTTTGGGTTTCTTGATGTGGTCGTCTGTATTTTGTTGTTGATCAGCTTTTCGTTTATCATTTACCTCTCGCTCGACAGGTGTTGGAGCGGTAAGGAGGTTGCTGGTTAGACGATGAGCGAGGACAACTGCGCTCTGTATCGTCAGCGGCTCAGCAGAGATCACCATCCCTCTGATTTCGGGAACAAGGCCGGAGATGTATCGGTCGATCCAGTTTTCTTCTGGGGTTACCAACCTTGGTACCAGTCTGGCCAGCTCATGGAAACGGGTAGTGTATCCGTCGATGTCGTTGCCGACCATCGTGTGATTCCAAAGCTCTGCCTCGAGCTTCTTCATCTCACCCTTAGAGAAGTATTCCCTCATGAGGAGATTCTTGAATTCGTCCCAAGTGAGGGCATAAGCAGCTTCACGTCCTCGGGTTTGGATCACGAGGTTCCACCACGATAGGGCCCGTCCGTGGAGTACGCAGGAGGCATACTCCACCTTATCAGTTTCAGCACATCGGCTAATGTGTAGGACTGATTCGATGCTTTCGAACCAGGAGAGTAGCCCTACAGCACCAGTGGTGCCATGAAACTCCTTTGGCTTACAAGCCATAAAGCCCTTATATGTGCAAACGGGGAGGTTTCGGTTTTGGTTCGGGTTATCTCCCTGTTGTTGTTGTTGTTGGTGGTGGTGCTGGTTTTGGTTGTTGTTTATCCCCGCAGTGATCTGGGCGATCATGTTGGGCATGGCAGCATTAAAATGAGCAGCGACCTGCTCGGCTATGAGGCTAGCATTGCTTCGCGTAGGAGCCATGTTTCTACAACAGAAAAAAAAGACCAGTTTAGAACGCACGAATAGGAATAGGTGATAAGAATTTAAAGAATGACTAGTGACCGTGATAACATAAGAAGAATTAAGGAAGGATAAATAGCACACGCACGATAATGGTTACGGAATGGTAATACAATTCGAGCACAACCGAAAGTAAGGATATTAGTGATAGATGCTCCATTTTGTAAAATCGGTTACCTGTTTCATCGAGATAACAAGAGAGAGTTTGAAACATGAATACTAACGTGAGTTTTAAGTTGCTACAGATACAGAGAAGTTACAACTTAACTAGGGTACAATACATGACGTGAATAAGCTACTGAAGCATGTTAAGGGACATCTTCGGTAAAATAACGGAATCATGGTACTCATCGCCAGACACACGCTCACTAGGTGTCGATTAGTCCTTGGGGTCGACTGAGTCGAAGAGATGATTCGAAGGGAATGCTCGGATAGACGGCGAGCGGTGTCGGAGACCTGGAACAGAAGACGAGCATGTTGCTCAGTCTCCTCAGTAAGTCCCTGAAAGTCTGTGCGGAGTGTAGGGTACTCGGCCGGGGTAGGCCTCCGAATTGGGTTCGTAGTGCGTAGTGGTAGATATGGTCTTGCTCTCGCATGTAGCGATCCATGGTTTGCGTTGGCGATGCCGCATACAAATCTTCGGGGTGTAGTGGAATATGGAAAAGTGCAGCTATGACTGGGTTGGGAGTCTCTTGTCCCATCAGGTGGTGAGGTAGTTGATCTGGTAGCATGACCTGCTTACGAGCAGTCGTACGAATGTGCGGTCCTTATCAGGAGCTGTGACGGGGACCGGTGGAACGGTAGTTAGGGCAGTCCTTGGACTGGATGTATTGTGGCTGTTGGCAATGGCTTTGGGGCTCTCCTCCGAAGAGTCGGTAGGGTTGTGGTGCTGGGCTCCCGACACGGTGACGTCGTCAGAAACCTCAGTCGAGAATACAGTTCGGGAGTACAAGTGCGAACGAAAATATGAAGATCGGAACATGTCATAACTACGAATAGACGGTACACGTGAGTATAGGGGAAAAAGGAAATATGTAAATAACAGTGCACGTACGGGTCAGTCACGTGAGAATCGGGAATCAGTGGGACCGGGAAACTTTGACTCGAAAAACCGTTAACAATAGCAATTACTTCCGTTCTTGCATAGTTTATTCCGAACTAGGCGTAGTTGGCCAAATTACGCGTAGTTAGCAATGAACCATGCATTTGCGGAATTAATCCACTAAAGTTTAAAACTCGTGAAATGATTTTTCGAAAAGCCTTGGTTATAGTTTGGTTTTGAAAATTTTGAAAATTTTGAAAACTCGTATTCACTATAACTTGTGCTCTGATACCAAGTCTGTCACACCCCGCTAAAGCGGAAACACGAGATGTGAAGAGCAAAGATACAATTTCACGAGATATAATAAATACAAACGGTTTTTAAGTCATTGAAGTCATAAAACGTTTACAAAGTTCAAAGATAACCAAGTATTTAACAATACAGTACAACCACGATAGCATATGTAAAACTTCAAAAGACAATTCCCAAAGTAAATAAATAAGGTCTTCCCGATTCTTAATCACGTGACCTTCCTGACCCATCACAAGAGGTATGCACTTAACGTCCTTACATTGCGTTTCCTGAAACAAGAGATCAAGTGTCAACTACAATAAAGTAGTGAGTGAGTTACAGTTTTCTAGTCCTCGACTAAAAAGGTTAGGTTAAGTATATCTATACTTAAAAGTTTCTAAAAGTAGAACAATACTTAAAGAATAGTTTTGATCCAAAAAGTTACCCAAAAGACAGTTCGATCCGTAAAACTTGTTCAAAGAGAGTTGCGGAGATCGTATATCCATATACGCGCAAGAAAAGTAAACTATTGATTGAAATCATGTATAACGACTACTTGGCATACTATAACTTAAGTGTTCACGAGAAGATGAACCGTCGAGTAGCGGGTACTTGAGGTAATGCTCAATACCAATCGAGAGAATAAGTACTTGAGCTAACGCTCAATACCAATCGAGAGAATAAGTACTTGAGCTAACACCCAAGATTTATCGAGTGAGAAAACACTTGGACTAACATCCAAGATCAACCGATGAATAAGCGTTTGAACTAACATTCAGGATCAAATCGGTTGATAAGCACTTGGACCGACATCCAAGATCAATCGATGAATAAACACTTGAACTAACATCCAAGATCAATCGATTGATGAGCACTTGAGCTAACACCCAAGTTGAAATGATTAAGATCTTAATACAGAATTTGGCTAACACTAAAGTGTACCTAGGCTAACACCTAAGTAAGGATCCGAGTGATATGTACTTAGGTCAACACCTAAGTAAAGAATGGATGTTTCCTAAGTATCGAAACCCATACTAAGCGGCTTAGACAAGATAATAGTATGTAAAGAAACCGAGCACTATTAGTCGAGAGGCACTTACGAATTGCGTTATATCCTCATCAAGAGTCACGTTAGTTATACGATCAATCAAAGTTCATACGGGTGCCGAGAGTGGCATAAAGTAAGTTTATCACAGATTTGAACCAATAAGCCGATTAGAGGTGGCTAACCATTAAGCCGAAAAAGGGTGGCAAACCATTTAGTTTTGTATGCCAAACGGGCAATTAAAACTGTTTTCGCATGTAAGTTCCACAAAACGTTCAATAGAGTTATAATTGTACAAAAGTTCATAACAATTTATTTAGACCTCTTGTTTCCCCCAAAAGATATTTGAAAACAGTAAATAAGTGGGGTTGTAACTCACTGTTTGCGAAGATAAGCTACGAGTGCGAGGAGTAATCGAGACGGATCGGAATCACGGGAATCCTATTGAAATACCAAGACTTAATGAGTACCAATGTTTATATGTGTATTGGATCATTAAATGCTCTAATTTTAAGTGTCGGTTTGAAGTCTAGTGAAAATCCGGGCAGCGCTTCCGCGCCAAAATCATTAAATCCAATTTTTGTACACTTTCCCGCTTAATAATTTCAATGAACATATTACATATATATACCGATACAATGTCATATAACACTTGTTCATTTAGTCCCTTTATGTAAGTTGGACTCGTTACAGGTCACGGTTCATGAATTCAGTTTCGAACATAAGTGTAAAGCAACAAGTTTAGAGTTACGCTCAAAAATGGTTTAAATAA
Organism: Senecio squalidus; assembly: GCA_910822075.1. Classification (NCBI taxonomy): domain Eukaryota; kingdom Viridiplantae; phylum Streptophyta; class Magnoliopsida; order Asterales; family Asteraceae; genus Senecio; species Senecio squalidus. The sequence continues at coordinate 28,403 of CAJVGC010000045.1, forward strand.
GGTTTTGTAACAAGTCTGCACCACGACCGCCTCGCGGTGGAGGGACTGCGCCGCGGTCAGGAGTTCACCACGACCGCCTCGCGGTGGAGGGACTGCGCCGCGGTCATATGTTCACCACGACTGCCTCGCGGTGGAGGCACCGTGGCGCGGTCGCGAGACAGATTCTTCACCCAAAAATCGTTTTTGATGAAATTTGATGTTTTTAAGTTGGATTTTGACATGCAACCAAAGATATACCTAAATAATGGATGTCTCATAGTTTATTTAGTGTTTTTAACCACAATTATATAGATTTAACCATACATTTTGAAAAATCCCGTTTTTGTTCATAAATGGTCAAATATTTTCATATAAACTCATTTTTAGTTATTAGATGATGCATGCAATGAGTTATAACAGTGAGTAAAGATGATAGGAAGTGTTTTTACCGGATGGATGATGTTTTGAAGGAGATTGAAGTAGTCTCTTGGTGATTTTTGACCCAAAAATGCTTAGAAATTAATCCTTGACCCAAATAGTTGAAAGCTCCTTTCTCCTTCTTGTTTAAAACGATTTTTATGTGTTAAAATGATGGATTATTTCAGAAATGTGGCTGTGATTTTTTTGAAGTTTGAGAGAGTTTAGTTGAGAGTGAGAGAGAGCAAAGAGTGTGTTTGATATGAGTGTGTGTGTATGTAATGTGTTATATTTGTGTTATAAGGGAGTTAAGTTAGAGTCACTGGACCCATATGAGGGCTTTTAACATGTTTAACCCGGAGCCAAAGTGTTGGGCTCGGGTTTGGGTCCGTTTGTTTCAGTTTTGAGTTTAACAAAAATGGTAGCTCTGATACCAAGTCTGTCACACCCCGCTAAAGCGGAAACACGAGATGTGAAGAGCAAAGATATCATTACACTAGATATAATAAATACAAACGGTTTTTAAGTCATTGAAGTCATAAAACGTTTACAAAGTTCAAAGATAACCAAGTATTGAACAATACAGTACAACCACGATAGCATATGTAAAACTTCAAAAGACAATTCCCAAAGTAAATAAATAAGGTCTTCCCGATTCTTAATCACGTGACCTTCCTGACCCATCACAAGAGGTATGCACTTAACGTCCTTACATTGCGTTTCCTGAAACAAGAGATCAAGTGTCAACTACAATAAAGTAGTGAGTGAGTTACACTTTTCTAGTCCTCGACTAAAAAGGTTAGGTTAAGTATATCTATACTTAAAAGTTTCTAAAAGTAGAACAATACTTAAAGAATAGTTTTGATCCAAAAAGTTACCCAAAAGACAGTTCGATCCGTAAAACTTGTTCAAAGAGAGTTGCGGAGATCGTATATCCATATACGCGCAAGAAAAGTAAACTATTGATTGAAATCATGTATAACGACTACTTGGCATACTATAACTTAAGTGTTCACGAGAAGATGAACCGTCGAGTAGCGGGTACTTGAGGTAACGCTCAATACCAATCGAGAGAATAAGTACTTGAGCTAACGCTCAATACCAATCGAGAGAATAAGTACTTGAGCTAACGCTCAATACCAATCGAGAGAATAAGTACTTGAGCTAACACCCAAGATTTATCGAGTGAGAAAACACTTGGACTAACATCCAAGATCAACCGATGAATAAGCGTTTGAACTAACATTCAGGATCAAATCGGTTGATAAGCACTTGGACCGACATCCAAGATCAATCGATGAATAAACACTTGAACTAACATCCAAGATCAATCGATTGATGAGCACTTGAGCTAACACCCAAGTTGAAATGATTAAGATCTTAATACATAATTTGGCTAACACTAAAGTGTACCTAGGCTAACACCTAAGTAAGGATCCGAGTGATATGTACTTAGGTCAACACCTAAGTAAAGAATGAATGTTTCCTAAGTATCGAAACCCATACTAAGCGGCATAGACAAGATAATAGTATGTAAAGAAACCGAGCACTATTAGTCGAGAGGCACTTACGAATTGCGTTATATCCTCATCAAGAGTCACGTTAGTTATACGATCAATCAAAGTTCATACGGGTGCCGAGAGTGGCATAAAGTAAGTTTATCACAGATTTGAACCAATAAGCCGATTAGAGGTGGCTAACCATTAAGCCGAAAAAGGGTGGCAAACCATTTAATTTTGTATGCCAAACGGGCAATTAAAACTGTTTTCGCATGTAAGTTCCACAAAACGTTCAATAGAGTTATAATTGTACAAAAGTTCATAACAGTTTATTTAGACCTCTTGTTTCCCCCAAAAGATATTTGAAAACAGTAAATAAGTGGGGTTGTAACTCACTGTTTGCGAAGATAAGCTACGAGTGCGAGGAGTAATCGAGACGGATCGGAATCACGGGAATCCTATTGAAATACCAAGACTTAATGAGTACCAATGTTTATATGTGTATTGGATCATGAAATGCTCTTATTTTAAGTGTCGGTTTGAAGTCTAGTGAAAATCCGGGCAGCGCTTCCGCGCCAAAATCATTAAATCCAATTTTTGTACACTTTCCCGCTTAATAATTTCAATGAACATATTACATATATTTACCGATACAATGTCATATAACACTTGTTCATTTAGTCCCTTTATGTAAGTTGGACTCGTTACAGGTCACGGTTCATGAATTCAGTTTCGAACATAAGTGTAAAGCAACAAGTTTAGAGTTACGCTCAAAAATGGTTTAAATAAGGTTTTGTAACAAGTCTGCACCACGACCGCCTCGCGGTGGAGGGACTGCGCCGCGGTCAGGAGTTCACCACGACCGCCTCGCGGTGGAGGGACTGCGCCGCGGTCATATGTTCACCACGACTGCCTCGCGGTGGAGGCACCGTGGCGCGGTCGCGAGACAGATTCTTCACCCAAAAATCGTTTTTGATGAAATTTGATGTTTTTAAGTTGGATTTTGACATGCAACCAAAGATATACCTAAATAATGGATGTCTCATAGTTTATTTAGTGTTTTTAACCACAATTATATAGATTTAACCATACATTTTGAAAAATCCCGTTTTTGTTCATAAATGGTCAAATATTTTCATATAAACTCATTTTTAGTTATTAGATGATGCATGCAATGAGTTATAACAGTGAGTAAAGATGATAGGAAGTGTTTTTACCGGATGGATGATGTTTTGAAGGAGATTGAAGTAGTCTCTTGGTGATTTTTGACCCAAAAATGCTTAGAAATTAATCCTTGACCCAAATAGTTGAAAGCTCCTTTCTCCTTCTTGTTTAAAACGATTTTTATGTGTTAAAATGATGGATTATTTCAGAAATGTGGCTGTGATTTTTTTGAAGTTTGAGAGAGTTTAGTTGAGAGTGAGAGAGAGCAAAGAGTGTGTTTGATATGAGTGTGTGTGTATGTAATGTGTTATATTTGTGTTATAAGGGAGTTAAGTTAGAGTCACTGGACCCATATGAGGGCTTTTAACATGTTTAACCCGGAGCCAAAGTGTTGGGCTCGGGTTTGGGTCCGTTTGTTTCAGTTTTGAGTTTAACAAAAATGGTAGGTCTGTACCCTCCAAGTCTGTCACACCCCGCTAAAGCGGAAACACGAGATGTGAAGAGCAAAGATATCATTACACGAGATATAATAAATACAAACGGTTTTTAAGTCATTGAAGTCATAAAACGTTTACAAATTTCAAAGATAACCAAGTATTTAACAATACAGTACAACCACGATAGCATATGTAAAACTTCAAAAGACAATTCCCAAAGTAAATAAATAAGGTCTTCCCGATTCTTAATCACGTGACCTTCCTGACCCATCACAAGAGGTATGCACTTAACGTCCTTACATTGCGTTTCCTGAAACAAGAGATCAAGTGTCAACTACAATAAAGTAGTGAGTGAGTTACAGTTTTCTAGTCCTCGACTAAAAAGGTTAGGTTAAGTATATCTATACTTAAAAGTTTCTAAAAGTAGAACAATACTTAAAGAATAGTTTTGATCCAAAAAGTTACCCAAAAGATAGTTCGATCCGTAAAACTTGTTCAAAGAGAGTTGCGGAGATCGTATATCCATATACGCGCAAGAAAAGTAAACTATTGATTGAAATCATGTATAACGACTACTTGGCATACTATAACTGAAGTGTTCACGAGAAGATGAACCGTCGAGTAGCGGGTACTTGAGGTAACGCTCAATACCAATCGAGAGAATAAGTACTTGAGCTAACGCTCAATACCAATCGAGAGAATAAGTACTTGAGCTAACGCTCAATACCAATCGAGAGAATAAGTACTTGAGCTAACACCCAAGATTTATCGAGTGAGAAAACACTTGGACTAACATCCAAGATCAACCGATGAATAAGCGTTTGAACTAACATTCAGGATCAAATCGGTTGATAAGCACTTGGACCGACATCCAAGATCAATCGATGAATAAACACTTGAACTAACATCCAAGATCAATCGATTGATGAGCACTTGAGCTAACACCCAAGTTGAAATGATTAAGATCTTAATACAGAATTTGGCTAACACTAAAGTGTACCTAGGCTAACACCTAAGTAAGGATCCGAGTGATATGTACTTAGGTCAACACCTAAGTAAATAATGAATGTTTCCTAAGTATCGAAACCCATACTAAGCGGCTTAGACAAGATAATAGTATGTAAAGAAACCGAGCACTATTAGTCGAGAGGCACTTACGAATTGCGTTATATCCTCATCAAGAGTCACGTTAGTTATACGATTAATCAAAGTTCATACGGGTGCCGAGAGTGGCATAAAGTAAGTTTATCACAGATTTGAACCAATAAGCCGATTAGAGGTGGCTAACCATTAAGCCGAAAAAGGGTGGCAAACCATTTAGTTTTGTATGCCAAACGGGCAATTAAAACTGTTTTCGCATGTAAGTTCCACAAAACGTTGAATAGAGTTATAATTGTACAAAAGTTCATAACAGTTTATTTAGACCTCTTGTTTCCCCCAAAAGATATTTGAAAACAGTAAATAAGTGGGGTTGTAACTCACTGTTTGCGAAGATAAGCTACGAGTGCGAGGAGTAATCGAGACGGATCGGAATCACGGGAATCCTATTGAAATACCAAGACTTAATGAGTACCAATGTTTATATGTGTATTGGATCATGAAATGCTCTTATTTTAAGTGTCGGTTTGAAGTCTAGTGAAAATCCGGGCAGCGCTTCCGCGCCAAAATCATTAAATCCAATTTTTGTACACTTTCCCGCTTAATAATTTCAATGAACATCTTACATATATTTACCGATACAATGTCATATAACACTTGTTCATTTAGTCCCTTTATGTAAGTTGGACTCGTTACAGGTCACGGTTCATGAATTCAGTTTCGAACATAAGTGTAAAGCAACAAGTTTAGAGTTACGCTCAAAAATGGTTTAAATAAGGTTTTGTAACAAGTCTGCACCACGACCGCCTCGCGGTGGAGGGACTGCGCCGCGGTCAGAAGTTCACCACGACCGCCTCGCGGTGGAGGGACTGCGCCGCGGTCATATGTTCACCACGACTGCCTCGCGGTGGAGGCACCGTGGCGCGGTCGCGAGACAGATTCTTCACCCAAAAATCGTTTTTGATGAAATTTGATGTTTTTAAGTTGGATTTTGACATGCAACCAAAGATATACCTAAATAATGGATGTCTCATAGTTTATTTAGTGTTTTTAACCACAATTATATAGATTTAACTATACATTTTGAAAAATCCCGTTTTTGTTCATAAATGGTCAAATATTTTCATATAAACTCATTTTAAGTTATTAGATGATGCATGCAATGAGTTATAACAGTGAGTAAAGATGATAGGAAGTGTTTTTACCGGATGGATGATGTTTTGAAGGAGATTGAAGTAGTCTCTTGGTGATTTTTGACCCAAAAATGCTTAGAAATTAATCCTTGACCCAAATAGTTGAAAGCTCCTTTCTCCTTCTTGTTTAAAACGATTTTTATGTGTTAAAATGATGGATTATTTCAGAAATGTGGCTGTGATTTTTTTGAAGTTTGAGAGAGTTTAGTTGAGAGTGAGAGAGAGCAAAGAGTGTGTTTGATATGAGTGTGTGTGTATGTAATGTGTTATATTTGTGTTATAAGGGAGTTAAGTTAGAGTCACTGGACCCATATGAGGGCTTTTAACATGTTTAACCCGGAGCCAAAGTGTTGGGCTCGGGTTTGGGTCCGTTTGTTTCAGTTTTGAGTTTAACAAAAATGGTAGGTCTGTACCCTCCACCGCGGCGCACTGGGCTCACCGCGGCGCGCTGGAGGGCAGATTTTGCCTTTTTCGTTTCTCGTTCGTTCCAATGTCAAGTGTTTCGTTAGTTGAAAGTTTCCGGTCATTTTAGATAGGAACTTAGAAAAGTTCACTAAGTGTTTACTTGGTATTAGAATTCATTTTGTGATTCCGATTTCGATTCCGACACACACGAGTTTACGAGACAAGTAACGACAAGATCAAGTTATAGGTAACTCAAAGATGGAGAATACAGTTTTCATATGAAATAAGACGGTTGTCACAACACGTTTGCGGTAAAGTACGATTACAAGCAAAATGACAAGTTGTCTCGAAGATAAAGAACACGGAATTATATTGAATTTTGGACGGTTGTCACATAGGGCCCGTAACTTCTTCTTGGTCACGTAACTATGCACTATGGCACGTAACTATTCACGTAAGTCACTCGTAGGTCACGTAAGTACCTTGTGTGTCACGTATCTATGCCCGAAACTAGCTTATGTCACGTAATTACTTGGCTAACACGTAACTGAGTTACGCACGTAACTCTCAGTTACGTGCAACGTAACTCGTTGCTGTACTTTCCGAAACGTTTGTAATTCTGTTAAATCGATGTTCCTGTTGGTCATTTTAAAACCCGTATAAAACGTTAATCGTTAAGGCATATCCCACTAGACTTAGAGATACTTAGACATATTTATTTACGTGATGTTTAGGGCACTTAGACGTGGAAGCTTGATCGTATTATATTACTTCCCGACGTATCGTGTTTGGATTGCTTTGCTATTCTGTGAGTTATTCGTTGCCCTTTTTACCCTTTTTACACTTTTTGGGCATGATTAGCGTTGTATAAATGTATTTTTATGTAATATATATTATGAGTATGTATTATGGATATGAATGCTTTAGATGAGTCTTACCCAAACTTGTACCGCCTTTGTGGTAGTACGAGGCCCCGTATACACACCTGTTAGCTTTTAGCCGCCGGTTCGTATATATAGCGCTATATGGGTCTAACAAACCCTCATTTCTAACACGATGGATGATGGATGCGCCCTGTCCGTGTTAGTAATGTTATGACAGTTGATTTTCGAGGACAACCTAGCTTAAGACACTAGGTGGGGTTAGTTGCCAGTATTGTTATGGTTCAGGTGTATCGTATGTTCCTAAAGCTATTATCTATCCAGTATGCTATTTTTATGAAATGATTATGGTATTTTTATGGTATATGTATGAGTATTTTATCAAAAGGTTTTGTATACTTCACGTATATTTTGAAACATCATTTTTCAAATGACTTATCTTCAAATCATAACACTTTTGGGGTCAAAACGTATTGAAACTTTTATCCTAATATGTTTTTATTAATTATTGCGAATAATTCACCAACTTTATGTTGACGTCGTATTTTAACGCTTTTCAGGGATTTGAGGTTACTATTTTTGATGATATGCTTGGTGGCTACGTGGATTACTTGCATGGAATTTATTTTGCTTTTATTAATTCCTTAGTATCCCAAACTCTGTAGCCGTATTTTGATATTTTCGGATGATTGTAATAAGTATTCTATTTTAAACTTATTTATCTATGTTGATTATGTATGGTTTACTTATGTTGATGTAACATTTGAATCTCTGATACCGTATTCTCTGTACACCTCGGTTCCGCCATTTTGCGGGGTGTGACAGTATAGATTGAAAAAGATCATATGCTTTATAAAGGAGTATAGATTGTTGAGATATAAATTTGGATAAAAACTTAAGTCATTAGAGATTAAAAGTACTAGTTTAAGAGACTTAATCTGCAATTTGATATACCAGGGACTAAACCTGTATTTACCATAATCAAAAAGACACCAAAATAATTTGAGCTTTAAAAGCAGTTCATAAGTCATAACCATAAATGGGCCTGTTGGTCTTTGTAAACTCATGGAAAAATCCTTGTGTTATATAAGCTTCTTTGGAATTTGTAGGTTAGTATATCCATACATTTTATTAGTCCAATATTTAAATAGAATAGTCTGTTGATTTCATTATGTCATTTTCTGAACTTTATCCTACATAGGGATTATAATCCCTTAGCTTAAAAGATATAAATATTATACTTACAAACAAATCTTAATATTTATTAAATTTATAATATGTCTATCATGCAAATAATGTTTGATACAAAATAATCTAAGTTTATTGTTTCTTTGAATAATATTAACCTGTGAGTGTCGTAGTAGAAGCTTTCTAAGATTAGGGACCAAAGTTGCATAATAGTAGAAAGATAGAGGGTCTTAGTTGTTTGTGTGTCGAAGATGACGGACTGAAGTACGTGATTTAGTAGTAAAGGCGGCGAACATGAAATACTTGAAGTACTTCTGATTTTTGTCTCTTTAGGTTTTATTCTCTCTAGTTCTTCACCTAGGGTTGGTGAGAGATTTTGAACCCGTGTCTATGGTCTAAGAGGTGAGAGAGACTACAAAGGATTAGTATCAAAATAAGGAATAATCAAATATAAATAAATTAACAATCTAATTAAGAATTGGAAATTACCGATTGTTTAACCACTTGTACACTAGCAGAAATGATAGTGGGGTCCTCGAGCACCGTACCGAAAAGGTTGGTATCGACCTTTTAGATGGGACTCTTTGGTATCTAGTAGGGGTGTTAATCGGGTTGACCTGACCCTAATAAGCTTAATCGGGTCCGGTCTAATCGGGTTTTCAAACTTGTGGGATTGACCCTAACTCGACCCTAATAAGAGATCGGGTTATCGGCTTCGTGTCTAGTCGGGTCGGGTCTGATCGGGTTCGGGTCTAACTAAGAAAAATAACACATAAAAATAGATCATCTTATTATTGTTTTTAACAACAAGATAACAATAACTTGTTACTTTCCACATTCTAGTGTTATGCTTGACAAAAAATATTAAACAAAATAAAAATGAATGTAACTTATAAATTTGGTCGATTAAATTATATGAATTATTGATAGCAGCTAAAAGAAAAGTTAATATATAAATAAAGCAAATTATAGAAATTGTTAAGCAAATAAATTCTTTTTTGTAGTGTTAAAGTTTACCGAGTTTTCAAACGTTAAAATAATTGAATACATAAATTATAAACACAACTACATTAGGAAAATAAGAAGATACATTAACAAATCAATCGTGCAAGAAAAAAAAGTTTCTAGTTTAAATATATTTGTATTTAATAAGTTAATTTTAAAGATGGACGACACATAAACTCGAGCTTACTAAAATATACATAGGTTATAAAAGATGACTTACTAAACATAACATAGCGACTTCAAACTACAACTCAAAAAAAAATTATTAGGCTAATTCGGGTTATTTGGGTCTAACCCGAACCCGATTAACACAAAACAATTTCCTTTGAACCCGACCCTAATAAGACTCGGGTCACCCCGTTTAACCCGAATAACATACATAGACCCGAATAAACCCGACCCTATTAAGCTTATTCGGGTTCGGGTCTGGTCGGGTTACTCGAGTTCGGGTTTTTTTGACACCCTTAGTACCGAGTACCACGTCAAAATTGAAATGCATCGGTCAGTATTGTTTCGGTTTTGTTTAGAACCGATATTTCGAGACTTTTGCTCACCCACAGTTAGGGATACCCTTAGATTGGACCCTGATTATTTATCTAGTGAAATGTAAATAAAATATCATATACCATAAGGAGGGGGGAGTTGAGGTAGATCTATATAAGACCTATAAGAACAATCAAGATCAAGAACCAACAAGATCAAGATTTAGAAAACTTATAAAGAAACAAGAATATAAGAGAGAATGTAAGAGAAAACTATGTTTTATTTCTCAAACTTGGATATCTTACAATGGAAATGGCTCCTCCTTTTATAGGGAATGATAGGATGCCTTTGTTGACTAACATACCATACATTCTTGACTAAAGCACACATGATAACATAAAATATTACACATTACATATTAAAAAGAAAACTTCTAGACATGGTGATGTAAGCGCTTGCGTCACATGATTCTTTATTTTTCACCATGGTTTGCTTTTACTTTTACCGTGGTAAATTTATTTCCAACGGGAATCCGGGTGAGAAGGGTCATCTTCAAGTGGGTCTTCGTGTGGGATGTCATCTTCTTCATCTTCTTCAGTTTCTTCATCATCTGATGTATCAACACGGACACTTAAGTGTGTCTTTTTCCATTCGTCTAATGCTTCAATCCATTGTGAGGATGTAGGGTGATCATCAGACCATGCACACATATCATACATAATATGCATAGGGATTGTATCTGGATTAACTCTATTTGCTTGAGCTAGGGCCCTTCGTGCATTTATCCAATCCTGCGGGTAGAAGATCCTAGTGCGTATAATTGAAGGATTCACATTATAATTTCCGTGCACAATTGCTGTAGGAGCATGGTAGACAATTGATTGGTTCATCCTAACCATCGATGGTGTGAAGAATGAACATGGTCGTCGAAATAATATCATAACATAAGTTTTTTCAGCTGATATCATTTTTGTCCACTGATGTGCTGGTAAGAACCACTGGAGGAGATAGAAGAGGTTTCTTGCCTGTGGGGGTACACTTTCGAACTGACATTGGAATATGTAGGATTGTAGTTTGATGGAATTGAAGGTAATTCCAATGGTGTAGGCTTCGAAAAGGTACCCGAAGAAACATAAGGCTTCCTTAGAGAGTCGGAATAGATCGTGGATGTGGAAGATACTTAGGAACGGGTAGTGGGGGTGAAATTTGAGACCTCTTATTGCCAGACCATGTTTACGGATGAGAACTGTGAGAAATGTTTGATAGTTGAGCAAAGATCTCTCCATAAGAGTTAAATCTGCAATTGCTTCCACGATTTCTTCAGGGAGTTGAAGGGCTAATGGAGTGGCACCGGAGGATGATGCATTGTTGTTATCGGAGGTTACTGTGTAGACCATCGGGAGTATACCGGGTTTGTGGATTGGCTTGGTTTTTACTGGGCTGTTATTCTTCTTTATATAGGACTTGGGTCTTGATAAGAAGTCGGCAAGGACGTTCTCTGTTCCCTTAATGTGTTTAACAGTAAATTTCCATTGGGAAAACCAGTTGGCCCACCTTAACAGCTGTCCTTCTGGGAGTGTCTTTCGCTTGAACTGTAGCATGCGTGGAAAAGAGGACATATCCATCTCTATCTCGAATTCATGACCGATCAGGTGGAATTGGAATCTTTCAATACCTCTTTTGACTGCCAGTATCTCTTTAAACGTGGAGTGATAGTGTTGTTCAGCCTTTTTGAAAGTACCGCTTTTATATCCGCATACTGATCTAATATTATCCTTATCTTGTACAAGCAGGACCGCACCCCAATATTCATCACTTGCATCTGTCTGCAAGATTCTTTTGTCTGAGGGACCTGGTATTTTTAATGGAGGCATCACATCCGCCAGCTTTTTTATTTCTTTGACGGCCGTTGTTTGTTTTGTAGTCCATGGGGGAGAATCTTTTCTGAGCATTGGGAATAACCAGACTGTATGAGCAGACAACTTAGGCAAAAAATCAGCCATGTAATTGACTAGCCCAAGAAATTGTTGGATCATCTTTGGTGTAGTTAGCTCATCTGGAAACTGGTGTAACTCCTGGGAAATGTGGGGTTGTGGTTGGTATTTCCCGTCCGATATTTTCATACCGAGGAAATCAATCGATGGTACTCCTGATATCGCATATTTATATAGTTATTTATATGCGATATTTGGTCATTTTCGTATTTAATCATGATGGATAGGATAGGATTTTTACATTTAATTGTGTGAAAGTGTTTTATTCAAGTGATAGGTTGAATATGACCAGAAAGTGGATGTTTGGCCAAGGAAACGTATGAAAATGGTCAAAAGACGAGAAATGATGATATGTTCATACTTTTGGAGCGTGAAATTAAGATGAGGAGAAAGGAAAGTTGGATTATTCTTTGGTTTCTATTTTGAAATGTGGGCTTAAAAAGAAGTTGGGCTTTGGCATACATTTGCAATTGAATTGTTTGGAGTTAAATCCATATTAAGATTGTTGAGTTTGAAAAGAGGAAACTAAAAGAAAAGAATATGGAAACTAAACTTTCACATGTCTCACGGGAAGGAAAAAAAAAATTATATATTATTATATGGAGAAGTGAAAATTAATAAATAAATAAATAAAAGGAAAAAAGGAGGTAGGCATGCACGTGGAGGAGTTTAAATTTGGAGATAATCCTAATCTAAAAGTGACGCATGGAAAGGAAAAGAGGATGACACCTTCATCAAGTTTATAGTTTTGGAGTTGGACTCGAACACCATTTCCTCCTAATTTTTGCTTATAAATACAACCCCAAAACATCCAAAAAAATAATCAACTATTATTCTCAAGTATTGGAAGCTTAGGATTCTTTTGGAGGCAAGGTTTCGAGCTAAGAATTTGGTTTTCATTTAACGTCGGTCACGACACGTTTCGGTTTTTAGTTTGTTTCTTGTTTCCCTTTTTTAGACTTTATTTTTCCAGCATGTTTTCTCTTATTATTAGTTTTATTTTGAACACGATAATGAGTAGCTAAACTATTTTTAAGCTTGTTTGAACACGGATCTTGTTTGAAGTTCTAGTTTTCGTAATTGATTATTTATGTTTTTGGGTTTAATCGCTAATCCTTATTTGCTTAAGTTTTAATATATTATCTTTAAGTTGTTTATATATAATTTGCTTAATCAACATTCTAGGTATTCGAGAGGAATCTAGATAGATTAAATAGGTTGTATGAAATAATCGGTCGGTCTATAATCGGTTTAAAATTACTAGGATTCGAGAGGACTTAGTAATCACAACTTAGGTAATTAAACTTAATTGAGTAAGTCTATTTGTTAAGATTCGGAAGGACTTGATAATTAGAGGAGTTATTCGGGAGGAAACTCTATAAGGTTAAATCACTAAAAACAGGCTTGGTACTTATTGCTTAATTATTAATAATTATAACTGTATTCGAGAGGAACGGTGTAGTTAGAGGTAATTAAAGTTAATAAAAGATTCGAGATGACTTTTACTATATTTTAGAAGTTTAATATTTAATCAATTTCGTTAACTTGAATGGAAAACAGGTGAAGTGTCAAACAAGTGTATTCTCTTTATTATTTGATTACAACAATTACTTTTTCGATCGATTTTAATTAATCACTTTCTTTTTAATAATCACTTGCAATTTTAGTAAATCTTTTGTTACGATAAAAAAACCCCCAAAATCACTTAGTATTATTAATTCGGAATTCTAAAACAAATTAGTCCCTGCGAACGAACATTTACTTGCTTTAAACTATATTATATACGGATAGGTCCACTGCCTAGAAGTGTGTAATTGCGTTAAATAGTAGGTTAATTTTAAGACTGGATTTTATACATCAAGTTTTTGGCGCCGCTGCCGGGGACTGATTTTCCGTTTTTGTTTCGAATTTGTGATACGATCCTTTTGAGTATTTATTTACTTAGAAGTTACTTTTTAATTGTTATTACACCGGTACGTTTTACGCTTTTCTTGTTTTTGTCTTTTCAGGTATTTCAGGTAGTTGATGAACACGAGGGCTTCGGGATTACCACTCGCTAGTCCAAAGTCGAATCCAGGAGTATCAAAGAGACGAGGCAGGAGAAGAGGCAACTTATCACTTCAGACACCACCAAGTTTTGATCAAGTTTCACCCGTCAAGTTTGAAGACATTGCGTCGTCAGAAAGCGGAGGAAGCGATTCAGAACCAGAGGTCGAAGAAGTATTTTGTGAAGACAAACCGGAACCGCAACCAGCTATGGACCCTTTGGACACACCAATGAACCGACGGGCCGCAGCTGTAGCAGTGCCACCCACCCGAGGGTCGGCAATCACCACCCCGGAATTGGGTGATGATTTCGTTGTCAAGGGTCACCATCTCAAGATGATCCAAGACAACACGTTTGATGGGCGATACAATTCAGATCCGCATAAACACATAGCCAAATTCAACGAGCTGTGTGAGATGTTCAAATACGGTCAAGGCAAGGGCGATCCTGTCAAGCTGAGGTTATTCCCTTCGTCTCTCACCGGAGATGCGAAGGTTTGGTTCGAGGAGCTTAATGAAAATTCAATAACCACATGGACGCAAATGCGCGAGGCCTTTATCAAAAGATTTTTCCCACCCGCCTTGGGTAGGAAATTACTCAGAGACATCAGAGGATTCCGACAGGAAGATGGAGAGACTTCCACTGAAGCATGGGCTAGACTAAAAGAGATGCTGAGAGGTTGCTATGGTCACGGATTAGGCAAGGAAAACATCATTGAAATTTTCTTTTACGGATTAACCAAGGAGTCTCAAAACGAGTTGGATCTAGCTGGAGGAGGAGATTTCATGTACAAAACCACCAACGAGGCATACAACCTAATGGAAGAAAAGCTGGTCAAAAGCCTATCAAGGGAGTATCGAGACGATGGTCGAGGTCGAAAACACAGAGGACAAGTTGCTCAGGCTGAGAGTAGCCATGAAACATACTCGGTAGTTCAAGAGGTCAAGACCTTAGCGGACAGAATTGATAAGCGCATGGGACGAATGGAGAAAGACATACACTTGGTGAAAAATGGATGTGAAGGATGCGGGGGACCTCACTATGCTAGTGAGTGTAATCAAGTGGAGGATGCCAACTACGCACAGTATCGTTATCCTAATCGGGGGTCAAATTGGCAAAACCGCGGAGGTAATTACAACCGCGGTGACAATCGAGACAACGGATGGCAAAGAAACAACACACGTTCCCCACCACGACAAAGATACGATCCACCGAAAAACGAAGATGAAGATCCAAGCATTAAAGATCTTTTGAAATCGTTCATCAGCACCCAAAAATCAACCAATGACGATGTCCGTAACCAATTTAATGATGTTCCTAACCAATTTAAAGTTTTAACTGAGCAAATCGAGCAAGGACAGAGAAATCAGCAGGCAGCACATCAAGATTTAGAGAGACGGTTCGATAGGATGAACGAGCGGAACTCAAATCGGCAACCGGGCCAAATACCAAGCAATACTCAACCAAATCCACGACAACAGAATCCGGGAAATAATTCCACCAATCAAATACCAAAATATCAACATCCCGGAACACGAGACGGAATGCCACCCTGTCCAAAACACAGAGATGAACATGTAAATGCAATCAATACACGCTCGGGACATGCTTATGGAGGAGATCAAGCCGAAAATGGAGCAAAACAGAGCCTAGGTGCGCAACACCTACACTATGGTGCGCAGCACCTTAGTTCTGGTCAAGGGGGTGCGCAGCACCAACCTTATGGTGAGCAGCACCGCGCTTCTAAACACCCTGGTGCGCAGCACCGAGCAGCTGAGCCGATTATTGACGATTTCGAGATCGATGACGATGAGGACGAGGCACCACAAGTTCAACCAAAGGCCAAAACACCCGAACCAGTGGAGGAAGTTCCCATTAAAGCTTATAAACCTCATGTTCCATATCCTCAAAGATTACGAAAAGCAAGAATGCGGGAGCAGTACGGTAAATTTTGTGACATGATTAAATCGGTTAATATTAATGTTCCTCTTGTTGATTTGATTGCAGGGATGCCAAACTACGCTAAATTCATCAAGGAGCTGGTCACGAACAAAGGAAAGCCATCGGAGGAGCAAGCCGCATTCTTAAACACAGAATGTTCAGCCTTGGTGAAAAACACGATACCACCCAAGTTGGATGACCCAGGGAGTTTTCTGATCCAGTGCAACTTCAGTAATACATACAGTTGCAGTGCTTTAGCAGACTTAGGAGCTAGCATAAACCTGATTCCGTACTCACTATATGCTAAACTCGCCCTTGGAGTGTTAAAACCTACCAGGATGAGTATCCGCCTAGCAGACAGATCATTTCAGTACCCATTAGGAATTGCTGAGAACATGCTGGTAAACGTAGGAAAATTCACCTTTCCGGTTGACTTCGTGATTCTAGAGATGGATGAGGATGTCTCTGTTCCGCTAATCCTTGGAAGACCATTCCTAAACACTGCTGATGCAATTATTCGGGTGAAAAATGGGCAAATTTCATTAGGGGTTGGGAATGAACGAATTGTTTTTAATTTAGATAGAGCTATGACTCATTCTTATTCTACTGATGAAACCTGTTTTCGGATTGATGTGTTTGATGATTTAGATTGGCAGGAAATTCTCGAGATAGAAACTAGCTTGGAGGAGGAGCTAAAAGACGAGAAGATCGAGGAAGTGGAGGTTGAAGTTAAGGAAGAGCTGAAGTTGGACCAAAGCATGAGGATCAAATCTTCAATCGAATCACCACCTACCGACTTGGAGCTAAAACAACTACCGGTACATTTAGAATATGCTTTCCTTGAAGGTACTAATTTATTACCGGTTGTTATTTCGTCATCACTTTCTGGTGACGAAAAAACTCGATTATTGACAGTCCTTAAAGGTCATAAAAAGGCTTTTGCTTGGCGTATATCCGACATACCCGGAATTAGCCCCGATTTTTGCAAACATAAAATAAATTTTAATGATAATGTAAAACCCGTTGTTCAAAGACAACGGCGGCTAAATCCGAATATGACAGATGTCGTTAAAAACGAAGTTGTGAAGTTGTTGGATGCAAGAATTATCTACCCTATTTCAGATAGCCCATGGGTGAGCCCCATTCACTGTGTGCCGAAAAAGGGAGGTATGACCGTGGTGATGAACGATAAGAACGAGCTCGTGCCAACAAGGACAGTCACAGGATGGAGAGTTTGCATCGACTACCGCAAACTGAATGAAGCCACCAGGAAGGACCATTTTCCACTACCGTTCATGGACCAGATGATCGAGCGACTAGCAGGAAATGAGTTCTACTGCTTCTTGGATGGATTCTCAGGATACTTTCAGATCCCCATCGATCCCGAAGATCAAGAAAAGACCACATTCACATGCCCCTTCGGAACTTACGCATATCGGAGGATGCCATTTGGTCTATGCAACGCACCCGCCACTTTTCAGCGGTGTATGCTAGCTATTTTTCAGGATATGGTGGAAAAGACTATGGAGGTATTCATGGATGATTTTTCTGTATTTGGAGATTCATTCGATGCTTGCTTGGAGAATCTGGATCAGATGCTGGGACGATGCGAGGAAGCACATTTGGTCCTCAATTGGGAGAAATGCCACTTCATGGTTCGAGAGGGATTCGTATTGGGACACAAAATCTCAAAAGCTGGGATAGAGGTAGACAAAGCAAAGATCGAGGTCATTGCCAAACTACCACCACCGACGAACGAGAAGGCAATTCGGAGTTTTTTTGGGACATGCAGGATTCTATCGAAGATTTATCAAGGATTTCTCGAAGATTACTCGTCCTATGACGAAACTCTTAGAGAAGGAGGTAGCTTTCAATTTTTCGGAGGACTGTTTACAAGCTTTCGAGCTACTCAAGGAACGGATCACCAATACACCTATTTTGGTAGCACCGGACTGGTCTCAACCTTTCGAGCTAATGTGTGACGCAAGCAATTTCGCAGTGGGAGCTGTTTTGGGGCAACGGATCGATAAACATTTTCGACCTATCTACTTCGCTAGCAAAACACTGAACGAAGCCCAACAGAATTATACCACTACGGAAAAAGAACTTTTGGCTGTCGTATTTGCTTTTGATAAATTCCGCTCGTATTTAGTGATGAGCAAAACAATTGTTTTCACGGATCATTCTGCTTTAAAATTCTTATTTTCTAAATTAGATGCTAAACCTAGATTAATTCGTTGGATTTTATTGTTGCAGGAATTTGACATCGAGATCAAGGACAAGAAAGGGGCTGAAAATGTAGCTGCAGACCATTTGAGCCGATTGGAGAACCCAAGTTTGGGGGAGTTGAAGGAAGAGGACATCAATGACACTTTTCCGGGGGAAATGCTAGCCAGTATCAGTAACACAGACGGCGATACCCCATGGTTCGCGGACATTGCGAACTATCTAGCCGGAAAAGTCGTCAACAAAGACCTAACCTATCAACAGAGGCAGAAAGTGATCTCGGATGCTAAGTACACTACTGGGACTCGCCATACTTGTTCCGTAGATGTGCTGATGGAATGGTGCGCCGATGTGTATACGAAGAAGAAACTCGAAAGATTTTGGATGAATGCCATCATGGACCCACCGGAGGACATTACGGACCGACGGTCACTGGGAAAAAGGTTTATGATGCAGGTTTCTATTGGCCAACAATTTTCAGGGAGGCCTATACACTCGTGAACACTTGTGATGCATGCCAACGCCAAGGGAATATTACGAAGCGGGACGAAATGCCACAGCAAGGGATCCAAGTTTGTGAAGTTTTCGATATTTGGGGAATCGACTTTATGGGCCCTTTCAAACCCTCAAACAGAAATATTTATATTCTAGTTGCTGTAGATTATGTTTCTAAATGGGTTGAAGCTAAGGCATTACCGACTAACAACGCTAACGTGGTTGTTGATTTTCTTAAAAGTTTGTTTTGCAGGTTTGGAGTGCCAAAGGCATTAATCAGTGATCGAGGAAGCCACTTCGCCAACGCTCAGCTTGCAAAAGTCTTGAAGAGATATGGAGTAAATCACCGGTTTGCGACTTCGTATCATCCTCAAACGAGCAGGCAAGTGGAAAATACAAACCGCGCACTCAAAAGAATTTTGGAAAAGACGGTCAACAACAATCCCAATATATGGTCAAAGAAACTGGAGGACGCACTGTGGGCATTCAGGACGGCATACAAAACGCCAATTGGAACCACCCCGTATCGACTACTCTACGGGAAAACATGTCACCTTCCGGTTGAAATAGAGCATAAGGCATACTGGGCCTTGAGGACTTGCAACATTGATATGGATTTAGCGAAGGACTTGCGGATCCTACAACTCCACGAGATGGATGAGTTACGGTTACAGGCCTACGAAAGTTCCCGCCTTTACAAGGAGAGAACTAAGGAGTTCCACGACCGAAAAATCCGTAGGAAAGAATTCAAGGCGGGCGATAAAGTACTTCTGTTTCAGTCGAAGTACAAATTCAAGGCTCCCAAATTACGCTCGAAGTGGACAGGACCATACACCGTCAAACAAGCTTATGCTTCCGGCTATGTCGAGTTATGGAAAGAGCATGGAGAGCCATTCATCGTTTCTGGGCAACGAGTCAAACTATACCACGAAGAAGATGATGAAAACGGAATGATGATCGAGGATGGTTTCTATACCATCAACACCTAATCAAGAGGCATATCGAGTCAAGCTAACGACTCGGTCAAAAAAATTAGCGCTTCTCGGGAGGCAACCCGGGTTTGTTTTTCTTTTCTTTCGTAGTTAATCTTTCATTTATTTTTACAAAAAAAAAAAAAAAAAAAAAAAAAAAAAAAAAAAAAAAAAAAAAAAAAAAATTTAGAGGCAAAACTAAAAAGTTATTGTTTACACATGGTTTCCAATTAAAATATAATAAATAGTCTACTATTTTTTTTTTTATTCCATCGTAACTTTTTTTTTCCATTTTTAAGTTTAATTTTTATTTCGTCACCTTTTCTTTAGAACTTTTTAACCTTTTACTTTTTAGTTTTTATTTAGCTAGGTATAAAAAAAAAAAAAAAAAAAAAAAAAAAAAAAAAAAAAAATCTAAAATTTTGTGAAGTTATTGTTTACCTTTCTCCTCTATTAGAGTTTAATAAATAGTCTACTATTTTTTTATTCCGTCGTATTTTGTAATTTTTATTTTTTATTTTTTATTTTATTCTTTATTATTTTTTTATTTTTTCTTTTTTCTTTTGTGTTTTTAATATTTGTTTTTAGTTTTTCTCTTTTAGTTTTTTATAGATTTGAAGTAAGTTCAACAACCGGTTTTGGGACTAACATTCAGATCAGTAAAGCATTTTCACAAGAAATATTCGATATCTACAACCGGGTTCTACTTTCTTCTTTTCTTATTTTTGTATATCATTTTTTCTTTTTAGATTTTATTTTTGTATAATTTCCCTTAGTTTTTTGTAGTCGTTAACACATTAGGGACAATGTGTTACTTAAGTTTGGGGGGGTCATCGGGAAATTTTACATTTTATTTTTCGACCGTTAGCTTAGTTTCCATCGTGTTGAATTGTGTTATTTTTGTATATTTTTGAGTCAAAAAAAAAAATTGAAAAATACAAAAAAATCGAAAAATTGAAAAAAATAAAATAAAAAATATAACGTGTCTAGTCGGTAACTACCTTAAACTTTAAGCATAACCAGACGCAATTTCTACCCCACTCAGAAAAATAGTGAGAATTTGAGCCTATTGAAAGCATTTATTTTTAATGCTACTTTTTCATTTCTTTGAGTGTGCCGATGGGGATGACTTTAGAACTTGACATTGTTATACATTTCGAGACCACATATGAGCAATTGCATTAGGGTAACTTAGTGTGATTTGGTACAATGATAGGGGCATTTAGGATTAACCCATTTGTTAGCCATTTTTCGTTTCTTTTTATATATTTTCCGCCTAACCCTTGTAACACTTAATTTTAGTGTTAGAAACTCTAGTTAAACCACTTTGCGCGTAAACCGTTTCGTTTCTAAACACTATTATATTATTTTGTACACTCGCCTTATTTCGTTTCTTTTTAGATTAAGTCCGAACTTAGATTATTGATTGCTATTATTATATTAAGTGAAGTTGAAGCTTATTAAGGCAATGGAAGAAAAGTAGATTATTATTGCCATGTATTATTATTGTATTTGGAGAAATAGTAGAAAAAATATATGTATAGTGATTATTAGCCTTTTGAGCATGTGTACTTACCACGAGAAAAAAAAAATATTTTGTAAGGCATGTACTAGGCTAAAGAAAGAAAGAAAAAAAAAGAGAAAAAGAAAAAAATCGAAAAAACAGAAAAGCGAAAAAAAAAAAATTAGTTGTAGATTTTAAGAGAAGTAATGTATTATGAGTCGTGTATTATTTACGATACATGTATATTTGGAGGAGGGAAAAAGTATAAGTTGAAGAAAAATTGAGCAATCCAGTGCGTTAGAGATTATATTTAGTTCGGATTTAATCTAAGTTGTATTATTTTATTTAACCCATTTACACTCCATATTATATATTTTCACATGTCTTTACCTGTACATTATAACCCGAATAAAAGTCCCCGTTTAGTTGTACCTAGACTCTAGTGGTGGAGATTTGATACATTATCAAGCCTATGATAGAATATTCACCATGACTGAGCAATTGAGCGATTCTACAGAGATATTTTACACACCCTTTTAGATTAGTTTGAGAGATTGTGTGATTTTACTTCCAATAAAAATCGTGAGGAATTTGGTTATGTTTATTTTTGGCTTTGATAATTAATTTGAAAACAGTTTTTGCTTGAGGGCAAGCAAAAAGGCAAGTTTGGGGGATTTGATATCGCATATTTATATAGTTATTTATATGCGATATTTGGTCATTTTCGTATTTAATCATGATGGATAGGATAGGATTTTTACATTTAATTGTGTGAAAGTGTTTTATTCAAGTGATGGGTTGAATATGACCAGAAAGTGGATGTTTGGCCAAGGAAACGTATGAAAATGGTCAAAAGACGAGAAATGATGATATGTTCATACTTTTGGAGCGTGAAATTAAGATGAGGAGAAAGGAAAGTTGGATTATTCTTTGGTTTC
This sequence comes from Senecio squalidus, assembly GCA_910822075.1. Taxonomy (NCBI): domain Eukaryota; kingdom Viridiplantae; phylum Streptophyta; class Magnoliopsida; order Asterales; family Asteraceae; genus Senecio; species Senecio squalidus. Next base: position 50,268 of record CAJVGC010000045.1, read on the forward strand.
TATTTTGAAATGTGGGCTTAAAAAGAAGTTGGGCTTTGGCATACATTTGCAATTGAATTGTTTGGAGTTAAATCCATATTAAGATTGTTGAGTTTGAAAAGAGGAAACTAAAAGAAAAGAATATGGAAACTAAACTTTCACATGTCTCACGGGAAGGAAAAAAAAATATTATATATTATTATATGGAGAAGTGAAAATTAATAAATAAATAAAAAAAAAGGAAAAAAGGAGGTAGGCATGCACGTGGAGGAGTTTAAATTTGGAGATAATCCTAATCTAAAAGTGACGCATGGAAAGGAAAAGAGGATGACACCTTCATCAAGTTTATAGTTTTGGAGTTGGACTCGAACACCATTTCCTCCTAATTTTTGCCTATAAATACAACCCCAAAACATCCAAAAAAATAATCAACTATTATTCTCAAGTATTGGAAGCTTAGGATTCTTTTGGAGGCAAGGTTTCGAGCTAAGAATTTGGTTTTCATTTAACGTCGGTCACGACACGTTTCGGTTTTTAGTTTGTTTCTTGTTTCCCTTTTTTAGACTTTATTTTTCCAGCATGTTTTCTCTTATTATTAGTTTTATTTTGAACACGATAATGAGTAGCTAAACTATTTTTAAGCTTGTTTGAACACGGATCTTGTTTGAAGTTCTAGTTTTCGTAATTGATTATTTATGTTTTTGTGTTTAATCGCTAATCCTTATTTGCTTAAGTTTTAATATATTATCTTTAAGTTGTTTATATATAATTTGCTTAATCAACATTCTAGGTATTCGAGAGGAATCTAGATAGATTAAATAGGTTGTATGAAATAATCGGTCGGTCTATAATCGGTTTAAAATTACTAGGATTCGAGAGGACTTAGTAATCACAACTTAGGTAATTAAACTTAATTGAGTAAGTCTATTTGTTAAGATTCGAAAGGACTTGATAATTAGAGGAGTTATTCGGGAGGAAACTCTATAAGGTTAAATCACTAAAAACAGGCTTGGTACTTATTGCTTAATTATTAATAATTATAACTGTATTCGAGAGGAACGGTGTAGTTAGAGGTAATTAAAGTTAATAAAAGATTCGAGAGGACTTTTACTATATTTTAGAAGTTTAATATTTAATCAATTTCGTTAACTTGAATGGAAAACAGGTGAAGTGTCAAACAAGTGTATTCTCTTTATTATTTGATTACAACAATTACTTTTTCGATCGATTTTAATTAATCACTTTCTTTTTAATAATCACTTGCAATTTTAGTAAATCTTTTGTTACGATAAAAAACCCCCAAAATCACTTAGTATTATTAATTCGGAATTCTAAAACAAATTAGTCCCTGCGAACGAACCTTTACTTGCTTTAAACTATATTATATACGGATAGGTCCACTGCCTAGAAGTGTGTAATTGCGTTAAATAGTAGGTTAATTTTAAGACTGGATTTTACACATCAACTCCTATCTCCATTTTCTTCTCTGATAACATAATCCCATGCTTCTTGACTAAGGAATAGAATCTTGAGAGTAAATCAACATGAGAATCTTCATCTTGGGAAAATAGTAAAATATCATCAATGTATACCAGGGCATTTGAAAGGATAGGCTCGAAGATTTTAATCATTGCCTTTTGAAATGCTGATGGGGCATTTTTTTAATCCAAATGGCATGACTTTCCACTGGTAATGATGATCAGGGATGCAAAACCCTGTTTTTGGTCTGTCTTCAGGAGTAATACCTAATTGCCAAAACCCGGACTTGAGATCAAACTTTGAAAGTACCTTTGCATTTACTAATGATTGGAACAATGATTTCTTCTGTGGAAGAGGGAATTTATCATCCGCAAGGAAATGGTTAAGAGGTTGATAGTTGATGACAAGCCTTAACTTTCCACGAACTTGTTCACTTCTTTTGTTGTCATAAAATGCTTCACATGCCCATGGGGATGTTGTGGGTTCAATGATTTCTTGGTTTATAAGTTGGGTACATTCTTCTAAAGCAAGTTTATGATGATCTGGATTCATTCCCGGGTGACTTTCCTTTGTGGGGTTAATATCTTCATTTTGTTTGAATGGTAGTGAGACGAAAAATGAAGGGTTTAACCATAACGGGTTTGGGTGTTTGGAAAGGAATTCTGTATGGGAGGAGGCACAACATGATTGAATAATTTCATGTTTGAGTGACTCTAAGGAGTTGGATTTAGTGGAAGTCATATATAGCCTTGGGATAAAGGTCCATGGGTTCATGAGACTTTTGTAACAAAGACCTTTTGGTGTCCATCTTAAATTTGACAATTTATGGAGGATGTCAAATCCGATGAGGAGATCTTTTCCATGTGCACTTGAACCGAGCATTCTATGCTTAACAATAAGCTTAGGGAAAAGCCTGATATTAATGGGAATGCTTACCTTGTCAATAGAAAAAGTTTCTCCATTGGCTGCCACAAACTGCTGGTAGTGAGGTTTCCAAAAACTTTGTGGGAGAATTTTTGGGTTTAGTATGGAAACGGATGAACCAGAGTCAAAAAATCCCATAACTGAAATGGGTTTGGCATATGTTGATGTGAGAAGATGGACTTTGGCTGTGGGTGTTGGTTGGTTTTCTCGTGTAGGGATTGGGTTTCGGATGTGAAGAACTGGACTTGCTTCGATCACTTCCGTATCATCATCAAAGGAATCGGGTATTGGGCTAATATTAAATACTTCTGATGGTGGATTCGTAACGACAGGAACTGGTTCTGGGCTTATGATGAATACTTCAACATCCGAATAGCTTGTGAAAACATTGATGCGTTTGAGCTTCATAATTAATGCGACTCTTACACAAATCAAGTCACAAATGACATGAGTTAAGTTTTCGAATTTCGATTCCCGAGTAAAGTTATACGAATTTAAAAGGGAAACCATCATCTTCACTAGTGTTTCTCACCACAACAATTTGTATTACACTCAACAAACATAGATTTACTTAGACCACTCTCATTAATAACACCAATTTTGGTATTATGGAGTGCCACGTCAGCATAACACCAACATAACATAACATCACTAAACCCCCTCAAACATAACACCAAAATCTGAGACCCACAAATTTTATTATTTTTCATTTTTTTTAATATAAAAATAATATATTTATAAAATAAATAATACATTAATAAAAATAAGAAATACATTAAATAAAAAAATAACTTAACTTTTTTTATAAAATTAAAAAATAAACCTATTTTTTTATAAAATTATAAAAATAAATTAAAAAACACTTTAAAAAATACCCATTTTTTCTCTCTCTCCCTCCCTCCCTCTTTCTTCAACTACCTACAACTTTTTTTTTTTTTTTCTCCTTCTTTGATATGCAAATAGGAAGAAAAGATTTAAATTCCCCCACTCGGAAAGATTATGAAGAAAAGATTAGGAAGAAAAGAAAAGGAAAGAAAAAAAAAATACAAACAACGTCGCGTTACTGGAGCAACACAACGCCGAAACCACCACCAAAACGCCACCCCCCCAGCGATAACACCGTTAGGGGGTAGGGGGGGGGGGGGGGGGGGGGGGTGTTGAAACGCCGGCGTCATTCACCCCGCTGGGAGTAGTCTTAATTACAGCATGTTCTAACAAGTCTTAATGCTCTAAAAAGTCTCAATATACACTAATGCATGCCTTGTATTCTATACAACAGGTTTGTAATATATTTCAAGAGAATTGTGTTCTATGCAAGCTCCGACCAAACTAAACCCACTTCGTTTTTATAATTTCTCTCAGTTTATTTATATTCGTTGTATTACGTTAAGTTTCTGTAATATTTTTGTTTACCTTATAATCAGATTTATAAAACCTACAATAAGTTTTTTGAACTTTGAAGTATTCTATTCAATATTTAACATATATATACGAAAGTTCAAACTAATGAATGTCAAGTCTTACATTTGAATATCTAAACTTTTAAACGGTTAACATATATGCTTACACCCTCTTGGCCTCTTGGTTTAGCTGCCGTGGTTGTGTCCATTCATTAACGATCATTTTTTAGGTGCATGCATGCATTATAAAAAGAGAATGATTGACTTTTACAAATTTAATTTAGTTACATATATAGAATGTCTTTATAGCGTGTTGACATGTATGGTATAATTTGTACTCCGATAGCGTGATTGCTAAGGCGGTAATAATTTTTTTTAATTCTTATAATCTTATGTAATAAAATTAAATGATAAATAATAATAATAATAACAAATATACAAGGAATATATAGTTTTTCAAGAAACATTTGTCTTTCTATATAACTATGTTATATTATTGATCATTGAATTCAAACATGTAAATGATATTACTTGCATATTAAACTGAAGTTGGTCTCGTTGAAGTTTTTGAGCTCGGTTTCGTAGTTCTATCGATTAAAACATTTAAAGTCCTTGATATTTAAACAGTCTAAATGCATACCGGTTGCAACGTTTATTACCTTAACGTACATTCTTTGATTATTTCTTTGAAGTATATTCAGTCAACTCGAGAAAGCCAATTAATTTCAACGTAGATCAAACTAAATTTGGGTCAAATCGAAAAAGTAAATTTTGTTATTATTTCTTTGAGACTGTGAAACTAAGCAAGCTGATAATTTGAATATCAAATCTGGTAAAGTCAATAATTTGATTGGGTCTTTGAGATTTGAATTCCTTACTTTGATTTGAGCATTTCAACTTTTCTGTATTTTCTTCAAGGAATTTCTATCTAGGTCCGCCATTAATACCAACCAAAAACCACCAATCTATTATTTTTTCTTTTGTTTTTTAGTTATTATTATTGTTATTATTTTATTATTATTATTATTATTATTATTATTATTATTATTATTATTATTATTATTATTATTATTATTATTATTATTACTTCTTTAAATTTTTTATACTAAATTCTTTTTTGAAGTATATAAAGAAATTGATTTTTGAAATAAAAGAAATTAAATAATAATGCAATTTTAAGTATATAAACATTTAAGAAATTTATTTTTGAAATAAACAAATTAATTCAAAAAATATATTAGTTATCCAGGTTTTTAGGGACCTAATAAATTTTTGAAAAAGTTACCATACACCGGTCAAATATAAAGAATTTTTTGTAAATTAATGGGGTTTTAGGGACGACATTTGTTGTTTCTAAAAATGTCTGTCCCAAAATCTTCTTTCTTCTTGCAGTGTCCGAGTTTTTAAGCATACTACCCCTCTACTTCGTTTTAGTTTCCTTTGGTTTCTTTTGATATACTATATATTTATCAATTTCTTTGGTGAAAATTACGCCTTCCATCGATATTTTTATATTTAATTAAAAATCATAGAAGACCTTTTAATTATCTTGGAGTATTATTTCAGTATAAATATCTTTTTTAGGTCAAATATTACCACCAAAATTGACGTTGACAACATTTATAAATTTTTAGCCTTAGAAATCATGGGTCTAAAATTATCGTTGTTACTCTTAATCCATCCATATAAAATCTATAAATAGACTTTATAACTCCCATGGGTTTTATTATTGGATAGTTAGGTCTTATTACCGATCACAACAAATTATAAGGTTTTCTTTGTCTTTGTAACTTTATACTGAAAACAAATAGTTGGGATTAAACTGTTAGTTAAATAGTTTAGTTTTATCAGTGTTGTTCATTAGTAGTGCTCATTAATACTGCTCAAAATAATATTACATGAAGACAGTTACTACTGCATGAAGATAGTTAATACTCCTGAAGAACTGATGGTTACTACTGTTGAAGCTAGTTACTACTGTCCGCTTTTCATTACTACTGCAAGTGTAGTTTAGGTAATTATTGACTATTTATGTAATTATCTCTTCCTTAAATATAGCAATTATGATTATGATGCAATTGTAATTGTAGTCATAATACAATTGTGATTGTAAAGTAGTTTCCTAGATTAGCTAGTTTAGCCTCAATGTCTATATATACATAGATCTTTGTATTAAGAGAAACACGTATATTGATCATTCATTCTTAGATTAATATATTGAGGCTTGTAATTCGACAATCGTTATTGTTCATATATTATCAATAAAACAATATTCGTTTGTTCATTAAACTTGTAATATCAAAGTGTTTATCCGCTCCTAAACTTCTTTGATAGATCAAGATTTATATTCAATGTGTGTTGGTTTACTTAATCATATTGATCCTGACAAGTGGTACTAGAGCACCAGAAGTGCTCAAGATCTACCGATCTACAAGTTATTGAAGTCTCAACAAGAAGCTCTTGATCTATCAGCTGATGGAACACCTAGAGTTCTTCATCGTCCTACCACCGACCAAGAAAGAAGAGAAAAGCCGACTGAAATCAAGGCTCTAAGTATCCTTCTAATTGCTATTGCTAATGAATATCAAGCACAATTTTAAAGATATAATGATGCAAAGTCGCAGTGGGAAGCTCTTGAGAAGAGATTCAGTGGAACAAAGAACACCAAGAAGAACAAGAAAGCTATTCTCAAACAGGAGTATGAAAACTTCAAGGCACTAAAGGAAGAAAGAATGACTCAGAGCTTTGACAGATACAAGAAGCTTACTAGAGAGTTGAGAAGTGGAGGAGTAACAATAGATAAGGATGATCTAAACAGGAAATTTCTCAGATCTTTGGGAGATGAATGGATCATCTACACAGTATCTTACAGACAAGGTGATGTGCTAGAAGAGATGGAGTTGGATGATCTTTACAATGACTTAATGGTGTTTGAAGCTGAAGTTGAAGCCAAAAAGCCAGTCAACAACAACAACAATATTAATACTTTTAATACTGCACTCATCACACCAGGTGGAACATCTCAGAATGACAACACATAAGATTTGTCCTATGAAGCTTTTCTATCACAAACTTCATGTTCAAGATTAACCATTGAAGACTTGAGACAGGTTCATCAATATGACTTAGAAGAGATGGATCCCAAATGGAAACTAGCTATGCTATCATTGAGGGCAAGAAGGTTTGTGAACAGAACAAGGAGAAAAGTTACTCCTAGAAGCAATGACAGAGTTGGATTTAACAAGAGCAAGGTAAAGTCCTATGACTGTGGAGATCTAGAACACTTTGCAAGAGAATGCAAAAACAAATCCAAATCAAACAATTCATGGAACAATCAAGTAAGTACATCAACCTCACTGATCACTCAAGATATGTTTGGATATGATTGGAATGATATTGCTGAAGAGACCATCCAAAACAGAGCACTAATGGCATGTGTAGTTTCTACTAAAGTTGTAGTTTCTACTGCAGATATGGTTTCTACTGCAGAGACTGTTTCTACGGTAGTTGATGTTCCTACTACATCTGTTACTACTGCCATTATTGATGATGCTTTTGGCTTTGATTGGAGTGAAGCTGCAGAAGAATGTGAACATAATAGGAGTCTTATGGCTATTGCAGCCTCTTCCAAGGACACTGAATCATCATCTCTCTCATCTGAGGTAAAATCTAAACTATGTTCTCTTGAATGTAAGGATGTCATGCTTAAGTATAGAAATCATAATCAACTTATTTGTGACACTATTAAAAAATTAGAAGAACAAAGAAGATCAGCCACTAGGGGAATAGAATTAAGCTATCAAGAAAAGATTAAATTTGTAGAATGGAAAAGAGATGATTTGTTAGTGAAACTTAAGGAAGCTAGGGAGGAAATTAAAAGAATCAATGAGGAAAGAGAAAAGGTTGAATTGAATGTAGAGAAATTAGAATATGTTTCAAACTCTATAAATAACCTTATTCAAAATCCAATAATTGGTAAAACAAGAAACGAATAGGTTATAAAGAAGTTGCCCCACCATTCAATCAAAATTACATACCTCCATCTTTCGAAAAATCCAGAAATTTTATTTCAAAGACACCACCAATAGAATCATTCAAAGTTGATCCAATCAACTATGAAGAAGTTCCGATTGAGGACTTAGTAGAAGAGAGTAAACTGAAGATTGTGAAAAACAATGATATTCCTTTAGAAAATCATTTGATCACAATTGAAGGAATTGCTCAACAAAATTCACAAAGTCTAGTGTCCATGATGCCCACTCAACAAATAAAGAAAGAAAATTGTGAATGTAATTGCTGTAAAAACACTAAATGTCCTAAAGAATATTATATTTTTAAATATAAAAAACATATATCTTATATTTTTTAACTTAAAAGGATAAAACTTAATTAGGTGGGATTTATTTTTTTATTTTTTTGATAAAAAGGAAATTATATAAAAATTTAAAGTGAGTACATGCTGGAATTAACATAAACACTAGACTCGTGATGTACAAGCTCATTGACCACCGTAGTTGTGATATCATCCAAAGCGCACGTAATAATGTTATGTGTCACCGTGTTACCTAATCGCTTAACAAAGGTCCACTTGGGGTACTCGAATGTTAAAGCAAGGTCCACCATGTCCTGCCACATACTCGCAAACTGCAAAACTGGTATTCCAAAGCACAGAGAACTGTATAGGGTCATATAATTGGTCTCTGTTTTGATCTTTGTTACATGGTTCTCCTTGTCTATCCGAATGCCCCATAGTATAGCTTTGGCCTCTGCAATAAGGTGTTGGTGGGTTCGCTTCCTTTGTGTAACCGGGTAAAGATTTCAATGACCGGATATCTCTTACAATCGTGGTATCACTTTCCGAAAACAACAATTCGACCCTATATGCCTGGGTTACACGAACTTTGTTTTGGGATAAGAATAAGAGTATGTTCTTGATTTTGGCACAAACCAAGAACCCGTTTGCTAGAGAGTGTTTAGTGTTGTGTCTGTTTTCTCATGAACAAAAAGTTCTCTATTTATAGAGCACCCAAATGTAATGGACATTATTGGTATTAAATAACCATAATGGTCCATAACTCCTAGCGGTTACAAGACCAAAACATTATGGTCATAAAGCTAGTAGCGGTTACAAGACCAAAACATTATGGTCATAAAGCTATTATCGGTTACAAGACCAAGACATTATGGTCATAAAGCTACTCCATTATGACAGGAGTTACAAGCTTTAAGTGACCATAATGATCTTTCATTTAATGGGCAAACGGTTACAAGACCAAAACATAATGATCATTAACACGTTTGTAACTCCCCATTAATTGTGTCTTAAAACAGGTGGTTATAAATCTACCACCATAAAGGTTGTAGTCCTTTATACCGCTTTTGGGTCCGAGATGTTATTGACTTAACAGGCGTACACTCCGTACACTCCTAACCCGTTTCCAAGTCAAATAACCATTTCTCCAATTACACTAAATTACTAACAATCCTCCCCAATTTAGTGCAATTCTTTTTCATGAAATAAATAAACAAAACAAAACTTATGCATAAATGAAAATGTCTTGAAGATTGAATTTTCATCTTAGTACATTACACATTTCAAATATTCGAGAATCGGGGTGTTCTAAGAATTGAACCCTTCAACCCATTTGAATAACTGAAGATAATATACACACAAGTTTTCAAACACTTTAAAGCTATCCTGACACTATATAAGCCATGTGTCCATATCCATTCATGAATGTATCCAAAGATAAAAGTCCAAAGCTTTCTTGAAGCGGCAAAACTTCACATTCACATAGGTAGTTCCTTTCACTCGTGCACCTGCTCTCGCACTTTTTCAAAGAAACTATTAAGAAGTATTACTTCAACCTAATCCTCAGCAGGACCGAGTATATTAACAATGTGCTCCAATTTCTGAGTGCAAGCTTTCCACATTGAATTCAGCTCCTAATTCATATTAAGAGGGAATTGGGTGTCTTACAATCAGAAATTAAGGTGGACTTTAAACCCATCCCTTTCACAGACTTAATAACCAAGTCTCTAGCCAATCCCTTCGTCAAGTGATCGGCTAAGTTTTGTTGTGACCTCACAAACACTACAGAAATCACCCCATTCATGATAAGCTCACGAATCATGTTATGTCTAACACCTAAGTGTCTAGACTTCCCATTGTACATATGGCTATAAGCCTTTGCCAATGTTGCAGCACTATCACAATGGATAGACATGGGTGCTATAGGTTTAGGCCATAACGGAATCTCATAAATCAAGTTCCTTAGCCATTCCGCTTCTTTACCAGCAGCAGCTAAAGCAAGTTTCTTAGGATCATCCTCAACAATGAAGCAATAAGAATATTGGGTAGAAACATCATCCCTAGAACCTTCAATTAGATACAATTGATAATCAGGTCCAAATGATTTAGGTTTCCTTTCTCTTTTGCTTTTCCGAAGCTCAATTGACTGATCATCAACCCTTTCAGAGACTTCATCATTACTATCCTTATTGGTTCCATTTGGAGTTGGAACCATATCCTTTGGTCTAGGTATAGATGAGAAACGATTCTCATCAAAGATTGCATCCCTTGAATCAATTATAGAGTTAATTGAGACAAATTCATTAGGTTCTATGACATAGAACCTATAAGCCTTGGAATGTTCGCTATATCCAATAAATATGCAATCTATACCTCTTTCACCCAAACTTTTCTTCTTGGGATCGGGGAGTCTTACAACTGCCCGACAACCCCATACCCGAAGATAGTTCAAATTGGGTTTCCTTTTGTACCAAAGTTCATAAGGAGTAATCTTGTTCCTTTTGTTAGGAACCCTATTAAGCAAATAGCAAGCTGTTAACATAGCTTCCCCCCAAAATCCATCACTCAAACCAGAATAGGATAACATGGAATTAACCATTTCCTTAAGGACTATATTCTTCCTCTCAGATACACCATTTTGTTATGGTGTATAAGGAGCAGTGGTTTCATGAATGATGCCTACGGATTGGAAATAGGAGGGGTCAATATATTCACCTCCCCTATCCGTTCGTAGCCTTTTTATCAAAGCATTTTGTTGCAATTCTACTTCTGTTTTAAATATTTTAAACTTATCTAATGCTTCATCTTTACTATGTAACAAATAAATATGGCAAAACCTAGAAGCATCATCAATAAAAGTCACAAAATATTTCTTGTTCCCTAAAGTAGGAGTTGCATGCAAATCACATAAATCACTATGAATTAATTCCAACATTTCAGAATCTCTTTTTAAATTTTGAAATGGTTGCTTAGTGATCTTAGTCAACATACATGTTTTACACTTTTCATTGTTAATATCAAAGGGCGGTATTAAACCATCTTTAGACATTTCTAACATTCTTTTAAAGTGTACATGTCCTAGTCTAGCATGCCAAAGATTAGAATCATTTAAGCTAGAAGTAGACATAAAAGCAGAATTAACATTAACATGATTAATATTAAGTCTAAACATGAGATTGCATAAATATCCAAAACCAATAAATAAACCATGTTTTGACAAAACAAATCTATCAGATTCAATTACTTGTTTGTAACCACAATTATTTAAAACACTACTAGAAACTAGATTTTTCCTTATTTGTGGTACATGCAAAACATCAAATAAAGAAATAACTTTTCCCGAACTAAACTCTAGATCCACACATCCTCTTCCATGAACAGGGGCCGTTGACTCGTTTCCCATATGAAGAATTGATCCATCATTCACCGACTCGTAAGTCTTGAACCAAAATCTATCCTTGCACACATGGGTAGTAGCACCCGAGTCAACCCACCACACAACATCATCATCCTGCACAAAATAAGCTTCAGATATATATGATACATAATAATTCTGATGTGAATCATTAAACATAATCTGACCTTTCGAGTTTTGGTTGTTAAAACCATTTCCCGAACCACTTGTGCCATTGGTATTTTTATTACCAACATTAACAACCTTACAATCCCTTTTTAAGTGTCCAGAGTTACCACACTTCCAACAAGTCAACTTTGACTTCTTATTGGGATCAACCTTGTTGTTATCATGATGTTTACGTTTTCCCTTCTTGTCATTGTAACCAGTGGATTTTTTATGTTCCACCATGTTAACCGACGAGGTACCAGCAACTTCGTTGCTCTTTGGCTTGTCAATTTCTTGCGCCCTGAGGGATTCCTCTATACGCAAATGACTGCCCAACTCAACAAGAGTTAACTCCTCCTTCTTATGTTTCAAAGTATGTTTAAAATCTTTCCAAGAAGGAGGGAGTTTATCAATGACACTAGAAACCGAAATGGCCTCGTCCATGTTCATTTTATGTTGTGTGAATTGACCAAGTATACGAAGAAGTTCATTGTATTGTTCCATGACCGGTCTAGAATCGACCATCTTGTAATTATTAAAATTACTCACAAGGAACTTTTTACTAGAAGCATCTTCAGACATATACTTGGTCTCAAGAGAGTCCCAAAGTTCTTTAGCAGATTCATGGTTTTGGTAAATATCAAAAAGGGAATCAGCCATACCGTTGAGGATTAAACCTCGACAAACGTAATCGTCGTTCTCCCACTTGCTTCTCCTACGAAGCTCATCCACGGTAGCATCATCTCCATCGTCAGGACAAGGAGTACTCAATACATAAACCACACTCATGCTCGAGAGAAAGAAGTGCATCTTCTTTTGCCATCTCCGAAAATCAACTCCTTCAAACTTATCAAGTTTGGAGAAATTCGTCATCATGTGCTTCATCGTAGCCGCCATTGAAATCACACAAAATTGTTGTTTTCGATTGTTGGTGGGTTCGCTTCCTTTGTGTAACCGGGTAAAGATTTCAATGACCGGATATCTCTTACAATCGTGGTATCACTTTCCGAAAACAACAATTCGACCCTATATGCCTGGGTTACACGAACTTTGTTTTGGGATAAGAATAAGAGTATGTTCTTGATTTTGGCACAAACCAAGAACCCGTTTGCTAGAGAGTGTTTAGTGTTGTGTCTGTTTTCTCATGAACAAAAAGTTCTCTATTTATAGAGCACCCAAATGTAATGGACATTATTGGTATTAAATAACCATAATGGTCCATAACTCCTAGCGGTTACAAGACCAAAACATTATGGTCATAAAGCTACTAGCGGTTACAAGACCAAAACATTATGGTCATAAAGCTAGTATCGGTTACAAGACCAAGACATTATGGTCATAAAGCTACTCCATTATGACAGGAGTTACAAGCTTTAAGTGACCATAATGATCTTTCATTTAATGGGCAAACGGTTACAAGACCAAAACATAATGATCATTAACACGTTTGTAACTCCCCATTAATTGTGTCTTAAAACAGGTGGTTATAAATCTACCACCATAAAGGTTGTAGTCCTTTATACCGCTTTTGGGTCCGAGATGTTATTGACTTAACAGGCGTACACTCCGTACACTCCTAACCCGTTTCCAAGTCAAATAACCATTTCTCCAATTACACTAAATTACTAACATAAGGATCGATGGAATGTACTCCACGTGCTTTGCTCCGGATAAAATGACCGTACCCTCTGAGTTTCGTGCAACAAACCCGAGCCCAGTTACACCATCCACGGGTGGGATTTTAGAAACAACATGTAGTTGGACTTAAAAGTTATTGGAGCGATAAAAAGTAAATAAGAACTAAAACAAACAAATTGAAAAAATATAAAAATTTAATTATGTAGACTTATATAGGCGACATGTCGTGCTTAAAAATAGGGAAACAATTATTTCGTTTTGGAGCCAATAATAAAATAAAAATAAACAAATAAATTCAATAAAAAAAATTAGTTCTTGAGGTCGCTGATGTACGAAATCGAGTATATTTTAAAAAAACAAGAAATACTTACGACTCGACTACACAATCTTAGGCAGTGGACCTAATCAAGTATAGTATAGTTTTAGGTAAATCAGGTTCGTTCGCAGGGACTGATGTTTGAAATATAATTAATAATTAATAAAACAAAAAGTGGGTTTGTTGTGACCGAATTGTCACTGTGCTTAAACTACTAAATTTAAGAAACTTGTTGATTCAGATGAATCGCTGAAAAGATTTTTGTTTGTAAACAATTGATGAAAAATACATTCACTTGGACTTGATCACAATTACTACGGTTATCACTTAATTACTAACAATGTTGAACTACTTAAAAGGTATTTAACTTGAACTCTCGTTTCCCATTAAAACTTTAATCGTCTCATGTATAGTTACCACTCTCGTGTATAATTTCTACGTTTTACAACTAAGCAATAAGTACCTAAGCCGATTTTATGATTTAATCTTATAAAGCTTCCTCTCGAATAGCTTCTTAATTAACTAAACCGATCTCTCTTAATCTAGTTAACTAACAACCACAATCACGTTTTTATTGTTTAAATCTTTAATACTAGTTCCTCTCGAATACTAATATCTTTAAACTAATTATTGACCGATTAGTTATTTCATAAACTATTTTGTAATGTCACAAGTTCCTCTCGAATACCTATGATGAATTACTCACAGTTTATATAAAAGATTAAACAAGATTCAAAAACTGATTACAATTGGTTTTTCGATTAAACATAAAATCCAGTTCACATATACGTAATTAAACAATAACCTACATAATTGATCACATCATCCAAGTGAACGTTAAGAAATTTAGGTACTCATAATAATAAAAACGCAACACAATAGAATTGAATGAAACATCTTTATATTAAAAGAACTAACGAAAAGTATTAAAGTACCAATTATCCGAATGCTTAAACAACGAAATTGATGAGTCTAAAAATACCAAATAGCTCCAAAAATTCGTGGTCCAAACTAGGGTTCCAATACTCCAAAACTTGATTACAATAATGAGGATAATAATAAACCCTAAAAACTGCTACCTTAAACGTGACAAAACGACTGCAGCACCAAAAGGCCGCGGGACGGGAGTCCCAGTGTGGGGACGGGCGTCCCACGCTCAGTTTCCAGTTTTCTTGTTTTGCTGCTCGTTTTTGCCTCATCTCTCGTAACTAATTGCTTCTAGTCTCAAAATATAACGGGAATACAACATTGACCCGTTTTCTTCATTTTCAGCTCCAATTATGTCACTTCCGCTCCAGAACTTCGGCTAATACCTGTATAACATTTTAATACCAAAATTGCCCGAAATTCCCAAAATCCGTTATGAATTAAACTTTAAAAAGACAAATATCGCATATAATAATATGACTAAAATATGCGATATCAAGTCCCCCCATACTTAACTTTTGCTTGCCCTCAAGCAAATCCAGTTCAATTCAATTTAATTACCAAACCATGATTTAAAAAGCATAACCAAACACCTCACGAATTATTGGGAGTAATTCACACAAATCTCTCGAACTAGTCTAAAGGGTATGTAAAATATTCTGTAAATCCGCTCAATTGCTCAGTCATGGTGAGTTTTCTATCATAGGCTTGATAAAGTATCGTTTCTCCACCACTAGAGCCTAGGTACAACTAAACGGGGACTTTTATTCGGGATGTAATGTACAGGTAAAGGCATGTGAATAAATATATAGAGGTTAAATGGGTAAATAAGTAAAAGTATACAAATAAACGTAGTATACATCTAAACTTAGAATGAATCCGAACTCCTAAACGCTAATGAACCAATTGCTCCATATAACTTCAAATTCTTCCGAATTACATAACTCATAATACAACTACTTCTACTTTATTTCTTCAAAGACTCAAAATACATAAAACTACATAACTTTACAACTTTTTTTTTTTTTTTTTTTTACTTTTGCTAACAAATAAATATATGATACAAAGGCTAACGATATTCGATAATTTCAATGCCTTAACACTTCTAACTTCAATCTTCATGTATACAATCAATAGCAATCTCAAAACTAAGTTCGGATTCATCTAAAAATGAAAAGAAAGGCTAATGTACAAAATATTTAGTGGATTTAAATGAAACGAATAAGTTAGGCGCAAAATGGTTAACTAGAGTATCTAACACTAAAAGTAAGTGTTACAAAAGGGTTAAACGGAAATTAGCTAACCAATGTGATTAAGCTATAATTATTTAACAAGAAACGAATAGGCTAAATCAAATGGTTTATTCCTAAATTGCCCCTAACGTTGTACCAAATTACACTAGGTTACCCTAATGCAATGCTCATCTATGGTCTCGAAACGTATGACTATGTCAAGTTCTAAAGTCATCAACCATCGGCACACTCATACAAAAGAAAAAGTAGCATTTAAAATGAATGCTTTCAAGGCTCAAAATCTCACTTTTCTTTGAGTAGGGTATAAAATGTGCTAGGTTATGCAACAGATTAAAAATTTCTCAAGACATGTCATCATTTATTTTATTTTTTTTTATTTTTATAAAAATTCAATACACTGACCTAACTAAACATAACGGATGTTTTTCCTCAACCCCCCCATACTAGAGTTGGACAATGCCCTCATTGTACAAAACGATTCAAAACAAAGGAAAAACAAGACAAACAAAGAAGACAAGGTACGTTAACATTAGCTAGCACAAATAAATAAATAAAAACAAAAATAAAAAAATAACTAAGAAATAAAAAGAAATAAGAAAAAGAAATGTTTATCTGAAAAGACCACCAACTTTCTCTCGATGCCCAGGCGCCAGCCTTGCCGACATCCCTCCAAATCACCTAATCAGCCATGTCATCGGGGGAAGGGAAAATAGATGGTTCCCCACTCCCTCCAGAATAGGTACCAAACTGCATCGGGTTACTAGGACCACTCTGATGCGGAGGCTGCTGCTGAGACTGAGGGGGATAGTAAAATCCGCCCTGACGATGCGCTGGAATGAAGATATCCGGTGGAGCATAGGCCGGAAGAACCTGACCCATACTCTGAGCCTCTCGCTGCGCCCACTGATCCATATAGGGCTGATAACGCTCCTGCTGATAAGTCACACGAGCCAGCTGAGACCCCATCATCCTCTGATCCTCAAAATAGTACTCCTGGAATCTCTGTTGAGACTCATACATCTGTTGCTGAGATGTCTGCATCGCAGTCAACTGTCGAGCTAGAGCCTCCATAGAATACGGATCACTCTGCTCATCATCTGACTCTGAATCTGGCCCGTCATAACCAGCAACATCAGGTCTACTTCCAATCAAGTTTCCAGAGCGATCAACCAGCGAAATATTCCTCAGTGCAACAACATCCAACGTACGAACCCCGGCTACCGAACCAACTGTAGTATCCAAAATCTCCCTATCAGCCACCCCTAACTGAAAAGCTAAATGGCATATAAAGGCGCCACCACACACTGCCCCCTCTCCCTTACCATACGCCCTGTCGTATAAATAAGTTGCCAAACATCTGGCAAGGTTGCACGGACGTCGAGCTAGAATACAATAGAGAAAAAATAGATCCTGCTGGGTGCAATTATTCGGGCAATTTGCTCTAGCCGAAATGGACTCAACAATCGCCCGAAACAGTATCCGGTGCATCGGGTTTACCATGACTGCCTGTTTAATACTCTTATGATAACTCTCGGTACTAATATGATGCTGTCGCCAAAACAACGCAGCGGTCATCCCAACAGGCCAAGTCGCTAACCCCTGAGTAAAATCTACTCCCAAAACCTCCTCCTCTGTATAAATACCCATGGCAACACCAAACTCAGCATAAGACATTGTAAATGTCCTTCCGCCCAGTCGAAATGTCATAACCGTCTCGGTGGTAGAACCCAAAGCCGTATTCAAACGGAAACTGCAATAAAATTCTTCCACCAATCCCTGATAAACCCCAGACTTGATTGCAAAAAATCGCTTCCAATCAGCGGTCAGAAGCTCCTCTAACTCAGCCTTAAAACCCAAATTCTCAACAATCTCCCAATCTAAAGTCCGATGCCCAATTATACGCTTCCGTTGAAGCGCTTCCAAGGAAATTTTTGGCTGATACTTCTCGGGTATATCCATGGGGTTTCGCTCAATCACCTCCGGTTGTGGCACATTTCTGCCTCGTGGTCTCTTACTTGCACGTTTACTACTCATCTACAAAACAAATTCACATATACAAAAATAATACAAATGTTAAACAACAAACTTTACATTGAACCGTCATTCCCGTTATATTGTCCCATCATAATACCAAATAAATGATATATATTATTTCCATTTTAATTGCCGAAAACACTAAAATAAAATTTCAAACTAAGTTTGAAATTTTCAAGTTTAACCTAAACAATTTAAGCAATCAAACGAGAAGAAATCATATTATCAAGTTAACCATTAACAAGCAATTTAAAAAAAAAAATCAACCCCCCATACTAATTTCAAACTAGGGGTAAAAATTTTCAAGCAACAATGCAAGTTCATGGTTAAAATCCCTTATCTAGCATTCCCTTTACTTCCTAAACTCATATAAAATCATTACACATAGAACCCCCAATTCAATTTCAAAATCTAAACCTAGGGTTCATAAGCAAAAATCCCTAATTAAATGGTTTCTAAAGCAATAATCATGCACTAAATCAATATAGAATCAAAGAATTGAATAATTAAAAGCAATAGAAACTAACCTTGAATTTGTATGCAAAAAATTGAAAAATAGAAGAGGAATTCGTGTGTGTGTGAAGTAGGCTCGGGTGTGAATAAGAAAAGAAAGATGTGGGAATTGTAATGTGCAGCAAAGAACACAAGGAGATATGTATGTGGCCCAGCCCGTGTGACGGGCGTCACATGGGACGGGCGTCCCAGCAACGTGACGGGCGTCATTTAGACGGGCGTCCCGAGTAAGTGACGGGAGTCCGTTTGGGACGGGGTTTCCAGGAGCCGTTATTTGTGCAAATTTTGGGACGGGAGTCCCCTTTGGGACGGGCTCCCTCGACAGTTTTTTTTTTTTTTTTTTTTTTTTTTTTTTTTAATGAATGAAAACAAATACTAAAAAAAAATAAAAATAAACATAAAACGGAAGACGTACCTTAATCGTGACACGTGTACTTCCAAAATAAAATAAAAATATACAAGTTACCTCGGGTTGCCTCCCGCAAGCGCTAAGTTTATCAGTCGAGTCCTTAGCTAGACTCGTGTTCCCTTTTCTTACTTGTCAATGGCATAAAAGCCATCCTCAGTTAACTCCACATGCTCCTCGTCTTCCTCATGATACAACTTCAGCCTGAACCCGTTCACAATAAAAGTCTCACCATTCCCGCTCCACAACTCCACATACCCCGAAGCATAAACTTGCCTCACAATATATGGACCTTTCCATTTTGCCTTGAGCTTTGGTGCCTTAAACTTGTATTTCATCTCAAACATCAACACCTTGTCGCCCGCTTTGAACTCTTTAGGTCTGATGTGTCTATCGTGCCAAGCTTTCGTCCTTTCCTTGTAAAGTCTTGAATTATCGTAAGCTTGCAACCTCATCTCATCCAACTCATGCAACTGCAAAAATCTCTTTTCACCTGCTAAGATCAAATCCAAGTTGCAATTTTGCAAAGCCCAGTACGCTTTGTGTTCAATCTCTAAAGGTAAATGGCAAGTTTTTCCATAAAGTAACCGATATGGTGTAGTACCAATCGGTGTTTTATATGCAGTCCTGAATGCCCATAAAGCATCATCTAACTTTTTAGCCCAAACCTTAGGATTGTTATTAACCGTTTTCTCTAAAATTCTTTTTAAAGCCCGGTTTGTGTTTTCCACTTGGCCACTTGTTTGCGGGTGATAAGAAGTAGAGAATCTATGAGTGACCCCATACTTCTTAAGCACCTTAGCAAGTTGGTGATTCGCGAAATGACTTCCACGATCACTGATTAAGGCCTTAGGAACACCAAACCTACTAAATAGTTTTTTAAGAAAATCAATTACCACATTAGCGTTATTCGTTGGTAAAGCCTTTGCTTCCGCCCATTTTGACACATAATCAACAGCAACCAAGATATATAGATATTTATGGGAAGGAGGAAAAGGTCCCATAAAATCAATACCCCATATGTCAAATACCTCACATACCTGGATACCTTGTTGAGGCATTTCATCCCGTTTAGAGAGGTTACCTTGACGTTGACAAGCATCACAAGTCTGAACCAATGTTTGTGCTTCCTTGAATATTGTCGGCCAATAAAAACCTGCATCAAACACTTTTTTCCCTGTAGTCGATGGTCCATAATGTCCACCAGTCGGTCCATGGTGACATTCATCCAAAATTCTCCTAGTTTCCTCTCCAGCTACACACCTTCGGATCATCCCATCTGCACACATTCTAAACAAATACGGTTTATCCCAAAAATAGTTCTTCACATCAGAAAAGAATTTCTTCCTTTGTTGATGTGTCAAACCTTTTCGCATAACACCTGCAACAATATAATTAGCTATGTCTGCATACCATGGATCATCAAGTACATCCGAATCATCATCTATCCTAAACAAATGCTCCTCGGGAAAAGTATCTCCTATATCAGTTTCCCTAAGTTCCTCAAGTTCCGGATTTTCTAATCGACTTAAATGGTCAGCAGCTAAGTTTTCAGCTCCCTTCTTATCCTTAATCTCTATGTCAAATTCTTGCAAAAGAAGAATCCAACGAATGAGTCTAGGCTTAGCATCCTGTTTAGAAAACAAATACCTAAGGGCCGAATGATCAGTAAACACTATAGTCTTGCTTAACACTAAATAAGGACGAAACTTATCAAAAGCAAAGACTACTGCTAACAACTCCTTCTCTGTGGTGGTGTAATTCTGTTGGGCGCTATTGAGTGTTTTACTAGCAAAGTAAATGGGTTGAAAATGATTTCCTTCCCGTTGTCCTAACACAGCACCTAAAGCAAAATCACTAGCATCACACATTAGTTCAAAAGGTAGAGTCCAATTAGGTGAAACCATAATAGGTGAATGGGTAAGTCTATCCTTAAGAATATCAAAAGCATTTAAACAATCTTGATTAAATTCAAAAGGAACATCCTTCTCCAAAAGCCTAGTCATGGGACGAGTGATCTTAGAAAAATCCTTAATAAACCTACGGTAAAAACCCGCATGTCCAAGGAAACTCCTAACAGATTTAACATTGGTCGGTGGAGGCAACTTAGCTATAACATCAATCTTAGCTTTGTCTACTTCCATACCTAAACTAGACACCTTATGTCCTAACACAATTCCTTCTTTAACCATAAAATGACATTTTTCCCAGTTTAGCACAAGATGCGCCGCTTCGCACCTTTCCAACATTTTATCTAGGTTAATCAAACAAGAATCAAATGAATCCCCAAAAACAGAAAAATCATCCATGAAAACTTCCATGGAAGTTTCAATCATATCCTGAAAAATAGCCAACATACATCTTTGAAACGTAGCAGGAGCATTACATAAACCAAAAGGCATCCTACGATAGGCATAAGTACCAAATGGACATGTAAAAGTGGTTTTTTCTTGGTCTTCAGGGTCAATGGGGATTTGGAAATAGCCGGAAAATCCATCTAAAAAGCAAAAGTATTCGTTTCCGGCCAATCTTTCAAGCATTTGGTCCATAAAGGGTAACGGGAAGTGGTCTTTACGTGTTGCATCATTCAATTTCCTATAATCTATGCACACACGCCATCCTGTCACTGTCCTAGTGGGAACTAACTCATTCTTTTCATTGGTCACCACAGTCATCCCCCCTTTCTTCGGTACACAATGTACCGGACTCACCCAAGGACTGTCAGATATTGGGTAAATAATTCCCGCATCAAGGAGTTTAACAATCTCTTTCTTAACTACATCTTTCATATTAGGATTAAGCCTTCTCTGTCTTTGAACTACAGGTTTAATATCATCTAAGAAATTAATCTTATGTTTACAAAAATGAGGGCTTATCCCGGGTATGTCAGATGTTCTCCAAGCAAAAGCTTTCCTATGGGCTTTCAACACATTCATCAAACGAGATTTCTCATCATCCGAAAGTGATGATGAGATTATAACAGGAAGTAAAGATGTACCTTCGAGAAAAGCATATTCCAAGTGCTCGGGCAATGGTTTAAGCTCCACATCCTTTGGAGGATTCTCGATAGAAGTCTTTATCTTCTCTTCATCATCCACTTTGATCTCCTCATGACTCTCCTCAACAGTTGCATCCTCTTCAACATCCAAAGCTAACATCTCCTCTATTTCTGCAATAGTGACATCTCCATAATCACTAATCTCCTTCAAAGCTTCTTCATCTTCTTCAAGCAATTCCTGTAACTCTAAGTCCAAAATGTCATCAATAACATCAATTCGAAAACATGTATCATCATAAGAATAAGAATGCTTTAAAGCTCGATCTACAGTAAAAATAATCCTTTCCTCATCAACCCCCAAAGAAATTTTCCCGTCCTTAACACGAATGATAGCATCCGCGGTATGTAGAAATGGTCTACCTAAAATCAAAGGTACCTTGCTATCCTCCTCCATTTCTAATATGACAAAATCAACGGGAAACACAAATTGACCTACTTGCACTCGCATATTTTCGGCTATACCTAAAGGGTATTGGTATGAACGGTCGGCGAGTCTAATACTCATACGAGTAGGTTTTAATGCCCCTAAATCCAATTTAACATACAATGAATAAGGCATAAGATTTATACTAGCTCCTAAATCAGCTAATGCCTCACAAGTTATTGTTTTACTCAAAGTACATGAAATTAGAAAACTCCCTGGGTCTCCTAACTTTGGTGGAAGCTGATTTTGAATAAGTGCTGAACACTCTGCATTTAAAAACGTGGCTTTAGCTTCCTCCAACTTCCCTTTTCCAGTTACAAGCTCCTTGATAAATTTGGCGTAATTTGGCATTCCTGAAATCAAGTCAACCAAAGGAACATTAATATGCACAGATTTAATCATATCAACAAATTTACCGTACTGTTCTTGCATCTTCTCCTTCCTCAAACGTTGAGGGAAGGGAACTTTCGGCTTGTATGCCTTCACTTGAGGTGACACAGCCGGTTTGGATTGAACAGCTGGCGTAACTTCCGGTTCCTCTTCTTCCTCACTCTCCTCCACTTCAACATTAGATTCCTGCACAATTGGATTAGTAACACCTGCAGAATCATTAACATTACCATAAACTCTACCAGACCTTGTAGACACTGCATTCACATGCTCATTTCGATTGTTAGGAGTTTGATATTTTTGCCCTGCAGTGTTAGGAAATGGTTGCCTTGGGTTCTGTTGTGTGTTACTTGGCAACTGACCATTAGGCCTAGCAGCATGTTGATCACTTAGTCTCTCCATTCTCTTCTCCAAATCACTAAGTGCTGCTTGTTGATTCCTTTGTCCTTGCTCCAATTTCTCATTAAGGACCTTAAACTGGTTGTTTGTTGCTTCATTTTTCGCTGACTGAGTGTGAATGAAGCTTCTCATCATGTCCTTCAAACTGGGTTCCTCGTCTTCCTGTTTTTGACCAGACGATCCTGACTGCTGTTGATTCTGGTTGCTGTTCTGATACTGATTCTGGTTATGCTTTGGGTACCTATTTTGAGAATTTCCAGAATTGTTAGCATTAAAATTATTATAACCAGAATTATAATTACCCGAATTACGGTTATGAAAACCGGTTCTCTGAAATGCTCCTTGGTACTGATTTTGCGCGTACTTCACTTTCTGCTTCTCTTCTAACATCACAATCTTCAGTGTAGTGCATTCCCCCACAGTAGTCACAACCATTTGCCATCACATGCATATCCTTCCCAACTCTACTAAACTGATTATCTATCCTCGAAAAATTATTATCCAGTTTACTAGATAAAGCTTTGATCTCAGCCATCATCTCTGTGTTTCCACTACTACTCTCAGCACTAGCAACTACCTTTCTTCCTCCTCTTTCTCTACCAAACTGATTCTGTTCTCTAGATAAATCCATTAACAACTGATCATCCAACATCTTGGTCGCATCGTTGATGGATTTGTACTGAAAACTTCCTCCCCCAGCTAAATTTAACTCCCCCTGCGACTGCTTGTCCAATCCAAAGAAGAAAATATCGATAATCTGCCCTTTCTCTAATCCATGCCCATGACAACCCCTGAGCATATCCTTAAGTCTACTCCAAGCTTCAACAATGGTTTCTCCGTCGCCTTGCCTAAATCCCCGTATATCATTCAATAAGCTTCTTGCCAAAGATGATGGAAAAAATCTGGAAACAAATTCTTCCCTCATTTTCGCCCATGTACCAATGGAGTTCTCCTCTAACTCTTCAAACCAAGTGAGTGCCTCTCCCGTGAGAGACGATGGAAAAAGGATTAACTTGACATTATCTTCCCTTCCTGCCCCGTATTTGAACATCTCGCACAATTTAACATATTTTGCCACATGCGAATGTGGATCTTTTCTCATCCTTCCGTCAAAATAATTATCCTGGATCATCTTTAGATGATGACCCTTCACTGAAAAATCATTTCCCATATCTGGAGTACGAATCGCCGAACCCGGTGTTGGCGGTACTACCCTAGCTCTCTGATGCATCGGTACATCATTTGGATCAGCCATCTCAATTACTATCTCTACTTCTGAATCTGAACTGATTGAATCCTCGAAATTTACTTCTAGATCCTCCGTTTCTAACTTAACTGGTGATGGTGGTATAGTGTTTGGTTTCTTGTTGCGCCTTTTCTTTGAAACTCCTGGATTAGACAGTGGACTTTTGAGTGGTAACCCAGAAGCCCTTGTGTTCATCCACTACCTGTAATCTCTGAAAAATCACAAATAAAAACCGTCAAAAGCACCTGATAAACAATTAAAGTAACTTTTAAGTAATTAATACCTAAAAGGATCGAATCAAAAATTATTAATTAAAATCAAAAACTACAGTCCCCGGCAGCGGCGCCAAAAACTTGATGTACGAAATCGAGTATATTTTAAAAACAAGAAATACTTACGACTCGACTACACAATCTTAGGCAGTGGACCTAATCAAGTATAGTATAGTTTTAGGTAAATCAGGTTCGTTCGCAGGGACTGATGTTTGAAATATAATTAATAATTAATAAAACAAAAAGTGGGTTTGTTGTGACCGAATTGTCACTGTGCTTAAACTACTAAATTTAAGAAACTTGTTGATTCAGATGAATCGCTGAAAAGATTTTTGTTTGTAAACAATTGATGAAAAATACATTCACTTGGACTTGATCACAATTACTACGGTTATCACTTAATTACTAACAATGTTGAACTACTTAAAAGGTATTTAACTTGAACTCTCGTTTCCCATTAAAACTTTAATCGTCTCATGTATAGTTACCACTCTCGTGTATAATTTCTACGTTTGACAACTAAGCAATAAGTACCTAAGCCGATTTTATGATTTAATCTTATAAAGCTTCCTCTCGAATAATTTCTTAATTAACTAAACCGATCTCTCTTAATCTAGTTAACTAACAACCACAATCACGTTTTTATTGTTTAAATCTTTAATACTAGTTCCTCTCGAATACTAATATCTTTAAACTAATTATTGACCGATTAGTTATTTCATAAACTAATTTGTAATGTCACAAGTTCCTCTCGAATACCTATGATGAATTACTAACAGTTTATATAAAAGATTAAACAAGATTCAAAACTGATTACAATTGGTTTTTCGATTAAACATAAAATCCAGTTCACATATACGTAATTAAACAATAACCTACATAATTGATCACATCATCCAAGTGAACGTTAAGAAATTTAGGTACTCATAATAATAAAAACGCAACACAATAGAATTGAATGAAACATCTTTATATTAAAAGAACTAACGAAAAGTATTAAAGTACCAATGATCCGAATGCTTAAACAACGAAATTGATGAGTCTAAAAATACCAAATAGCTCCAAAAATTCGTGGTCCAAACTAGGGTTCCAATACTCCAAAACTTGATTACAATAATGAGGATAATAATAAACCCTAAAAACTGCTACCTTAAACGTGACAAAACGACTGCAGCACCAAAAGGCCGCGGGACGGGAGTCCCAGTGTGGGGACGGGCGTCCCACGCTCAGTTTCCAGTTTTCTTGTTTTGCTGCTCGTTTTTGCCTCATCTCTCGTAACTAATTGCTTCTAGTCTCAAAATATAACGGGAATACAACATTGACCCGTTTTCTTCATTTTCAGCTCCAATTATGTCACTTCCGCTCCAGAACTTCGGCTAATACCTGTATAACATTTTAATACCAAAATTGCCCGAAATTTCCAAAATCCGTTATGAATTAAACTTTAAAAAGACAAATATCGCATATAATAATATGACTAAAATATGTGATATCAGTCGCCCCTAATAAATTTTTGCAAAAGTTGACCGGTGAAATAGTAGGAATTTTTTGTCGTTTAATGGGGTTTTAGTGACGACATTTGTTGTTTCTAAAAATGTCCGTCCCAAAATCTCCTTATTCGTGAAGTGTCCGAGTTTTTAAGCATATACTACCCCCTACTTCTTTTTACTTTCCTTTGGTTTCTTCCGATATACTATATATTATCGATTTCTTTGGTGAAAATTACGTCTTTCCATCGATATTCTTCAAACCTTTAATTAAAAAGCATAGAAGACCTTTTAATTGTCTTGGAGGATTATTTCAATATAAATATCTTTTTTAGGTCAAGTATTACTACCAAGATTGACGTTGACAACATTTAAAAAAATTTAGCCTTAAAAATTATGGGTCTGAAATTACCGTTGTTACTCCTAATCCATCCATAAATGCACCTTATAAAATCTATAAATAGCCTTTATAACCCTTTTTCTACACACAACAATTGTTAGATAAGCTTAACTCCCAGGGATTTTATTATTGGATAGTTAGGTCTTATCATCGATCACAACAAATTATAAGGTTTTCTTTGTCTTTGTAACTTTACACTGAAAACAAACAATTGTTTAGTTTTGCTGTATCAAAGACAAAAACAAGTAAGATGTAACTGATTATTTAATGACATCAGTATGGGTATTACAATAAAGAAGTTATGTCTAAAAACAACTAGTGTAATACCCGGACGTTGTCCGGGATCGATTTGTTAGATTTTATATTTATGGTTTAATGCAAAACATGTATTTAGAAGCTCTATATAATGTTTGCGAAAGTAACTAATAAAAAACATTACGAAGGAAAAACAATTTTTGTTGTGGAAGAGTAAATCGAATAATAGATAAAGATGATGTTTTTCATTACGTGTTATTATGATATTTTTAACACGAGTTAAAAGCTTGCGGTCTTTTCTTTTACTGAGAAAATTAGAAAGAAAAAACGAAAACCGTAAGAAAAATTAAATCTTAATTAAAAACGAATTCTAAAGTGGCGTTCAAAAATGTATCCAAAATTACTGTTGTTTTTAGTAAGTCGAATAGAAGACAAAGATGATGTTTTTCATTACATGTCATTATGATGTTTTAACACGAGATTAAAGCTTACGGTCTTTTTCTTTTAGAGTGAAAAATAGAAAGAAAAAAAAAACCTTAAAACAAATTAAATCTTACTTGATAACGAATTATAAAGTGGCGTTCAAAAATGTATGATGAATTACCATGATTTCTAGTAAATATTCAAGTGTGTAAATTTTTTAACTCCATCACAACACAGAGACTAAAAAGCTATCGTTGTTATACACACACACCCCTATGTTCTCTTATTTTGAAGTGTATCTATATGACCTCCATATATTTATAAGTGTTCAGTTTTTATCCAAAAGATACTATAAAATATAAATTAATAAGATTTGTCTTTTTTTAAATGATACAGTTCATTTTATAACTAAAGTACATATTTAGATACCAAAAATGTTGTCATTTTCGTCATCTTGTTAGTTACTTAGTTAAGATATTTTACAAATATATGTATATTAACAGATAATGCAACCGTATATCTTAATATACATATAAATATATAAAATATAAGTATATCTTATTATGTATATCTTAATATACATATAAATATTGATATAATTATATTAGCATTGATATACTCATAAGTTAGGTTCTATTTGTGGTTGTTAATCATATATAAATATAAGATTGCGGAAAACAACATAGAGTATAAGATATATTGTATGTTATTAATTTATTTTCATAAAGTTAGAGTATATCAAAATTCAAAGGTTATGAGATTAGTGACGGTTGTGTATTTTGATGTTAGTGGGTGTGAGGTAGTGGGTTAAAAGGATAATTGATCCAATTACCAAAAAAGAGAAGTTATAAAACGTTTCTAATCAATGGTTAAAAAGTATAAGGAAATGATCTAACGGTTATTAAAAATAGGCAATTGTAACGGTTAAGATTAAAAGTCAACAGATCTGATGGTGCATAATGGAAGTCAACATTTGGCGGTTGACTTGCCAAAAACCATAGATATAGAATATAGTATTGCTAAATATATGGTTACATGACATCAGTATGGGTATTACAACAAAGAAGTTATGTCTAAAAACAATGTAGAATGGTTAAATACTTGTTTCATCTTATAAAAAATTAAGCATTACTGAATAATTAACGTCTCACCAAAGAGGCCGGTGTTTAGAAAACTGGTATACTTTGTGGGTGCCTAAAGAAATTTTTTGGATCAACTTTGGCTTTGATACGAATCAACTTCTTAAAGTTGTGTCTCTTCCAGTACTTCTCGCCCCAAACACTTGCTTCTTCATAAGTAGCACTTCCAACACCCAAATCCAAGTCATTGTAGTTCACATACCGCTGCCTCGGGTTGTTTGACACATATGGCGTAATCATATCATTGAAGCTTCTAATTAAGCCAACTAATACGCCTGAGTGATACTTGCGTTGAGTCTGAAGCTTGATCACTAAAATCCACAGACTGGTGCATCTGGTACAATACCCCGCCTCTATGAGGGAATGGAACTGCTGTCTCGGAGTAGTCTTCCATCTTTCCTCCAAAAGGGTGCATGAACAGAGTCTCTGATACATCATTTTCAAAAGTCTTTCTCCAGATCTTTTTTAGCCCGCTAATGGAGATTGGTGTTCGTACGTAGTCTACTTTATCTTTGCTGTTGAGTCTAATGATGGCAGTTCGGTTTGCAAGAATCTCTGTTGATGTGGAGCTTGCAAAGCCTCCAAACACAAGAGTCGACTGAACCATTCTCACTTCTTGGCAAATATCTTGTGTGACATTGAGCTCTGGGAACGTTTGGTCCAACAAAGGAAGCAGTGTGTCGGTTGTGCCTAGATAAAGTCCATAAAACAACATTCTCATTGTTTTCTTGGTGGTATTGCCAATATATTCACTACTCATTTGAACTCTTATGAGAAGATTACGGTCACCATTGGGTATAACATATTGGAATTTATGGAAAATTTCCGTTGCACCATCCTCCAAAGTTATATTTCTTAAAAAAATAGTAACTCTTTGGGGCACTGGAACCAACCTCAGCTTCCATGCAAGAACGATTCCAAAACTGGAGGCACCACCACCACGAATCGCCCAAAACAAATCTTCTCCCATTGATTTCCTATTGAGAATATTGCCATTGACATCCATAAACCGAACATCAACAACATTATCTGCCGCAGTAGCATATTTCCTGACCAGGTTTCCATAACCACCACCACTTATGTAGCCACCAACACCCACCGTAGGGCATAGACCACCCGGGAAGTACAATGTATCGGTCTTCTGAGAAATAGCATAGTAGAGTGCACCAAGAACAGCACCACCCTGGACCCATGCCCTTCTTTTTGCAACGTTCACGGATACAGACCTCATGTTGGTAAGATCTAGCATGACAAACGGAGCATCAGCAGTGTAGGAGAGGCCTTCAAAGTCATGCCCCCCACACCTGATCCTGATCTCATATCCGTGTTTCTTGGTGCATAAAAGAGTTGTTCGGACCTGACTTTCATCAACCGGAGTGACAATGACCGATGGTTTAGGAGTGGAGTTTTTATTGAACCTAAGATTGTTAACTGCAACTTCCCAAATGGGTAAGAAAGAGGTACGATCAGGGGTAAATATGAGGTTGGAAATGGAGGTAATATTCTTGGAGTTGGATTGGAGGCAGGTAATGAAATCTTCGGCACCAGGACCTGCTGGTGTAGCATCAATAATGGACGACCATGAACAAGAAACGAAAAGAGTTAGAACTAAGAGGAATACAAGTTGAGACATCTTCATGTATTGATAACTGTTTGTTCTATGAATATGAATGTTAATACTACATTGTGTACGTATTTATATAGTAACAGCATTAAGGCAAATGGGTTGAAATTACGCAAATTATCGAGTGTTTTCATGGTCTCAGCGACTCAATCAAATTATTGACTTTCGAATGTGTAGAAGACACGTTCAATTTATAGACCTTCTCGAGTTGACCCAATTTACTTGGCAATTTACAATTATTCTTATTTTTTTATATATACTTTTAGATATGCAATTTAGCGTTTTCAAACATTAATTATCTTAAATAAAGTCTTTTAAATGATGTAAAGTCTTTTAAGGTTGCAACTATTTAAGAATTCTTTTGACGTAAACTCTTTTAAATGATGGTTTAAAATTGATATAATATTAAATCTCACTCACATCTTGTACCTGTAATCCTCAACCTTATAGTATACATGTAATAATAATTAGCTAGGTTACATTTTTATGTATTAGCATCTTCAGTGAATAGTTTATGCGAAAACTTTTTTTTTTGCGAGAACTGCGGGAACTTTCATAAAAAAGGTGTTAAATCACGTTTCACTTTGTTCATTCACATGCAAACTCTTTTGGAGATTAATAATCAAATAAATATAAACGTAAAAAACTAAAAAAAAAATGTACAAATTTTTCGTTCATATATGAACTCATTTTTGTACTAAACAACGGCGTCGTTTCGTCGCTCGCGGCAAAACATCCGCTTTCCGTTGTTAAAGGAGTGTTAAGCTTACACATTCTTCTAGATTATTACGATAACAAAAAACTTCACGCGATATCGGACGGGACTACACTTTCCACTACTTTATACCAAGCCACTGGAAATTCCCCAGGGAATGTAGGATTTATTAATATAACAGATTTAAAAGGAGGTAAAGTCGGTTTCGGGTCCAGCTACTTTATGTTATAAGACCTTTAGAGTTTTAACAACTTATCCAAACTCGAATAATTTGTGTCAAACTTTTACCGAGCTTGTAATATATAATAGTATCGAACTTTAATCATATAAGCACCCAAACTCGTAGGAGTCGACTTATATGACCCCTAAAACGAGTGGAACTGGTATATGATTCGAAAATCATCCGGACTCGTGAATGAATCACGATCTCAAGACCAACTCGGTCCAAGTCGAGTTAACTCGAAAATCAAACCAGTCATAAATTTAGTGAGAAAATGTGAAAATTGAACCATAAATATCATTAATTGAGAGAAATAAGACTCCGAATAGTTTGTGAAAACATTGATGCGTTTGAGCTTCATAATTAATGCGACTCTTACACGAATCAAGTCACAAATGACATGAGTTAAGTTTTCGAATTTCGATTCCCGAGTCGAGTTATACGAATTTAAAAGGGAAACCATCATCTTCACTAGTGTTTCTCACCACAACAATTTGTATTACACACAACAAACATAGATTTACTTAGACCACTCTCATTCATAATACCGATTTTGGTATTATGGAGTGCCACGTCAGCATAACACCAACATAAGATAACATCACTAACCCCCTCAACCATAACACCAAAATCTGGGACCCACAAGTTTTATTATTTTTCATTTTTTTTAATATAAAAATAATATATATATAAAATAAATAATACATTACTAAAAATAAGAAATACATTAAATAAAAAAATAACTTAACTTTTTTATAAAATTAAAAAATAAACCTATTTTTTTATAAAATTATAAAAATACATTAAAAAACACTTTAAAAAATACCCTTTTTTTTCTCTCTCTCCCTCCCTCTTTCTTCAACTACCTGCAACTTTTTTTTTTCTTTTTTCTCTCCTTCTTTGATATGCAAATAGGAAGAAAAGATTTAAATTCCCCCCACTCGGAAAGATTAGGAAGAAAAGAAAAGGAAAGAAAAAAAAAATACAAACAACGTCGCGTTGCTGGAGCAACACAACGCCGAAACCACCACCAAAACGCCACCCCCCAGCGATAACACCGTTAGGGGGGGGGGGGGGGGGGGGGTTGAAACGCCGGCGTTATTCACCCCGCTGGGAGTAGTCTTAATTACAGCATGTTCTAACAAGTCTTAATGTTCTAACAAGTCTCAATATACACTAATGCCTTGTATTCTATACAACAGGTTTGTAATATATTTCAAGAGAATTGCGTTCTATGCAAGCTCCGACCAAACCAAACCCACTTCGTTTTTATAATTTATCTCAGTTTATTTATATTCGTTGTATTACGTTAAGTTTCTGCAATATTTTTGTTTACCTTATAATCAGATTTATAAAACCTACTATAAGTTTTTTGAACTTTGAAGTATTCTATTCAATATTTAACATATATATACGAAAGTTCAAACTAATGAATGTCAAGTCTTACATTTGAATATCTAAACTTTTAAACGGTTAACATATACGCTTACACCCTCTTCTTGGTTTACCTGCCGTGGTTGTGTCCATTCATTAACGATCATTTTTTAGGTGCATGCATGCATTATAAAAAGAGAATGATTGACTTTTACAAATTTAATTTAATTAGTTACATATATAGAATGTCTTTATAGCGTGTTGACATGTATATGGTATAATTTGTACCCCCATAGCGTGATTGCTAAGGCGGTAATAAATTTTTTTAATTCTTATAATCTTATGTAATAAAATTAAATGATATATAATAATAATAACAAATATACAAGGAATATATAGTTTTTCAAGAAACATTTGTCTTTCTTTATAACTATGTTATATTATTGAATTGAATTCAAACATGTAAATGATATTACTTGCATATTACATGAATTAAGCTCCAAAAATTCAAACTTATTATAAACTGAAGTTGGTCTCGTTGTAGTTTTTGAACTCGGTATCGTAGTTCTATCAATTAAAACATTTAAAGTCGTTGATATTTAAACA
>CAJVGC010000046.1:0-26608 GCA_910822075.1 Senecio squalidus
CATCACACGGGTATGTGGCACCTCTGGGGGGTGACCAAAGGGTAGGTGTGACGGGGTAGGCTGGGATGGTCCCTCCTGGCGGGCAGCCATCCTATCCGGCAGACGGCCCGGGAGGATGACCTGCTTTCGCGCGGTCAACCTGGTGCGCGGGCCCCGGTAGTGTAGTGTGGCAGCAACGGGTACCGGTGGAGGGGGTGGTAGCACAGCCCTCGGGCTGGACCCGATGCTGCTCGAGATCGCCCCGGAGGTATCCTCCGTGGGATGGGTAGTCTGGTGTCGCTGGCTCTCCGAGGCGGTGTGGCCCTCGAAAGGCGAAGCAGCTCTAGGCAGGGAGCGGGACTGAGAGTGCGACGGTGAACGCGATCGTGAAGAGTGAGACATGACGGATCTGTGAATAATGAGTTTCGTGAGTACTAGAAGATACAAAAGAATAATAAGGAAATGCGTAAGGAAATGCATGTACGGGTCAGTCGCGTGAGAATCGGGAAAAGACAGTACCGGGAATTTTGACTCAAAACCGTTAGCATTAGTAATTATGTTTCGTCCTTGCATAATTCATTTTGAACTAGGCATGGGCGATCAGGCCATGCGTAGTTAAAAATAAACATGCAATCACGAAATTAATTCTCTAAAGTTTAGACCCATAAATGATTTTACGAAAAGCCTTGGTTATAGTTTGGTTTCGAAAACTTTTGAAAATTTTTAAAACCGTTTTTTTCTATAACCTGTGCTCTGATACCAAGTCTGTCACACCCCGCTAAAGTGGAAACACGGAATGTGAAGAGCTGGAAGATCATTACACGGGTTATATAAAACATAACGGCATTCAAGTCATTAAAATATTAAAAGAGTTTACAAGTCATGAAAACAACCAAGTCATAGAATTTAGTACACAAAATACATCAGTTCAAAGTTCCAAAATAAAATTCCCAAAGTAATGGTCAAGTCTTTTCCTAATGAGGTTTTCACACGACCGCCTTGACCCGTCCATGCCTTGCATTCCATGCTTACACTAATTTCCTGAAACATAAGATAAAGTGTCAACTACGAAAGTAGTGAGTGAGTTACAGTTTAAGTAGTTCGGCCAAAAATTAAAGTAAAGTATATAAAAGTAAAAGTTTCCAAAAGGAGGTTAGCGGAGAAAGTCGCTTAAAATTTATATACTTTTTAAAGTTCAAGTAACGGGCGAATCGGTGCCCTAAGTTCGTAGGACTAAGTAGAGTCAAATTTAGTCAAAATGTAGTTGCGGAAATCAATCGCTAAAAAGTTTGTAATATATGCGTAAGTAACTAATTAGATTTCTTGTATCAACCTCTTGGCATCTATAACTTAAGTGTTCACACTAATTCGATTGTTTAACCGTGAGGCCCCTCTTCCCGCCTATCCTACGGGAAGTTGTTCAAGTTCTTAGTAATATGTACTTAGACTGCTATCTAAGCAAGGAACGGTTCTTTCCTAAGTATCGATACCCATAATTACTAAACGGCTCTGTAGTTAATAGTGTGTAAAGTTCTAGAAAAAGTAGCTGGGCACTAAGTAGTTTTGTTTTAAAGAGAGATAGTTGTTCCGTCACTTAAGAGCATGTTATAGTTCCATCAAGCGTCGGTCCGCATACAAGTGTCAATAATTAGTTTAGCCGAAAAAGGGGGCAAGCCCGTAAGTTCAAGTAGTGTAAAAAGTGTTTTACGCATAAGAGTTCAAAGAGTTTGTTCAAAATAGTTCCATAAGTTCCAAAGTTCCAATTGTTCAATAAGTTCCAAGTCAAAATAAGTTCCAAGTCAAAATAAGTTCCAAGTCAAAATAAGTTCCAAGTCAAAATAAGTTCCAAGTCAAAATAAGTTCCGAGTCAAAATAAGTCATAGTTCTCAAAGTTGCAATTTGATTCATAAAGTTTTCAAATATGATTAATCTTATGTTTCCCCTAAAAATTCATGCAAAAATCATACAAAAATAAGGGGTTGTAACTCACGGATTGCGAGAGTAAGATACGGAAACTCGGTCGGAAATGGAAGCCGGGAATCACGGATTGCCTAATAATACCAAGATAGTTTAATTAGTTGTTATATTATTATGTTCTTATATAATAATATAGATAAATTTTATTAAACTTTAAGTGTCAAGGTTAAGTATTGTTAAAATAGTCCGAAAAGGTAATCGTCTCGTTTTTGTCCAAAAGTCCAATTTAACGTTTTTGATTATTATGTCTTAAGTGCTTTTGCTCGCTGAAGTGATTTACAATTTTCTAAGGAAATTTGGGCAGCGCTTCCGCTCCCAAATTTCATATCCAAAATTGTAACATCCACTTCCGCTCACAAATCACCTAAAACACGATACATATATAATATAGTCCAATATAAGTCCAAATAGTCCATACGTGTCCAAAATGTTATTTGTTTTACATAATCAGTCCCAAAATATAGTGTGTCGAAAATTCAGCGGGTCAAATATGGTCTAAACGTGCTAAAAACGACAAAAACCACAAGCTTTTGAAAATCCAGCAGCTCTTTGCGCCGCTGTGAGCACCTCAACGGCGCACAGAAGCTAAAAGTGTTGCCCGCTGCGTCGTTCTAAGTGTTAGGACGGCGCACATGACGGGGTTTTTCGGGTTTTTCGGGTTTTTGTTGCAAAACGTATTTTAAGCTCTAGATTTCGACATGCAAGTAGTTTAAACTTAATAAAACATCATTTTAACAGCTTATAAAGCATTTTTGGTTACAAAACCGTGGATCTAAAGGTTATTTCGGTTAAAAACGTTTTTGACCATAAAAGTCATATATTTGCATTAAAACTCATTTTTAACCGTTAGATCTTACATGCAATTGAATATTTGTATAAAAATAGTAAAAAAGGAAGAGAACTACCGAAGGAAAAGCTCGGATGATGAGTTTTGGTCGGATTTACGCTTCAAAAATCTTTACAAGCTTGGTCCTTTTTGAAATAAACGACACCCTTTTGCTTCTCTTGATGATTGGAACGATTTTTATGGTTAGAAAATGGGTTTCTATGGATGAAGTTACTGGAGATAGGAAGGTTTTTGAGAGAAGACTTGAGAGAGAATGATATGTGTGTGTTTTTGTTTTGTAAAAGTGTTTTAAGAAAATGAACAAGAAAAAGTAATAAAGAGGGAGTCTAGGGGCAGGGAAATGCAATGAATGAGTGTTTAAAACCGAGCTTGATTGGTTGGAAAAGTTGGTAAATCGAGACATGCAAGAAATTTGAATTCATTACAATTTTCGTCCTATGGGACGGCGCACAAGGCCTGTGTGCGCCGTCCAGGACCATTTTCGTAACAAATTTTGTAGTTTGGCTGTTTTTGCACAAGTGTTTCGTTGGACCTTTTCCTTAACTAAAGTTTTAAAGTATGTTACATTATGAACTTAGGAAAGTTCATTAGGGGTTTTCTTGGTATTAGGACTTATTTAATTTGATTCCGGTTGTGATTCCGACGTTGTAGCGGTTCCGATTATGTGAAAAGTTAAAGACTAGATAGACCGAAAGAGACATAGATTATAAAATGCACCTGGAAATTAGACGGTTGTCACAGCCTGTGCGCCGTTGTGACGTTTAGGACGGCGTACATAACCAAATTTCACCCCCGCTGCGTCGTCCTGGTCACAGGGACAGCGCACGGGTCGTGTTTCGGGATTTTTTCGATCAAAACGACTATTTTGGCCACGGATTTCAACATGCAATTGGTCTAGACTTAATAAAACTCCATTTCCAGTGTTTCTAAGGTGTTTTTATTCATAAAAACATAGATCTAAACAATATTTCGGTTAAAAATCGTTTTTGTACATAAAACGTTATAAATCTTTGTAAAAACTCATTTTAAATCCATAGATCATCCATGCAAGTTGTTATTTATATAAAAACAGTAAGTAAAAAGAAATCTACCGGTGGAAATCGCTTGGATGATGATTTGGTGATGTTTGAGCTCCGAAAATCTTTACAGAAATGGTCCTTAGCCGAAATCTTTTGGTTCCTTTTGCTTCTTTGGATTATTTGGACGATTTTGATGGATTAAAATTGGTGTTATGGTGGCTGTAAACACTGGAAATGATGAAGGTTTAGAGAGGGTTTGGAGAGAAAGTGTGTGTTTTTATGTTTTAGTTTTATAAAAATGAATTGGAAAAATGAAAATGAAAGAAAATAATGATAAAAGGCCTAGGTACTGCCATCTTGCATTAAATGATGGTTGAAAACCGTTTGGGATTGGTTTAAGTTTTGGTGGAATCGAGACATGCAGAATTTTCAAAAAAATTCGGAGTTAGTCCTCCAGGACGGCGCACAAGGTCACTGTGCGCCGTTCTGGACCAGTTTTGTGTGACAACCGTCTAAAAATCAGGTACTTGTTCAGTTATTATATCGGTTCAATTCTCTAGTTACTCTTTTATCGTGTTCACTTTGTTCTAGTTCGAAATTGTTGAGTCTGTACTTTGTCGGAACTAGTGTCGGAATAACTCCCGGAATCAATTTTATAAGTCCTAATACCAAGAAAACACCTAATGAACTTTCCTAAGTTCATAACAAATCATACTTAAGAACTTTCAGTTAACAAAAAGGTCCAACGAAGCAATAACGTAAAAACGAAGAATCAGAAAAGCTGAAAATCAGCCCGGTGCGCAGCACCTCCACCTGAGGTGCGCAGCACCTAGCTGCAGATTTCAAAAATGTTACATTTTGGTCCTTGTCTCGTTTTTGTAAACTTTCAACCAATCAAACTCGGGATATACCACTCATTTACTGTCACAATCCCTGCCCCAAGACCCATTTACTACACTCTTTCTTTTCTTTTTCATTTTCACATTTCCTTTTAACAAAAACACCTACACACACACACTTTCTCCTACTTCTCTCTATTCTCTCTCTAAAAACTCCATTGAAACCAGAAAGTCCAGCCACAAAATCAGTCCATAAACACATAAAAATCGACCATCAACCTTACACAAAACGTTCCAAGAGTAAAGGGTAGCAAAAGGAAAGGATTAAATCGGGTTTTCAAGAAGATTTGGGGCTAGAAACTCATCCAAATCGTTTCATTTCTTTTCCTTCGGTATAACTCATTTACTTTACTCTTTTTACTAATATCTTTGATTGCATGTAAGATCTAAACAATAAAAATGAGTTTTTATAAAGGTTTACAACACTTTTTATACAAAAACGATTTTTATCTAAATAATACTTAGATCTATATCTTTGTGGTTAAAAGTTGTTTAGAAACTGTAAAAAACATCATATTATAAAGTATCTACTGGTTGCATGTCGAAATCTTTGAGTCACAAAACGTTTTTAGCAAGAAAAACACAAAACGGGAAGAGACAGCAGCTAGGTGCGCAGCACCTGTGCGCAGCACCGAGCTGCTGTTCCTCCCAAAAATCGTCGTTTTACTCGTTAGAAACTTATATATATACATTCTGGACTTTTTCTGATGTTATAAAGGGACTGAGGTAAATAAAAACTATAATAATGGTGACTTGTTTTGGACTCTATGGACTTAAATGGACTCGTTATTAAGTTATTATGTGTATAAACATGTTTTGTGAGCGGAATTGGTTGTAGGTTTTGGACACGAAATTTGGGCGCGGAAGCGCTGCCCAAATTTCGTTAGAAAATCTAAACCATTTCAGTAACCTAAACATGTTTATCATATTAATAACATCACCTTTGAACCTTTGGACTAAAAATAAACGTTAATCGCTTCGGACCAATTTTTGGACAACTATGACTCTAATACTCTACTATAAACGAAAGTTACATAAACTCTTATATATAAAGAACCTAATAAGATAATAACTTTTGGACAATCTTGGTATTCTTTAGGCATTCCGTGATTTCCCGGCTCCTTTCCGACCGATTCCGAGTTCACTTCTCCGCAAACCGTGAGTTACAACCCCATTGTTTTACTTTTGTACATTTAAACTCTATTTGGGGGAAACATAAGATCACATGTTTGTAACTATTAACACTATTTGCGAATTGTTAAATATTTGGAAACTTGAGACATTTTAGACTCATGAAACTTTGAAACTATGCAACTTATTTGAAACTGTTCGAAACTTGGTACTTTTGAAACTTATTTGAAACTGTTCGAAACTTGGTACTTGTACAAACTATTATGCGTATTTGTGTTATTGCCTTAGCGGGTTAACTAAACTAGGATACTTGTTAGCGACCAATCCTTGATGGATATATAAGCCCGTAAGAGTTCAGTACAATTTTTAGAAACTTTGTTCAATTGCCCGTTTTTGGTTCAGGTTCAATTATACACTATTAGCAGCAGCCGTTAGTCATATGAGTATCGATACTTAGGAGCGGTCACTCCTTACTAAGGGTTAGCGTCCCAAGTACATATTACTACCACACTGAGGTTCAATCAATTAAACATTTTTGGGCTTGTTCAGGACCATACAATCGGTTTAGTGTATACTTACTACTTATATTATGCCAAGTGATTGATACGAGTTACCTTTTTAGTTAAACACATATACACACTTTTAGCGCCTGGATTCCGCTACAACCTTACTATACGAGTTTATTCTAATTACTTTACTCGCGTACGTACAAACTTTTACTATTTACATATATGTTCAAACGTCGACTCGTTCTTTTACTCATGACGTCAATATATGTCTTGGCAACTTACTACTTTTGGCAACTTACTATTTTTGGCAACTTTCTATTTTTGGAAACTTCTATCGAAACTCTAAACTGTAACTCACTCACTAATTTATGTAGTTGACACTTTATCTTATGTTTCAGGAAATTAAAGTAAGTGTTCGGAATGCATGGCAAAGGAGGGTCGATATGGTCACGTGAGGCGCTCTTTGGGAGAAGGACCTTTCTATTTTGGGAATTTTTATGTTGAAACATTGTACTTGTACTTTATTTTAAAACTTATGAACTGCTTGGTTGAACTTTGAACAAATTTATTTTTAATCGAAATGACTTGAATCGTTTATATTTGCTTATGACCGTGTAATGATATTTCCAGCTCTCACATTCCGTGTTTCCGCTATAGCGGGGTGTGACCGACTTGGTATCAGAGCACAGGTTGTAGTGAAAACGGTTTTTGAAATTTCTAAAAAGTTTTTGAAACCAAACTATAACCAAGGCTTTTCGGAAAATCATTATGGGTTCAAAACTTTAGTGAATTAATTTTGCGATTGCATGATTATTTTTAACTACGCATGGCCTGATCACCCCTGCCTAGTTCAAAATGACTTATGCAAGGACGAAATGTAATTTTCTAAAGACAAACGATTTTGAGTCGAAAAATTCCCGGTCTTACTATTCCCAACCTCACGTGATCGACCCTTACCTGCATTCCTTACTTATTTTCCTTTAGCATATTCTTGTTCATGTACTTACGAAACTTTTTACGTCGCAGATCCGTCATGTCTCAATCGTCACGTTCGCACTCTCTTTCACGAGCCGTCTCTCCACTGCACGAACCCTCTGAGGGCCATACGGCCTCCAAGAGTCAGCGTCACCAGACGACTGACCCGACGGAGGACACGTCAATGACTATCAGCAGCAGTAACGGGTCTAGCCCGAGGACCGTATTACCTCCTCCTCGACCGGCACCCGTTACAGCACCAGTTACAACCGTTTAGAAACTTTGTTCAATTGCCCGTTTTTGGTTCAGGTTCAATTATACACTATTAGCAGCAGCCGTTAGTCATATGAGTATCGATACTTAGGAGCGGTCACTCCTTACTAAGGGTTAGCGTCCCAAGTACATATTACTACCACACTGAGGTTCAATCAATTAAACATTTTTGGGCTAGTTCAGGACCATACAATCGGTTTAGTGTATACTTACTACTTATATTATGCCAAGTGATTGATACGAGTTACCTTTTTAGTTAAACACATATCCCATACGCATATACACACTTTTAGCGCTTGGATTCCGCTACAACCTTACTATACGAGTTTATTTTAATTACTTTACTCGCGTACGTACAAACTTTTACTATTTACATATATGTTCAAACGTCGACTCGTTCTTTTACTCATGACGTCAATATATGTCTTGGCAACTTACTACTTTTGGCAACTTACTATTTTTGGCAACTTTCTATTTTTTGAAACTTCTATCGAAACTCTAAACTGTAACTCACTCACTACTTTATGTAGTTGACACTTTATCTTATGTTTCAGGAAATTAAAGTAAGTGTTCGGAATGCATGGCAAAGGAGGGTAGATATGGTCACGTGAGGCGCTCTTTGGGAAAAGGACCTTTCTATTTTGGGAATTTTTATGTTGAAACATTGTACTTGTACTTTATTTTAAAACTTATGAACTACTTGGTTGAACTTTGAACAAATTTATTTTTAATCGAAATGACTTGAATCGTTTATATTTGCTTATGACCGTGTAATGATATTTCCAGCTCTCACATTCCGTGTTTCCGCTATAGCGGGGTGTGCCATTTTGTAACAAAAATTTGATTTTTGCTGTTTTTGTTATTTTTGCGTTATTGTTTCGTTGGACCTTTTCGTTAACTAAAAGTTCTTAATTATGTTACATTATGAACTTAAGAAAGTTCATTAGGTGTTTTCTTGGTATTAGGACTTATATAAATTGATTCCGGTTGTGATTCCGACACGAGCGCGTTTCCGGTAAAAGTTCAATTTAAAGGCACAATAGACAAAACGAGAGACATAGGACGTAAAGAACACCTGAAATTTGACGGTTGTCACATTCTCCCCGGGTTGAAAGGAATTTCGTCCCGAAATTTAGTTCGTCTCATGGGGAAGAAGTGTCGTCGAATCATGGTGGATTCTCCTGAAGAATTTCGGTCCCTGCCTCTTCACGCTGTTTTGGGACTACGTCGGGGGTTCCACCGAACTTAGAGATGGGGACAAGGTTCGGTCTAGGTTGTTTGACCTTGGAGTCAACAACTTAAGCGGTTCATCAAGGAAATTGGGTTTGGCACCGACCTTGACCTTGTCTAGAGGGATAACGAGGGTCTCAGTAGACAGGCACTCTTCAAGTGTGAGGATGGAACATATACGAATACTTAAAGAAAACTGGGGAAGTTACAGGCGATGAGTAATCGGACCGATATGTTCTAGGACTTAGATTGGACCGGTGTACCTCGGGCTCAGTTTGCCGCGTTTCCAAAAGTAGGCTACCCCTTTTATGGCGATATCTTGGGAAACACTCCATCACCATCTTGGGGCTCGAGGGTTTTTCTTCCGTTTGGTTACGTAGCTCCTCTGCCGGGTACGAATGCTTCCAGTCTTTCACGGGTAGAGATAGACGTCAGACCTTGCAAATTGTCGACCGTCAGCTTCTAGCCGATAGGGCGGTGTTCGACACTTGCGTCCATATGGAGTTTGAAGGGTGCGCACTTAGTGCTGGTATGGAAGCCGTTGCCATAGGTGAACTCGACCAGAGGAAGATGAGTGTCGTGACTTTCAACGGAGGCAACCATACACGCTCTCATTATCTCTTTAAACGCTTGGATTGTCTCGGAATGTGGTGTGAAGCGCTGAGGTCTAGTCGCGTCCTTAGCGGTTCTCTGGAGGGCATTCCGAAAAGAGCGGGACGTAGATCGACTATCCTTACCGGAGATGATTTAGAGATGGTTTTCGGTATTCGGCCTTGTCTTTGGAGCGATTGAGGCACTCGGCTAGACACAAGGCAATACCCTTTTTCATGTCCGGCCATGAGCAGTATTCTCGGGAACCCTTGTTCAACAAGTCGGGTCCCGGATGGGTGGAATAGCGAAATCAGTGGCTCTTGACGGAAACGAGTTTGCGAAGACCTTCGGATTCCAGAACTCATGCTTGAAGCTTGACGTAACGAGTTACGTTTAGCCTAAGTTCGGATTCCTTCACGGTTGGCTATAGGATTGGTAAAGTGTTATTTTCTCGGGGCCAGAAGTTGCACTTTGGGAATTTGGTGTACAATTCCTGATCTCGGGAGAGTTCTAGAGTGAGCTTGGGATGTTTCACATGGTCTTCCTTGAGTAGGTGAGAGTGTTGACAAGGAGTATGGTTGTTAATCGTCTAAGCACGGCCTACACACTTTGTTCATTAAGTCCATGAATACCGTTAGTGTGTTGGTTAGGCCTACTGACAGAGGGGGGGGGGGGGGGGCTTGCATTACTTGCATCGAGTTGGGGATGCGGTTTTTGGTAATGTTGGTTATGATGTCACGAACCTGGTGATAACCCGAGCGGGGGTCGATTTTTGAGAGTTAAGTTGCATCCTGCAACTACTCGA
This sequence comes from Senecio squalidus, assembly GCA_910822075.1. Taxonomy (NCBI): domain Eukaryota; kingdom Viridiplantae; phylum Streptophyta; class Magnoliopsida; order Asterales; family Asteraceae; genus Senecio; species Senecio squalidus. The sequence continues at coordinate 10,236 of CAJVGC010000046.1, forward strand.
ATAGGTTGTCGATCCTCGGGGATGGTTATCGGTTCTTGACGGTCGGCTTGATACATTCATGACGATAAGTGCACAAACGGGAGAGTTCGTCTTTCGTTTGCTAGGGGAATCGGGGCTCTCCAGGGGAACGGACTTAAGCGGATGGAATCGGGGGCTAGGGTTTCCTACAGCGTTTTTGGCCGCCTTAGCATCTCGGGTGGTGCCAGACGGTAGGGTGTCTTGCCAACTGGTGCTGCGCCAGGAACGAGGTCTATTCGGAATTTTTCCACTTGTCGATTCGGCGGTAGCCAGGATATTTCTCAGCAAAGACTCTGGTTGGTCCTTGGCTACGTGAATGTCTTGGACTCAGCTTTCCTGAGATTTACGTTCGACGTCGCGAGCGAAGAATGCGTCGTAGTCCTTCTCGAGGTACTTGTGCATTATCAAGGGATACACGTTGCGAAGCTGTCATTCAGGTTTGTCCTCCTAAACGACGGGAGTTTCGCTTTCTGAATAGGGATACGGGTGAGTTTGTCGAAACGGACGGTCTTGGCTCGAAAAATGGGGTGACCTGTCCATCCCAACGATAGCGTCAAAGCTTGATGGTTCGATAGGGATTAGGTTGATGGGAAACAGGTTTTACGCCAGTGGAGTATCGGATATCCTAAGTTTGTATTCGTAGCTTCGTCTATTGACCGTTGGCATATTCGATAGAAAGTTATCCGCAATAGCTTTAGGTCCTATGTTGGTGAGGGGTCTAGTTTCTAAGGAGGCAAAGTTTCTTTCTGCTCTTGGATCAAATAGTATGGAAGAAAATGGTCATTTGACAGAGAACGTACCGGTAACTGTATTGGGGTCCTGATGGGTCTCCTCGGCTGTGATTGCGAGAGCATTGAGAGTTTCTGTGGTATGCTCTAAGAGGCACCTGTTGCACTGGGGCTTTTTCTGGACAGCACCAGGGGTAATGTCTCGAATGTGGGAGCGACCAGCACCTCCGTGGGGATTGTCTCCTAGAGCGTACCACAGAAACCCTCAGTGCTCTCGCAATCACAGCCGAGGAAACCCCTCAGGACCCCAATGCAGCTACTGGTACGTTCCCTGTCAAATAACCCTCTCCTTCCATACTATTTGATTCAAGAACTAAAGGAAACCTTACCCCCTTAGAAATTAGACCCCTTATCAGCTTAGGACCTAAAGTCTTGCGGACACCTTTTCATCGAATATGCTAATGACCAATAGTCGAAGCTACGAGTGCAAACATAGGGTTTCCAATACTTCGTTTGCCTAAAACCTTTCCATCACCCCAATTCCTACCGAACCATCAAGCTTTGACGCTATCGTTGGGATGGACAGGTCACCCCAGTATTGAGCCAAGATCGTCCGTTCCGACAAGCTCCCCCGTATCCCTCTCCATAAAAAGAAACTCCCGTCGTTCAGGAGCAGAACCTGAATGATAACTTCGCAGCGTGTATCCCTCGATGATGCACCAGTATCTCGAGAAGGACTACGACGCACCCTCCGCTCACAACGTCGAACGCAAACCTAAGGAAAGCTGAGCCCAAGACATTCCCGTAGTCAAGGACCATCCAAAGCCTTCCTGAGAAACTTCCGAACTACCACTGAATCGACAAGTAAAAAATTTCAAATGAACCTCGTTCCTGACGCAGCACCCATAGCCGAGGCTCCCTACCACCTAGCACCACCCGAGATGCTAAGGCAGCCAAAGCTGCTGTAGGAACTTCCTGATCCTAGTCCTAGCACCCAAATCTAACCCCATGAGAAGTCCCAATTTCCCTAAAAAGAGACAGACGGACCCTTCCGTTTATACACTTATCGTCGTAAACATAACAAGCCTACCGTCAAGAACCGATAACCATCCTCGAGGATCGACAACCTGTCCGAGTAGTTGCAGGATGCAGCATCCCTCTCAAAAGTCGACCCCGCCCGAGTTATCACCAGGTTCGCGACATTTTGACCAACACTACCGAGGACCGCATTTCCCCAAACTCGATGCAAACAACCCAAGCCCTTCCCTCTGTCAGTATGCCTAAACAACACCCGGTCGATATTAACGGACTTAATAGACAAGTGTGTGAGCGTACTAAACGATTAAATACCGCACTCACTGTTAACACTCACACCTACTCAAGGAAGATTCTGTGAACATCCCGAGCTCACCCTAGAACCCTTCCGAGGTCAGGAGTCGTACGCCGAATTCCCAAAGTGCGAACTCTGACCCTGAGCGGAACATTTCCCGAATTTAGAGTCAACCTTGAAGGAATTCGGACTCAGGCCAACCGCAACTCGTTGCGCCAAGCTCCAAGCATGAGTCCAGAAGTCCGAAGGTATTCGTAAACTCATTTCCGACAAGAACCACATATTCCGCTACTTTACCCACCCGGGATTCGGCTTGCCGAACAAAAATCCCCGAGAATATTGATAGTGGCCGGGCATGAAAAAGGATATCGCCCTGCATATAGCCAAGCCCCTCACTTGCTCCAAGGTCAAGGCAGAATATCGAAACCCCTCTTTCAATCATCTCTGATAAGGATAGTCGAACTACGCCCCGTCCCCTTCGAATGCCCTCCAGAGAATCGCTAGGGACGCGACTAGACCTCATCACCGCATACCACCCTCCGACCAATGGTCAGAGTGGAAGGACGATCCAAACGCTTGAAGAGATGCTGAGAGAGCGTGTAGTTGCCTTCGTAGGAAGCCGAGATACTCACCTTCCCTGAGTTCACCTATGGCAACAGCTACCATGCCAGCATCAAGTGCGTACCCTACGAAGCCCTATATGGACGCAAGCGTCGGTCACCGCTATGTTGGCTTGAAGCTAACGATTGACGACTTGCAAGGTCCGACGCCTCCCTTCATCCGCGGGAGACTGGAAGCATCACGTACCCGGCAGAAAAGCTACGTAACCAACCGGAAGAAACCCCCCCCCCCCCCCCCCCGAGTCCCAAGGTGGCAATAGAGTACCTCCCCAGGTATCGCCACGGGAAAGGGATAGCCTACTTCTCGGTACACCGGTCCAAGCTCAGCCTTAGGACGTATCAGTCCGGTTCCTCATCGCCCTCAGCTCAGATTTCTTCAGATGTTCATGAGTATATTTCCTTGTCTCACTCTCGAAAAGCATCTATCAGATGAGACCATCGTCAACCCCCTCGACAAGGTTCAAATCAATGCCAACTCAAACTCATTAATGAACCGCTTAAGGTTGTTGACCGAGAGATCAAACAACCCAGGCAAGTCGTTCATCTATTATCAAGCTTCGGTGGAAATTCACGACCTGGTCGCAAATTCACAAGGGAACGTGAGGACCCATTTTCCAGCAGAATTATCCACATCTGTTCAGGATCACTTCCACCTGATGGGACGAGTCAAATTTCGGGACGAAATTTCTTTCAACCCGGGGATGATGTGACAACCGTCCAAAATCCAGGTGTTTTTCAGTTGCTACCGGTTCAAATCATTAGTTGCCCTTTTATCGTATTCGCTTTGTTCTAGTTCGTAATTGTTGAGTCCGTACTTTGTCGGAACTAGTGTCGGAGTAACTCCCGGAATCAATTATATAAGTCCTAATACCAAGAAAACACCCAATGAACTTTCCTAAGTTCATAACTAATCATACATAAGAACTTTCAATTAACAAAAAGGTCCAACGAAGCAAAAACGAAAAAACGAAAAATCAGAAAAAGGCTGAATTTAGGCCCGGTGCGCAGCACCTCACGCCAGATTTCAAAAATGTTACATTTACAGTCCTTGTCTCGTTTTTGTAAATCACCAACCAATCCATCTCTATTTTTAACACTCAATTACTGTCACTTAGCAGTCCCAAAGTGACATTATTACTCTTCCCCCTCTTTTCATTTTCATTTCTCTTTTCTTTAATCAAAAACACACACACAAAACACCTACACACTCATTTTCTCTCATTTCTCTCATCTCCCTCTCTAAAAATGTCACACCCCGCTAAAGCGGAAACACGGGATGTGAGAGCTGGAAGATCATTACACGGTCATAAGCAAACATAAACGATTCAAGTCATTTCGATTAAAAATAAAATTTGTTCAAAGTTCAACAACCAAGCAGTTCATAAGTTTCAAAATAAAATACAAGTACAAGTTTCAATTAAAAATTCCCAAAAATGAAAGGTCTTTCCCAATAAGCGCCTCACGTAACCATATCGACCCTCCTTTGCCATGCATTCCGAACACTTACTTTAATTTCCCGAAACATAAGATAAAGTGTCAACTACATAAAGTAGTGAGTGAGTTACAGTTTAGAGTTCGAGAAAGTTTCTAAAAATAGAAAGTTGTAAAACATATATTGACGGCATAAGTAAAAGAACGAGTCGACGTTTGAACATATATGTAATTAGTAAAAGTTTGTATGTACGCGAGTAAAATAATTAAATAAACTCGTATAATAAAGTTGTAGCGGAATCCAGGCGCTAAAAGGTATATGCGTAGAGAGTATGTGTTTAACTAAATAGTAACTCGTATCAATCACTTGGCATAATATAAGTAGTAAGTATACACTAAACCGATTGTATGGTCCTGATCTAGCCCAAAAATGTTTAATTGATTGTGTGTTTGATCTTAGTAATATGTACTTGGGACGCTAACCCTTAGTAAGGAGTGACCGCTCCTAAGTATCGATACCCATATGACTAACAGCTATTGCTAATAGTGTATAAGTGTTCCTGATCCAAAAACGGGCAATTGTACAAAGTTCCAAAAGTTGTGTTGAGCTCTTACGGGCTTATATATCCATCAAGGATTGGTCGCTAACAAGTATCCTAGTTTAGTTAACCCGCTAAGGCGATAACACAAATACGCATAATAGTTTGTAAGTTCCAAGTTTGTACAAGTTCCATTGTTCCAAAGTTTAAAATGTTTCAAAGTTTCAATAAGTACCAAAAGTATCAAGTCTCCAATTGTTTAATAGTTTGAAAATAGTGTAAAAGTTACAAAACATGTAATCTTATGCTTCCCCCAAATAATGTTTAAAATGTACAAAAAGTAAAACAAGTGGGGTTGTAACTCACGGTTTGCGAAGGTAAGAGATATGAACTAGCACAAAGAGAGGCGGAACGCGTCGCGTCGGGAATCACAAATGACCTACAACACCGGAAAGTTGTATAAGTTATATTAGTATAATTTGAGTTATGTTAAGTTCCAATTTAACATTTTTAAGTCTCAATTGTCTTATACTTAGATTCTGTCCCAAAAGATTATTACGGAAGGTTTATAAGGTTTATGTGATCGTATACGTTTTATAGTCCGTTATGTACAATTTAAGTCCAAAGTGTATAAGTCTCGAAGTTATTATGTTACTTAATTTGAAATGTAATTTACGGTGAAATTTGGGCAGCGCTTCCGCGCTATAAAAATTATGTCCATTTTCAAATCACTTTCCCGCTTCAAAATACACAATATAACGTTTTAAACAAATAATACACAAGTTTCGAATTCCAAAAGCTTTTTCAAACAATTTATAAGTCAAAACAGTAGGTTATTAATATGTATATATTCTGTGATGGTTTATTTTAGCTTGAATTCATGTTTACGGCCTTTAAAACGACAAAAGTAACGAACAGCAGTATTCAGGCGGCGGCTGGAGGAAATCAGCCGCCGGCTGACCTTTAGCCGTCGGCTGAAATCCTTCAGCCGCCGGCCAAAAGGCTTCGGCCAGTTTTAAAGTTGTTTTATTTTTCGATTTTAAGCTTGTTTAACCGTTAGATTCGACATGCATACTGTTATAATTCAAACATATGTATTTTTAAAGTAAAATCACGGTTTCCTTTTAGATTTACATGTTAAATATATAGATCTATCATAAAACTCGTTTTTAAGCAAGAAAACGTTTTAGATTGTTAAGAAAACACATTTTCAGTTTATAGATTATGCATGCAATCGATTATTTATGTAAAAAGAGTAAAATAAAGAGGTTCTACCGGAGGAAAAAGAGATGTGATGGTTTGGTTGAGATTTAGCTCCAAAAACTCCTTGGAAACCCGATTTAAACCTTTTTCCTTGCTACCCCTTTACTCCTAGAACGTTTTTGATGGATTAGATGGTTGATATTTGTGTGTTTATGGACTGTTTTTGATGAAATATTTCTGGACTTGCTTGAGTGTTTGTGTTCTTGAGAGAGAGAGATGGGAGAAATGAGAGATGTGTGTGTTGTGTTAATTTGAAAATGAAGTAAAAGTGAATTGGGAGTGTAAAGATGGTTGAGAGACTGGCCTAGGAAGCCACAATAGCAGTTATGGTTGCCCAGTCCCGAGCCAAAATGGTTGGTCCAATCACGTTTCATGCAAAAATGAGTCATCATCCAGCTGGACAGCGGGATTCAGCCGCCGGCTGAATATATTCAGCCGCCGGCTGGATTTTGAAATCCAGCTTTGACGTTTTTATGTTTTCCGTTATAAATAGTTGAGGACTAAAATCTTTTTAGTTACCGTTATGAACTTAGTCAAGTTCTTGTATTGTTTATTTGGTGTTAGGATTTATATTTTGATTCCGACATTAGTTCCGACAATAAAAGACACAATAAGTATGAACCCGAACAATATGAACACGATAAAAGAGAACTAGAGATTTGAACCGATTAAGTAACTGAAAATCACCTGAAATTTAGACGGTTGTCACAAAAAACTTCATTGAAGACAGAAAACACAGCCACTAAATCCTCCTAAATCCACCATCAAAATCGTCCAATCCACAAAACAAGCAAGAAGGTGCAAGTTTTTTTTCGGTTTCAAGCTTTTACTACCACTTTTGGAGCTCTAGATCATTCAAAAACATCATCCACTCACTTTTATTCGGTAGAAACTTAATCTTACCTTTATTTACTGTCACACCCCGCTAAAGCGGAAACACGGGATGTGGGAGCTGGAAGATCATTACACGGTCATAAGCAAACATAAACGATTCGAGTCATTTCAATAAAAATAAAATCTGTTCAAGTTTCACTACCAAGCAGTTCATAAATTTAAAAAAAAAAAAACAAAGTACAAATACAAGTTCAATTAAAATTTCCCAAAATGAAAGGTATTTCCCAATAAACGCCTCACGCAACCATATTGACCCTCCTTTGCCATGCATTCCGAACACTTACATTAATTTCCTGAAACATAAGATAAAGTGTTAACTACATAAAGTAGTGAGTGAGTTACAGTTTAGAGTTCGAGAAAGTTTCTAAAAATGGAAAGTTGCAAACATATATTGACGTCGTAAGTAAAAGAACGAGTTGACGTTTGAACATATATGTAAATAGTAAAAGTTTGTACGTACGCGAGTAAAATAATTAAATAAAACTCGTAGAAATAAAGTTGTAGCGGAGTCCAGGCGCTAAAAGGTGTGTATATGCGTATGGGATATGTGTTTAACTAAATAGTACTCGTATCAATCACTTGGCATAATATAAGTAGTAAGTATACACTAAACCGATTGTATGGTCCTGATCTAGCCCAAAAATGTTTAATTGAGTGAACATCTGTGTGGTAGTAATATGTACTTGGGACGCTAACCCTTAGTAAGGAGTGACCGCTCCTAAGTATCGATACCCATATGACTAACGGCTGTTGCTAATAGTGTATAAGTGAACCTGAACCAAAAACGGGCAATTGTACAAAGTTCCAAAAGTTGTGTTGAGTTCTTACGGGCTTATATATCCATCAAGGATTGGTCGCTAACAAGTATCCTAGTTTAGTTAACCCGCTAAAGCAATAACACAAATACGCATAATAGTTTGTAAGTTCCAAGTTTGTACAAGTTCCATAGTTCCAAATAAGTTGCAAAAATACCAAGTTTTGAACAGTTCCAATGTTAAAATGTTTCAGAGTTTTGAACAAGTTTCAATAAGTACCGAAAGTATCAAGTTTCCAAATGTTTAATAGTTCGCAAATAGTGTTAACAGTTACAAAACATGTAATCTTATGCTTCCCCCAAATAATGTTTAAAAGTACAAAAAGTAAAAACAAGTGGGGTTGTAACTCACGGTTTGCGAAGGTAAGAGATAAGAACTAGCACAAAGAGAGGCGGAACGCGTCGGGAATCACAAACGACCTAGAACACCGGAATGTTGTACAAGTTATATTAGTATAATTTGAGTTATGTTAAGTTCCAATTTAACATTTTTAAGTCTCAATTTATAATATTTAGATTTTGTCCCAAAAGATTATTACGGAAAATTTATAAGGTTTATGTGATCGTAAACTGTGACAACCGTCTAAAAATCAGGTACTTGTTCAGTTATTATATCGGTTCAGTTCTCTAGTTACTCTTTTCTCGTGTTCACTTTGTTCTAGATCGTAACTGTTGAGTCTGTACTTTATCGGAACTAGTGTCGGAATAACTCCCGGAATCAATTATATAAGTCCTAATACCAAGAAAACACCTAATGAACTTTCCTAAGTTCATAACAAATCATACTTAAGAACTTTCAGTTAACAAAAAGGTCCAACGAAGCAATAACGTAAAAACGAAAAATCAGAAAAGCTGAAAATCAGCCCGGTGCGCAGCACCTCCACCTGAGGTGCGCATCACCTAGCTGCAGATTTCAAAATATTTACATTTTGGTCCCTGTCTCGTTTTTGTAAACCATCAACCAATCATTCTCGAGTTAGGCCACTCCATTACTGCAATTTCACTGCCCCAAGACTCCCTTTACTACACTCTATCTTTTCTTTTTCTTTTTCATTTTACATAATCAAAAACACACACACACACTTACACCTAGTTCCATTTTCTCTCATCTCTCTCTCTCTAAAAACTCCATAGAAACCAGAAAGTCCAGCCACAAAATCAGTCCATAAACACATAAAAATCGACCATCAACCTTACACAAAACGTTCCAAGAGTAGAGGGTAGCAAAAGGAAAGGATTAAATCGGGTTTTCAAGAAGATTTGGGGCTAGAAACTCATCCAAATCGTTTCATTTCTTTTCCTTCGGTATAACTCATTTACTTTACTCTTTTTACTAATATCTTTGATTGCATGTAAGATCTAAACAATAAAAATGAGTTTTTATAAAGATTTACAACACTTTTTATACAAAAACGATTTTTATCTAAATGATACTTAGATCTATATCTTTGTGGTTAAAAGTTGTTTAGAAACTGTAAAAAACATCATATTATAAAGTATCTACTGGTTGCATGTCGAAATCTTTAAGTCACAAAACGTTTTTAGCAAGAAAAACACAAAACGGGAAAAAGACAGCAGCTAGGTGCGCAGCACCTGTGCCCAGGTGCGCAGCACCGAGCTGCTGTTCTCCCGAAAATCGTCGTTTTACTCGTTTAAAACTTGTACACACATTCTGGACTTTTGTCAATAACATTATTGGACTGAGATGAATAAAAATAATAATAATGATAACTTGTATTGGACTTTTTGGACTTATTGGACTTGTGGTGAAGTTATTATGTGTATATGCATGTTTTGTGAGCGGAAATGATTGTAGGTTTTGGACATGAAATTTGGGCGCGGAAGCGCTGCCCAAATTTCGTTAGAAAACCTAAACCATTTCAGTAACCTAAACATGTTTATCATAATAATAACTTTGACTTTGAACTTTCGGACTAAACATAACGTTAACCGCTTCGGACCAAATTTTGGAACAATATTGGACTTAACACTTAATTTTAAACAAAAGTTACATAAATCTCTTATATATAAAGAACCTAATAGGATAATAACTTTTGGACAATCTTGGTATTCTTTAGGCATTCCGTGATTTCCCGGCTCCTTTCCGACCGATTCCGAGTTCACTTTCTTCGCAAACCGTGAGTTACAACCCCATTGTTTTACTTTTGTACATTTAAACTTTATTTGGGGGAAACATAAGATCACATGTTTGTAACTATTAACACTATTTGCAACTTATTGAAACTGTTCGAAACTTGGTACTTTTGAAACTTATTTGAAACTGTTCGAAACTTGGTACTCGTACAAACTATTATGCGTATCTGTGTTATTGCCTTAGCGGGTTAACTAAACTAGGATACTTGTTAGCAACCAATCCTTGATGGATGTATAAGCCCGTAAGAGTTCAGTTCAATTTTTAGAAACTTTGTTCAATTGCCCGTTTTGGTTCAAGTTCACTTATACACTATTAGCAACAGCCGTTAGTCATATGAGTATCGATACTTAGGAGCGGTCACTCCTTACTAAGGGTTAGCGTCCCAAGTACATATTACTACCACACTGAGGTTCAATCTATTAAACATTTTTGGGCTAGTTCAGGACCATACAATCGGTTTAGTGTATACTTACTACTTATATTATGCCAAGTGATTGATACGAGATACCTATTTAGTTAAACACATATCCCATACGCATATACACACTTTTAGCGCCTGGATTCCGCTACAACTTTATTATACGAGTTTATTTATTTACTTTACTCGCGTACGTACAAACTTTTACTATTTGCATATATGTTCAAACGTCGACTCGTTCTTTTACTCATGACGTCAATATATGTTTGGCAACTTACTACTTTTGGCAACTTACTATTTTTGGCAACTTTCTATTTTTGGAAACTTTATCGAAACTCTAAACTGTAACTCACTCACTACTTTATGTAGTTGACACTTTATCTTATGTTTCAGGAAATTAAAGTAAGTGTTCGGAATGCATGGCAAAGGAGGGTCGATATGGTCACGTGAGGCGCTCATTGGGAAAAGGACCTTTCTATTTTGGGAATTTTTATGTTGAAACATTGTACTTGTACTTTATTTTAAAAACTTCTGAACTGCTTGGTTGAACTTTGAACAAATTTATTTTTAATGAGATGACTTAAATCGTTTATATTTGCTTATGACCGTGTAATGATATTCCAGCTCTCACATTCCGTGTTTCCGCTTTAGCGGGGTGTGACATAAACGTTTCAAAGTCCGATAAGTCCCATTATGTTCAAAAAGTGTCGAATTCCAAGTCAAAGTGTATAAGACTCAAAGTTATTATGTTACTGAATTTAAAATGTAATTTACGGTGAAATTTGGGCAGCGCTTCCGCGCTATAAAAATTATGTCCATTTTTCAAAACACTTTCCGGCTTTAAAATGCACAATACGATGTTTAAATCAATAATACACAAGTTTCAAGTCCAAAAAGCTTTTCCAACCAACTTATAAGTCAAAACAGTAGCTTACTTAAATGTATATATTCTGTGATGGTTTATTTTAGCTTAAAATCAAGTTTACGACCTTTAAAACGACAAAAGTAGCGAACAGGAAAATTCAGGCGGCGGCTGGAGGAAAGCAGCCGCCGGCTGACCTTTAGCCGTCGGCTGAAATCCTTCAGCCGCCGGCCAAAAGGCTTCGGCCAGTTTTAAAGTTGTTTTATTTTTCGATTTCAAGCTTGTTTAACCGTTAGATTCGACATGCATGCTGTTATAATTCGAACATAGGTATTTTTTTGAAGTAAGATCACTGTTTTCTTTTAGATTTACATGTTAAATATATAGATCTTTCATAAAAACTCATTTTTAACTAAGAAAACGTTTTGAAAGTTTATGAAAACATATTTTCAGGTTATAGATTATACATGCAGGTGATTTTAAAGATAAAAATAGTGAAAAGAAAGTGTTTTACCGAAGAAGAAAGTAAAGTGGCGGTTTGGATGAGCTTTAGCTTCAAAAACGACTTGGAAACCCGATTTAAACCTTTTCCTTGTTACCCCTTTGATCTTAGAACGATTTTAATGGATTAGATGGTTGCTATAATGATGTTTATGGACTGAAAATGGTGTTTAGTTTCTGTTTTTGTGTTGTGTTTGAGAGAAAATTAGAGAGAAAAAGAGAGAGTATAATGTGTGTGTGTGTTTTGTTAGTTTCAAAATGGAGTAAAAGTGAAATGGGAAGTGTAAAGAGGTGGTGTTACTGCCCTTGGGAGCCTCAAATGGCAGTAATGGTTGCCCAGTCCCGAGCTAACAAGGGTGGTCCAATGAAAACGCATGCAAAAGTGAGTCATCATCCAGCTGGACAGCGGGATTCAGCCGCCGGCTGGATATATTCAGCCGCCGGCTGGATTGCAAAGTCCAGCTTTTGACGTTTTTAGTTTTCCGTTGTAATTAGTTGAGGACTAGAATCTTTTTGGTTACCGTTATGAACTTAGTCAAGTTCTTGTATTGTTTATTTGGTGTTAGGATTTATATTTTGATTCCGACATTAGTTCCGACGATAGAAGACACAATAAGTATGAACCCGAACAATATGAACACGATAAAAGAGAACTAGAGTTTTGAACCGATTAAGTAACTGAAATTCACCTGAAATTTAGACGGTTGTCACATTTACTGTTTTTACTAATTGCATGTAAGATCTAAACAATAAAAATGAGTTTTTATAAAGATTTATGTCACTTTTTATACAAAAAACGATTTTTAACTAAATAAAACTTAGATCTATGTTTTTGTGGATAAAAGTTGTTTAGAAACTATAAAAATGGCGTTTTATGAGATAACTACTGGTTACATGTCGAAATCTATGGGTGACAAAACGTTTTTAGCAAAGAAATCACAAAACGGGGAAGAACAGCAAGGAGGCTGCTGTTCCTCCCGAAAATCGCCGTTTTGGCCGTTTAAAACTTATGTATACGTTCTGGACTTTTGCTAATATTATTAAGGGGCTGAGATGAATAAAACTAATGATAATGGTGACTTATATTGGACTCTTTGGACTTTTTGGACTTGTTAAATAAGTTATTATGTGTTATACGTGTTTTGTGAGCGGAATTGACTTTAGGTTTTGGACACGAAATTTGGGCGCGGAAGCGCTGCCCAAATTTCGTGTGAAAACCTAAACCAATTCAGCGACCTAAACGTGTCTAACATAATGATAACTTTAACTTTGAACCTTCGGACTAAAAATAAACGTTAACCGCTTCGGACCAATTTTGGAACAATTTTGACTTTAACACTTAATTATAAACAAAAGTTACCTAATCTCTTATATAAATTAACCTAGTAAGAAATTAACTTTTGGACAATCTTGGTATTCCTAGGCATTCCGTGATTCCCGGCTCCTTTTCCGACCGATTCCGAGTCCACTTTCTCCGCAAACCGTGAGTTACACCCCTCCTTACTTTTACCTTTTTAGTACTCTTTTTGGGGGAAACATGAGATCAAATTATTTTTGAACTATATCTTTTATGTGCAACTGCTTATTGAACTATTTTGACTTTTGGAACTAATTGAACTACTTTCTATTTTTAGAAACTTTTGAACTAAACGAGCTACCTTCTATTTTTAGATACTTTTGAACTAATTGAACCACTTTTTATTTTAGAAACCTTTGAACTAATTGAGCCACTTTCCATTTTTGGAAACTTTTGAACTTGAACTCTTGAACTCTTGGAACTTTGAGAACTTTTGAACTATTTTAGAACTTTGAACTAATATGCGTAAACAACATCAATTGTTCGGATTGGCTTACTTTAGACTCCCTAGGTTTGCCTCTTTGGATACTTGATTAGACATTGATAGCTTGGTTGTATTTTGGAGCAAAACCCTAGGTGAGAATATAGCGCCGTAAGTACAGACAAAAAGACTTTTGAAAACGGAACGAACTAAATGCCCCGCAACTTTTCTTGGAACTGGACTATACACACTATTAGCACAAGCCGTTAGCATAGATTATGGGTATCGATACTTAGGAGCGGTCACTCCTTACCAATGGGTAGCGACCAAGGTACATATTGCTAAGTTCTCGCGAACTCGAACTCTAGACTGGAACTAGTGGGCAGGTACTTGACCAGAATCGGATTAGTGTGTAAAACTAAATCTTACGTATATTAAGCTTAGTGGTTGGTACAACTCGAGGATCATAGGTCTTTATTTACGCATATACTTACTTACTGTCTTACATATGTGGATTAATCCACCGCTAAGGTAATGACTACGAACTCTTTCGCTCGCTACGCTACTTGACTTTTGAACTTAACTTGGAACTTATTTGAACTTATTTTGAACTTATTTGGACTTGGAACTTATTGGACTTGGACTTAAACTTATTTAAGTTATTCTTGCATTTTAAGCACTTGAACTTAACTTGAATTTCTTTGGCTTTGAACAACTCTTGAACTTTCATGAACTTTGAACTTGTCTCGAACACTTATGAACTTTTAAATTGAAACCTTTCTTCAATTCATAAACTGTAACTCACTCACTACGTTTTTCGTAGTTGACACTTTATCTCATGTTTCAGGAACTAAGCGTAAGTTATGAAGTGCATTGCTCAGGCGGGTCAAGTCTTTTATGTGAAGTGTACCTTGGGAAGAAGACCTTATTTTGGGCATTTTATTTAAAACGTTTTTGTTATGTATTATGGTCTTACTTTGAATCTTGGTTTTATCTTTGACTTGTACTTTTCATTTTAATTCGTAATGACTTGAACCGTTGATTTTAGTGTAACCCGTGAAATGATTCTTTGCTCTCACATTCCGTGTTTCCACTGTAGCGGGGTGTGACAACAAGTACAATGTTTCAAAATAAAATTCCCATAAATAGAAAAGGTCTCTCCCACTTTGTGCCTCACGCAACCATAATGACCCTTCCTTGCCATGCATTCCGTACGCTTACATTAATTTCCTGAAACATAAGATAAAGTGTCAACTACATAAAGTAGTGAGTGAGTTACAGTTTAGAGTTTCGAGAAAAGTTTCTAAAAATAGAAAGTTGCAAAACATATATATTGACGTCATAAGTAAAAGAAACGGAGTGACGTTAGAACAAATATGTAAATAATAAAAGGTTTGTACGTACGCAAGTAAGGTAAATAAAATAAATAAACTCGTATAAATAAAGTTGTAGCGGAATGCAGGCGCTAAAAAGGTATATGCGTAGGGAGTATGTGTTTAACTAAATAGTTCCTCGTATCAATCACTTGGCATAACATAAGTAGTAAGTATACACTAAACCGATTGTGTGGTCCTGAACTAGCCCAAAAATGTTTAATTGAGTGTACATCTGAACTTAGTAATATGTACTTGGGTCGCTAACCCTGAGTAAGGAGTGACCGCTCCTAAGTATCGATACCCATATGACTAACGGCTAATGCTAATAGTGTATAAAGTTGCTGAACCAAAACGGGCAATGAACAAAGTTTCAAAAGTACTAAGTAAGTTCTTACGGGCTTATATTTTCATCAAGGATTGGTCGCTAACAAGTATCCTAAATTTAGTTAACCCGCTAAGGCATCAACACATATACGCACAATAGTTTCACAAGTTTCAAGTTTCGTACAAGTTTCCATAGTTTCAAAGTTTCCAAAGAGTTTCAAGTTTCGTACAAGTTTCCAAAGTTTACGAGTTTCATAAGTTTAAAATGTTTCAAGTTTCCAAAAGTTTCAATAAAGTATCAAAAGTACCAAGTTTCCAATTGTTTCAATAATTCGCAAAAAGTGTTAAAAGTTACAAAGCATGTGATCTTATGTTTCCCCCAAATAATGTTTAAAAGTACAAAAGTAAAACAAGTGGGGTTGTAACTCACGGTTTGCGGAGAAAGTGAACTCGGAATCGGTCGGAAAAGGAGCCGGGAATCACGGAATGCCTAAGGATACCAAGATTGTCCAAAAGTTAATATCTTATTAGGTTACTTTATATAAGAGATTATGTAACTTTTGTTTAAGATTAAGTGTTAAAGTCGATATTGTTCCAAAATTGGTCCGAAGCGGTTAACGTTTATTTTTAGTCCGAAGGTTCAAAGTTAAAGTTATTATTATGATAGACATGTTTAGGTTGCTGAAATGGTTTTAGTTTTCTATCGAAATTTGGGCAGCGCTTCCGCGCCCAAATTTCATGTCCAAAACCTACAACCATTTCCGCTCACAAAACACATATAAACACATAATAACTTAATAAACAAGTCCATTTAGTCCAAAAAGCTCAATACAAGTCACCATTATTATTGTTTTTACTCATCTCAGTCCCATAATATTATTAACAAAAGTCCAGAATGTGTACACAAGTTTTAAACGGTCAAAACGGCGATTTTCGGGAGAGTCAGCAGCCCGGTGCGCAGCACCTGTCAGGGGGTGCTGCGCACCTCCTTGCTGTCTTCTCCCGTTTTGTAATTTTCTTGTCAAAAACGTTTTGTTACCCATAGATTTCGACATGCAATCAGTAGATACTTCATAAAACACCATTTTTACAGTTTCTAAACAACTTTTAACCACAAATACATAGATCTAAATATTATTTAGTTAAAAATCGTTTTTGTATAAAAAGTGTTATAAATCGTTATAAAAACTCATTTTTATAGTTTAGATCTTACATGCAAGCAAGGATTTTAGTAAAAAGAGTAAAGTAAAAGAGTTTTACCGAAGGAAAAGAAATGAAACGATTTGGATGAGTTTCTAGCTCCAAATCTTCTTGAAAACCCG
>CAJVGC010000047.1:0-17198 GCA_910822075.1 Senecio squalidus
GCTCTGATACCAACTTGTAACGTCCTGGTTTTCAAAAATCACGTTTTACAAAAACTTTTTAAGTTATAAGACTTTTACACAGCGGAAACATAATAAAACATAATAAAGCGGTTCCTAAACATCTTCATACAAACCATACGTTACTTAGTTACAACATCAAAAGCTTGCTAAAAGCATATAACAAAACTATACGAATGGGGACAACGTCTACCCCAAGCAATCCCGCCTCACCAGGCTAGCGTCTTGCACCCTACGATCAAAAGACACATTTGAAAAGAGTATCAACAAAGCTGGCGAGACAATAAACTTAGTAAAGACTATAAAACATTTCATAAAATATTTAACTTCAAAGTCCCAAACCATACCCGCACCCATCGCAGACGGATAGGTTACAATTCAATAACTAAACAATCATAAAGTGAACAGGTAAATGATTCTCATCTCATAATCAAATTACGCACTAAAGTCAATATCTTACGTTTTGGATCCATCTCTTGTCCAAATGTCATCTATCACAATTTGGGTCCATCTTATGCCCAACAATCATCTTTCTAAAGCGGGGTCCATCTCTTGCCCCATGAGACTACAATCTCGTTCGCTACTCGCACATTCCTGCATGTTATTATAAGCATTGGGGCGCGACTCCCAATCTCTATAGTAACCTGAAATGTAGGCTTTCACTACTCCGACGTTGCATACGATGCGTTGTCGTTAAGGAGGGTTCCACGGTGTGTCAACTTATACACCTCCCCACTCCCACGTGATGTATCCGGCTGACCCTCATCTCAATGGTCATACATCACTCCAGTATGAGATTACATGTCAGTACCGCATGTTACAAGGGAGGTCTAGAATTCCCCGTAACCAACTTTCTTAGGCTAGCACTTTTCTACCTAGTCGGTCAAACTAGGTCAATCTATCTACGAGCATCTACCTACCACCCGTAACCCAGGCCTCTTATGCAAAACTATGTCATACTACATATAGTGCATAAAACAATTAAAACAAGGGCCACAATCAAATATGTACGTCATCTCAATGTACAACAATAATAATAAATATTATAAATGTATGTCATCACATTATACACCAGTAACAACACGAGTAGCTACAACTACTCGATCAAAGTACGATTACGTTATCCTTTTAAAATGGTTCATCCTAAATCGATCATACGTCTTCTCATCTTTTAAAACGTATTTACATCTTTCCAAAACGTTTTACATCTTTTAAAACGTTAACCCATCTTTAAAAACATCTTTTGTCTTAAAGCTCGGTTTTTAAAACGATATTGTACTCAGCTCAGTCCTCGACAAACGGAATCGCCCGAGCGATGCAAACACGGTCAACCTGATCATAACATACCCGTTAATAAGATCGTAAAAACTCATTATTACCGATTTAGGCTTATTTAGCCAAACGCTCATTTAACCATAGAGTCGACCTCTTAACCTTTTCAACATACTCGTATAGACTATATAACACCTCTAATATATATATATCTATAGTTTGAAGGACTACGATTCACTAACAAACTTTTTACACAATAGAGACTCATTTTTCTAACATAAATTCTGCACAAATCAGCACCAAATTGCTGTTTTGACTCGCGTTTTTGACCTGTGTGTGAGTCAAATGAGCTTAAAGATTCTAAAGACGAGTTAAAGTACACATGCACACCTTTAAAAAGATATATCGTATACCTCCATAGGATATACTATGAGACTTCTACAGCCCTCACAAAACAGCCACTTGCTGTTTTATGTTTTATTAAAATTTCAACCCAAACCGACCCGTTTGTAATCAAAAACATACAAGCTCGAATTTAGGGTTCTAACAATCATAACGAAACTTAATAATATTCTTACTAATCAACCCCAAAATACTAGTACATCAATAACATGCTCAAAATATAAGATATACCTTAAGTTTTCGAACCAGGTTTCGAAACGACCCGAAACGAACCACCACAAAACCAACTTTTGCTTACACCAAAACGTTCCTTATGCTTCCAGGAGCACGATGGTGCTTTCGGTTTTTAAAACGGTCTACTAATGAACTCTCTAGGCTTGATTTTTGGTTGATGGAAGTTTTTTTGTATTTTCTTCTCTCTACACACACACTCCCCAAAATGCAGGAAATATGCATTCCCACTAACTCAACTATATATATAATTATATATTTCCAAACTTTACCCTCAAATTTTATACTTAAACACATAAGGTCCTTTTCATAAATTTAACCATTTACAAACTGTGGGGTGTTGATGTGTAAAATCTAGTCTTAAAATTAACCTACTATTTAACGCAATTACACACTTCTAGGCAGTGGACCTATCCGTATATAATATAGTTTAAAGCAAGTAAAGGTTCGTTCGCAGGGACTAATTTGTTTTAAGTTTTCGAATTAATAATACTGAGTATTTGTGGGGGTTTTATCGTAACAAAAGATTGCAAATAATTAAGAAAAAGTGATTAATTAAAATCTATCGAAAGAGTAATTGATGTAATCAAATAAAGAGAATATATGCTTGTTTGACACTTCACCTATTTTCCGTTAATTTTACGAGATCGATTGTTTTTCCAACTTCTAAGATATAATAAAAGTCCTTCCGAATCTTTTACTAACTTTAATTATCTCTAATTACACCGTTCCTTCCGAATACAGTTATAACATAAGGTCCTTTTCATAAATTTAACCATTTACAAACTGTGGGGTGTTGATGTGTAAAATCTAGTCTTAAAATTAACCTACTATTTAACGCAATTACACACTTCTAGGCAGTGGACCTATCCGTATATAATATAGTTTAAAGCAAGTAAAGGTTCGTTCGCAGGGACTAATTTGTTTTAAGTTTTCGAATTAATAATACTGAGTATTTGTGGGGGTTTTATCGTAACAAAAGATTGCAAATAATTAAGAAAAAGTGATTAATTAAAATCTATCGAAAGAGTAATTGATGTAATCAAATAAAGAGAATATATGCTTGTTTGACACTTCACCTATTTTCCGTTAATTTTACGAGATCGATTGTTTTTCCAACTTCTAAGATATAATAAAAGTCCTTCCGAATCTTTTACTAACTTTAATTATCTCTAATTACACCGTTCCTTCCGAATACAGTTATAACTATTAATAATCAAGCAATAAGTAACAAGCCTGTTTTTAGTGATTTAAACTTATAGAGTTTCCTTCCGAATAACTCCTCTAATTATCAAGTCCTTCCGAATCTTAATACTTATACCTACTCACTTAAATTTAATTACCTAAGTTGTTATTACTAAGTCCTTCCGAATCTTAATAATTTTAAATCGATTATAGACCGACCGATTACTTCATATAACTTGTTAAATCTATCTAGATTCCTTCCGAATACCTAGAATATTGATTAGTCAAATTATATATAAACAACTCTAATAATATACTAAAATTTAAGCAAATAAGGATCAACGGTTAAACACAAAAACATAAATAATCGAAAACGTTAAATAAACTTCAAATAAGATCCGTTGTTCAAACAAGCATAACGAGAATTTAGCAACTCATGATCAAGTCTAAAACAACAAATAAATTGTTAGAAAGCATTCTGGAAAATAGTTTAAAACTAAAAAGAAACAAACAGAGAGTTTTGTCGAACGTGTCGTAATCGCCGATTGCCGAAAAAGTGATCTTCCTTGCCTTAATCCTTGCTTCTAAACGTAATACCAGCTCCAGAGACTTGAAAATAATAATGGGATGAATTTCTGGACGGATTTAGTCTTGTATTTATAGGCAAAATCAAGGTGGAAATCGTATTCGACTAGAATTACAACTCTTTGTGTTTATCAGGTAGGTGCGCAGCACCATGTCCATAGGTGCGCAGCACCGGGCTTTTTTCCATATTCTAATTTTTACAAAATGTAGCACTCTCTTTCTTCTTAATTCTCCAATTTGAATCACCTAAATCGGACATCGTATGAAGAAGTTATGATCAAAACGGTGGAGGTGCTACTGCGACGTTCTCTTCGTCAGAAATGACTATTTTTCGTCTTTTAAGATCATTTCTTCCACCAATTCCACTTTCCGATCATATAAACCTATAAAATAGACAAAACAACTTTTCCACACGATTAAATGCAAAAACATATCCTATCCATCATGTTTAATATGAAAAACGACCAAATATCGCATATAAATAACTATATAAATATGCGATATCAAATCCCCCCAAACTTGCCTTTTTGCTTGCCCTCAAGCAAAAATTGTTTTAAAAGTAATTTATCAAAGCCAAAATAACATAACCAAACCTCACGATTTTTATGGGAAGTAAAATCACACAACTCTCAAACTAATCTAAAAGGGTGTGTAAAATATCTCTGTAGAATCGCTCAATTGCTCAGTCATGGTGAATATTCTATCATAGGCTTGATAAAGTATCAAATCTCCACCACTAGAGTCTAGGTACAACTAAACGGGGACTTTTATTCGGGTTATAACGTACATGTAAAGACATGTGAAAATATATAATATGGAGTGTACATGGGTTAAATAAAAATATACAAAAAGCTTAGATTAAATCCGAACTAAATATAATCTCTAACGTACTGGATTGCTTAATTTCTCCAACTTATACTTTTTCTCCGAATATACATGTATCGTAAATAATACCCGACTCATAATACACTATTTCTCTTAAAATCTACAACTAATTTTTTTTTCGCTTTTCTGTTTTTCCGATTTTTTTCTTTTTTCACTTTTCTTTTTCTTCCAGACTAGTACATGCCTTACAAAATAATTTTTTTTCTCGTGGTAAGTACACATGCTCAAAAGGCTAATAATCACTATATACATTTTTTTTACTATTTCTCCAAATACAATAATACAAGACAATAATAATAGGTACTTTTCTTCCATGCCTTAATAAGCTTCAACTTCACTTAATATATAATAGCAATCAATAATCTAAGTTCGGACTTAATCTAAAAAGAAACGAAAATAAGGCGAGTGTACAAAATAATATAATAGTGTTTAGAAACGAAACGGTTTAGGCGCAAAGTGGTTTAACTAGAGTTTCTAACACTAAAAGTAAGTGTTACAAGGGTTAGGCGGAAAATATATATAAAAAGAAACGAAAAGGCTAACAAATGGGTTAATCCTAATTGCCCCTATCATTGTACCAAATCACACTAAGTTACCCTAATGTAATTGCTCATATGTGGTCTCGAAATGTATAACAATGTCAAGTTCTAAAGTCATCCCCATAGGCACACTCAAAGAAATGAAACAAGTAGCATTAAAAATAAATGCTTTCAAAGGCTCAAATTCTCACTATTTTTCTGAGTGGGGTAAAAATGCGTCTGGTTATGCTTACAGTTTAAGGTATTTACCGACTAGACACGTTATATTTTTTTGGATTTTTTCAATTTTTCAATTTTTTTTGGATTATCTGGTTTTTTCTGACTCAAAAATGTACAAAAAAAAGAACACAATTCAACACGATGGAAACTAAGCTAAGGTCGAAAAATAAAAGGTAAAATTTCCCGATGACCCCCCCAAACTTAAGTAACACATTGTCCCTAATGTGTTAACGACTAAAAAAAAAACTAAGGGAAATTGTACAAAAATTAAAATCTAAAAAGAAAAATAATATTCAAAAATAAGAAAAGTAGAAAATAGAACCCGGTTGTAGATATTGAATATTTCTTGTGAAAATGTTTTACTGATCTGAATGCTAGTCCCAAAACCGGTTGTTGAACTTACTTCAAATCTATAAAAAACTAAAAGAGAAAAACTAAAAACAAATATTAAAAACACAAAAGATAAAAATAAAAAATAAAAATAAAAATAAAAATAAAAAATAAAAATTACAAATTACGACGGAATAAAAAAAATAGTAGACTATTTTTTAAAGTCGAATAGAGGAAAAAGGTAAAAAATAACTTTACAAAAAAAATACAAAATTGTAGATTCTTTTCGTTTTTTTTTTTTTTTTTTTTTTCTTTTTCTTTTCGTACGTCATCTGAATAACACTTTAAAGGAAAAATGTTAAAAAGTATTAAGAAAAGAAAAGATGACGAAATAAAAATAAAAATGGAAATAACAAGTTACGATGGAATAAAAAAAATAGTAGACTATTTTTTTTATTATATTTTTTTCTAATAGAGACCCATATGTAAACAATAACTTTACAAATTTGGCTTTTTTTTTTTTTTTTTTGGTTTTTTGTAAATAAATGAAAGATTAACTACGAAAGAAAAGAAATACAAACCCGGGTTGCCTCCCGAGAAGCGCTAATTTTTCAAGCGAGTCCTTAGCTTGACTCGATATGCTCCAACTTATGCCTTCATGTTAAGATCGAGATTTCTCTCGCCTTTCTTTCCCACGTGCTTTCCATCATCCACGAATTTCTCACTCGACTCATATCCGTCATGATCTCCAAAAGTCAATGTTTCCTCCATGACATCGAACATCTTGGTTCGCTTCACCCAAGCGTCATGCCACTCTCGAGCCTCAGTAATCAGTAATAAAGCATCTTCAGTTTCCCAAACATCGTCATATTTGCTTCCATTGAATTTTGTCTTCTTAAATTCCTCCCATGCGGTGTCATCTCCGATATCCTCAAATTCCTGCAAAATATTTTCCTTTTCTCGACAAGTTAAAGAAAATAAATCAAAAGGGTCATGAGAGATACCGTGACCGTTTTCCCCCAAACTTGAATCGGATATTGTACGCTTCGTGTGTGGGTTCGATTTGTCCAATTCCGCGAGCTCCTTTGTCGACATCGAGTCAGAGTCTTCGAGCTTTTCCTCTAATGAACTTCTTCCAACCAAAAATGTTGCACCCGGATTATTTATTAAAAATTCTATCTCTAATAAGTCTAAATCCGGGTCGGATTTTTCAAATGTCATTCTTGTAGAATTCTTCTCAAATGCCTCCAACTCCATTTTCAAGATGGGATCAAAGTCCTCGAGCTCTTCATCTCCCTCATCGTCAACTGCAACGTGTCCTCCAAGCATTTCCTGTACATCTAAATCAAACATTTCATCAAAAACGTCAATACGAAAACAGGTTGCATCAGTGGAGTAAGAATGTTTTGGGGCTTTATTAACAGAAAATGAAATTCGTTCGTCCCCAATCTCCAGTGAAATTTCCCTGTCTTTTACACGAATAATTGCGTCCGCAGTGTTTAAAAATGGTCGACCTAAAATAAGTGGCACATTGACATCTTCATCCATTTCTAGAATCACAAAGTCAACAGGGAAAGTAAATTTTCCTACTTTTACTAGCATGTTCTCAGCAATTCCTAACGGATATTGAAATGATCGGTCGGCTAATCGGATACTCATTTTGGTAGGTTTTAAATCTCCCGAAACAAGTTTAGCATATAATGACTGTGGCATCAAATTTATGCTAGCTCCTAAGTCGGCCAATGCACTACAACTATAAGTGTTACTGAAATTACACTGGATAAGAAAACTCCCTGGATCATCCAACTTTGGTGGTATCGAATTTTTCACCAAAGCGGAACATTCTGCGTTTAAGAAAGCGGCTTGCTCCTCCGATGACTTTCCCTTGTTTGTGACCAACTCCTTGATGAATTTAGCATAGTTTGGCATCCCTGCAATCAAATCAACAAGAGGAACGTTAATATTAACAGATTTAATCATATCACATAATTTACCGTACTGCTCCCGCATTCTCGCTTTTCGTAATCGTTGAGGATATGGAACATGTGGCTTATAAGCTTTGATTGGAACTTCCTCCACTGGTTCAGGTGTTTTGGCCTTGGGTTGCACTTGTGGTGCCTCATCCTCATCGTCCTCGATCTCGAAATCGTCAATAATCGGTTCAGCAGATCGGTGTTGCGCACCAGTTTGGTCAGAGGCTGGGTGCTGCGCACCGGGCATCTTTTCTGGTCGGTGCTGCGCACTGGTAGGTTGGTGCTGCGCACCACCTGACTGTTTTCCTCCATTTTCGTCTTGATCTCCTCCATAAGCATGTCCCGAGCGTGTAGTGATTGCATTTACATGCTCTTCTCTCATGTTAGGAGGTTGATATTTCGGTCCCTGATTGTTGGAAGTATTTCCTTGATTCTGTGGTCGTGGATTTGGTTGAGTGTTGCTCGGTATTTGGCCCGGTTGCCGATTTGAGTTCCGCTCGTTCATCCTATCGAACCGTCTCTCTAAGTCTTGATGTGCTGCCTGCTGATTTCTCTGTCCTTGCTCGATTTGCTCAGTTAAAACTTTAAATTGGTTACGGACATCGTTAAATTGGTTACGGACATCGTCATTGGTTGATTTTTGGGTGTTGATGAACGATTTCAAAAGATCTTTAATGCTTGGATCTTCATCTTCGTTTTTTCGGTGGATCGTATCTTTGTCGTGGTGGGGAACGTGTGTTGTTTCTTTGCCATCCGTTGTCTCGATTGTCACCCCGGTTGTAATTACCTCCGCGGTTTTGCCAATTTGACCCCCGATTAGGATAACCATACTGTACGTAGTTGGCATCCTCCACTTGATTACACTCACTAGCATAGTGAGGTCCCCCGCATCCTTCACATCCATTCTTCACCAAGTGCATGTCCTTCTCTATCCTTCCTAAGCGCTTATCAATCCTATCCGCTAGTAACTTGACCTCTTGAACTACCGAAGATATTTCATAGCTACTCTCAGCTTGAGCAACTTGTCCTCTGTGTTTTCGGCCTCGACCATCGTCTCGATACTCCCTTGATAGGCTTATGACTAGCTTGTCTTCCATTAAGTTGTATGCCTCGTTGGTGGTTTTGTACATGAAATCTCCTCCTCCTGCTATATCCAACTCGTTTTGAGACTCCTTGGTTAACCCGTAGAAGAAAATTTCAATAATGTTTTCCTTGCCCAATCCGTGACCATAACAACTTCTCAGCAACTCCTTAAGTCTAGCCCATGCTTCAGTGGAAGTCTCTCCATCTTCCTGTCGGAATCCTCTGATGTCTCGAAGTAATTTCCTACCCAAGGCGGGTGGGAAAAATCTTTTGATAAAAGTCTCGCGCATTTGCGTCCATGTGGTTATTGAGTTTTCATTAAGCTCCTCGAACCAAACCTTCGCATCTCCGGTGAGAGACGAAGGGAATAATCTCAGCTTGACCGGATCGCCCTTGCCTTGACCGTATTTGAACATCTCACACAGCTCATTAAATTTGGCTATGTGTTTATGCGGATCTGAATTGTATCGCCCATCGAACGTGTTGTCTTGGATCATCTTGAGATGGTGACCCTTGACAACGAAATCATCACCCAATTCCGGGGTGGTGATTGCCGACCCTCGGGTGGGTGGCACTGCTACAGCTGCGGCCCGTCGGTTCATTGGTGTGTCCAAAGGATCCATAGCTGGTTGCTATTCCGGTTTGGCTTCACAAATTACTTCTTCAACCTCTGATTCTGAATCGCTTCCTCCGCTTTCTGACGACGCAATGTCTTCAAACTTGACGGGTGAAACTTGATCAAAACTTGGTGGTGTCTGAAGCGATAAGTTGCCTCTTCTCCTGCCTCGTCTCTTTGATACTCCTGGATTTGACTTTGGACTAGCGAGTGGTAATCCCGAAGCCCTCGTGTTCATCAACTACCTGAAATACCTGAAAAGACAAAAACAAGAAAAGCGAAAAACGTACCGGTGTTATAACAATTAAAAGTAACTTCTAAGTAAATAAATACTCAAAAGGATCGTATCACAAATTCGAAACAAAAAACGAAAAATCAGTCCCCGGCAGCGGCGCCAAAAACTTGATGTGTAAAATCTAGTCTTAATTTAAACCTACTATTTAACGCAATTACACACTTCTAGGAAGTGGACCTATCCGTATATAATATAGTTTAAAGCAAGTAAAGGTTCGTTCGCAGGGACTAATTTGTTTTAATATTTCGAATAAATAATACTGAGTATTTGTGGGGGTTTTTATCGTAACAAAAGTTGCAAGTAATTAAGAGAAAGTGATTAATTAAAACCAAACAAAAAAGTAATTGATTAAATCAAATAAAGAGAAAATACACTTGTTTGACACTTCACCTATTTTCCGTTAATTTTACGAGATCGATTGTTTTTCCAACTTCTAAGATATAATAAAAGTCCTTCTGAATCTTTTACTAACTTTAATTATCTCTAATTACACTGTTCCTTCCGAATACAGTTATAACTATTAATAATCAAGCAATAAGTAACAAGCCTGTTTTTAGTGATTTAAACTTATAGAGTTTCCTTCCGAATAACTCCTCTAATTATCAAGTCCTTACGAATCTCAATACTTAGACCTACTCACTTAAATTTAATTACCTAAGTTGTTATTACTAAGTCCTTCCGAATCTTAATAATTTTAAATCGATTATAGACCGACCGATTACTTAATTAAACTTATCTAATCTATCTAGATTCCTTCCGAATACCTAAAATATTGATTAGTCAAATTTAATATAAACAACTCTGATAATATACTAAAATTTAAGCAAATAAGGATCAACGGTTAAACACAAAAACATAAACAATCGAAAACGTTAAATAAACTTCAAATAGGATCCGTTATTCAAACAAGCATAATAAGAATTTAGAAACTCATGATCAAGTCTAAAACAGCAAATAAATTGTTAGAAAGCATTCTGGAAAATAGTTTAAAACTAAAAAGAAACAAACGAAGAGTTTTGTCGAACGTGTCGTGATCGCCGATTGCCGAAAAAGTGATCTTCCTTGCCTTAATCCTTGCTTCTAAACGTAATACCAACTCCAGAGACTTGAAAATAATAATGGGATGAATTTCTGGACGGATTTAGTCTTGTATTTATAGGCAAAATCAAGGTGGAAATCGTATTCGACTAGAATTACAACTCTTTGTGTTTATCAGGTAGGTGCGCAGCACCATGTCCATAGGTGCGCAGCACCGGGCTTTTTTCCATATTCTAATTTTTACAAAATGTAGCTCTCTCTTTCTTCTTCATTCTCCAATTTGAATCACCTAAATCGGACATCGTATGAAGAAGTTATGATCAAAACGGTGGAGGTGCTACTGCGACGTTCTCTTCGTCAGAAATCACTATGTTTTCGTCTTTTAAGCTCATTTCTTCCACCATTTCCACTTCCCGATCATGTAAACCTGTAAAATGGACAAAAACACTTTTCCACATAATTAAATGTAAAAAATCTATCCTATCCATCATGTTTACTATGAAATGTGACCAAATATCGCATATAAATATCGCATATAAATATGGGATATCAGATACCTTTCTTTATTTGCGGGCACTTGATCGGTTTGTAATGTTAAACCATGGTTTACTTCGATTGGAGTGTCTATTGGTTGACAGTCAAGCATGCCGGTCTCCGCTAGTAGATCGAGAATGTACTTTCTTTGACACATAGTAATACCGTGTTGTGATCTCGCTACTTCAATGCCCAAAAAATACCTCAACTGGCCCATATCTTTTAGCTCAAATTCGGTAGCTAAAACTGATTTTAGTCGCTTTATTTCATCGGGATCATTACCGGTAACTACCATGTCGTCTACGTACACTATTAGAGCAACTGTCTTGCTTCCATGTATCTTCACAAATAGCGTATGGTCTGCGTCACTTTGGTTGTAACCTATTGTTTTCATAAATTTCGAAAAACTTCCGAACCAAGCCCGGGGGGGATTGTTTTAGACCGTACAATGCATTATTAAGTTTACATACTTTATCTCCACAGTTCAATCTGGGTGGTGCGTCCATATAAACTTCCTCCTCTAGTGTGCCATTTAGGAAAGCATTTTTTACGTCGAATTGAAGCAAGGGCCAGTTCTTATTAGCGGCAATTGATACGAGAATTCTAATGGTATTCATTTTTGCCACCGGAGCAAACGTATCCTCATAATCAACTCCGTATTTCTGTGTATACCCTTTCGCAACGAGTCGTGCTTTATATCTTTCGATCCCTCCTTCCGCATTCACTTTCACAGTAAAGATCCATCGGCATCCGACCAACCTTTTTCCTTGAGGTCTCGAGACTACATCCCAAGTTCCATTTCGTTGCAACGCTTCCATTTCTTCGTTTACAGCCTTTTTCCATCTTGGGTCTTTGACTGCTTCGTATATATTATTTGGAATAGCAACTTTTGATAGTTCATCTATCATGGTTCTCTGTGGTTGCGCTAGTTTATGGGAGGAAACATAATTGTTGATAGGATACTTCGATCTCGATGAGAGTTCTGGTTGGTATTGCTTCTTGGGAACTCCTCGATTCTTCCTTACGGGGTACCTGGTTTCGACATGTTCTTCCTACGTAACAATAATAGGAGGAGTAGCAGGTATAATCGGAGTGGGTGAGTTACCTTCGGATGGTGTCGGATCTTGCATTGGAGTCGGATCGGGCTCAACGGCTGTCGGAAAAGGGTCCGATGTACTATCTTGAGGTGTATCGTCTTCTGTCATTTCATCCATGTTCCCATTATCTTCCGTTACTTTTTCAATTTCATTTTCTATTTCCAATTCTCGGATGTTCTTATCATTAGACATTATCATCTCCCCCTGAGGAAAACATCCGGGTTCAAAATAGAATACATCTTCATGGAACTTAACGTCCCCAGTGATATACATTTTCTTTTCCTTTGGTTCATAACACCTATAACCCTTCTTGAATTCCGCATAACCGAGGAAGACACATCTAATAGCTCGTGGTTCAAGCTTCCCATTGTTTTGATATACATAGGTGGTGCACCCAAACACACGTGGTTCAAGGTTCGGAACCATCAGAGCATTCATGACTTCATGCAACTGTTGTAAAGGGGTTTTAAAGTTAATAACACTTGATGGTGTTCGATTCATAATGTAGGCTGCAGCTCGAACCACTTCTCCCCATTATTGCCTTGGCACTTGCATGTCAAATAACGAAGCTCTAACTATCTCCAGAATTTGTTTGTTTCTTCTTTCGGCGATTCCGTTTTGCTGTGGTGTATTTGCACATGACGTTTGATGTCTAATTAGCTTATCTTTGCAAAATTGTTTCATGTCTTGATTTATATACTCGCCTCCGTTATCGGATTGGAGCACCATAATATTACTTTGGTATTGTGATTTCACTATTTTATACAGTTCCTGAAATGCATTACATACTTCTCCTTTGTGTTAAGTAGAGAAGTCCAAATCATACGAGTACATTCGTCAATAAATGTAACGAAATAACGAAACCCACTCGGTGTAGGTATTTTCGCGGGACCCCAAACATCACTATGGATTTTCATGAACGGAACATTAGCCTTATTTTCACTGGGCACATATGAGACTCGATAGCCTTTTGCCATTTCACAAACACCACAATTAAAAACAAGTCTTTTATTAACGAAAATATCCGGTTTCAGTTTTTTCAAATAACTAAACGATAAATGCCCAAGCCTTCGATGCCATAACCAGGGCGATTTATTCCCATGCATAGTTTCCATGTTGTGCGCTGTAACATGTTCTTCTTCCTCAAGATAGTACAAGTTCCCTTTCCTAATACCATAGCCAATTATCCGATCCGTCGCAAGATCCTGAAAAACACAATTTGTAGGCCAAAAGGTTACGTAACATTTAAATTGGTCAATAATTTGGCTAATAGATAGAAGGTTTGATGATAAGGAGGGAACAACAAGAACAATATTAAGATTCATTTCGTGTGAAACTTGAACCGGTCCTTCACATGTAACATTTGCAACTCCTCCATTTGCATTTTTTATCAATGAACGTTTTGAAAGTGACCGAGTTGAGAGTTTCTTTGAATCGTTAGTCATATGATCAGTTGCCCCTGTATCAATAATCCAAGAGTTATTCGAGATTTTAGAGTTGTCAGGCATACCATTTTTTTTGTTTGATTCGGTGTGGGATGCCATCGATGTGGTCTCATTTTTCTTTGTTGAGGCTACAGCGGCTTGACTCACCTTTCGTCGTGGTTTTTTCGAGAAATCCCACCATTCCGGGTAGCCTATGATCTCGTAGGACTGTTGTTTCGAATGGCCTTCTTCTCCGAAATTCGCACATATCATAGTATTGTTTCTGTTGCTTGAGTTTCTTTCCTTTATGGGCCTGTTTCGAGTAGCAAGGTTGACCAAGCTATCTGGTTCATATTCATGGCGGATCTTTGGCTTTGATCTTCTCTAACAAATGCATAGCATGCTTCGATGTCGAGTGGCGGATCTTTCCTTAGTATTTCACCTCTTTCTTGATTAAACTCTACATCTAGTCCTGCTAGAAAAATATGAACACGAAGACGTCCTAGGAATTGGTTTGAGGAAACTACCTGAGTTACGGTATCTTCTTGAAACTTTAGCCGAGTATCAATCTCTTGGAAAATTCCAACGAGTTCATTGTAGTATGTGGCAAGAGGCCGGCCATTTTGTCGGGTACTAAATGATTTTCGATTCAGTTCAAACAATTGTGTTTCGTCAGTCCCGTCATAAAACGTCTTCGCAACATCATCCCATATTTCTTTTGCGGTCTTTAGTCGAATGAACCTTGGAATCAGAGTGGGGTTCATCGAGTCGATGAGCCAACTCTTGACTTTGTTGTTATCCATAAGCCATACTTCAATTTGTTTTTCGTCCGTTTCGGGTTTCTTGGAGGATCCTGTGAGGAACCCTAATTTGTTACGTGCCGATATTCGCATTTCCATCACCTGTGACCACAATTTATAGTTCGAATCATCCAAGATAACCCCGGTTGGGAAGGGAGCATCTTGAACGATTATTCGGGTTTCTGGGATAGGGATTTCCTTGTAAGGGTTTCGAAGGTTTTTCGGTATGCTCTGATACCATGTAACAGAGTATTCGAATTGTTGGAATGATTTTCGTATATTTCATTAACATAAACAATGATACATATATAGAGAATACAAGTAACTGACTACCAAAAATTAAGGAGCTATACAAGGAATATATATTGCTAAATAATACACCCAATAATTTCTATGTTTATCGGATTCTAAATTACTTTGAGATAATCCAATCTTTGCTCTCTGTCAACAGTTATATTGAGAGATAAAATGGAACGAAAACAACTACTATTAGTAGTTAAAATCCGTTTTCTCGATAGCCACAAACCAAATAGACATAATGGGACATAATCGAACAAAAGCACGCGGGTATTTTGGTTTCAAAGGTGATTAAGTATACTAGGAGGAGTTTACTTGAGTGCAAGATCAAAGGCTTTAAGCTTGAATCGCTCGATTTGCTAATAAAGAACTCAAAACGCTAGCTAAGTGAATACGAGGTATGCCTACAACATGATAATTAGAACTCCAGTGAATTGAGGTTCTTAAAACGATGGAGTAGTAAAGAGTTATAGCTTTAGTGTTGCCTACTTAAGGTGTGTCTAGTCATCTTCTATTAATAGGGTGAGCATGCTCTGAAACTAAAGGTTCGAAACATGTTTTGTAGATTTCCTAAACCATTCTTATGTAAGCTGACAATAAAGTTAATAGCCAAACAACTTGCTTTGTGTATTTCGTACATTCGCTACCCAATTACACTTGATATGATGGTTGCATACTGACCAAGATGCTATGTGTCATCTCATGAGCCCATATCGACCAATTGGAGTGACTCAATCAAATGTTTGTAGATGCGTTTTAGAGGCAATGTCTTTTTGTACGAACTTTGTCGTGTTACTAAGAGGGTTATGATCAAAGTGTTCATAAGTCACAACCTACTCGTCATCGAAGTACAACCCTCAATTGACGCTTCTTATTTGTTACTTTTTGGGAGCCTACATGATGTAGCGTAGTCTCGATGGTAGGTGAACTCTTTAAGGATTTTTATCTTATTATCAAAGTAATCATCGATAGCATATATATGAGTGCGTAACCTTTATATGTGATGTAGTGTGGCTCACAGCCTAGCTATGATTTATGGCTCAAAACCTACACTCGTGGTAGTGTATATATTGAAGTCTACATTTTGATGTGGTATGAGTTGCAAAACACTTATAACAGTTATAAGAGGGTGTGGTTCGCTACCTACACTTTGATGTACTGTTAAACCCTTATGATCTTAGGTCTCTTACACTAATCGTATCCGTAATGATATAGTTTTACATCTCTCGATTAGTTGATGATCAAGATGCTTAAGGAGTAAAATAACTTGTTCATATAAATTTGAGTAAATTACATAATTGGTTCCTGAGCTTGTTCCAATTTAACGGGTTCAGTCCCTGGGTCGAAAATCGTTCGGGTTCAGTCCCTGGTTCATCAATTTGGCTACAAGAATAGTCCATTCGTCACTTAAAATGACTAAAATACCCTTAATATTTATTTTCTAACTTTACCTTTATATGTTCTTCCCCAAATTTAATATATCGAACTCTACGGCAAAACACAATCATCAATCATCAATCATCATCATCATCATCGGAGAAGAAAAAATTGGGTTTCAAAACAAAGAAAACTCTTTACCCAAAATGCGTACCTCATGGAGAAGAAGAACAATTAGGTTTCAAAACCTTACTGTTCGTCGTCGAACACACAGCTCGTCTAGTCCTCAAATTCCACGGCCGTTCCACCACCGGCGGCGATGGCTTTGCAATGTCGTCGCCGGAAAACGGTGAGTTGCAGAATTGTTAAACTATTAATTAAATCGAATCGGTGAGTTGTAGATCGAGTAATGTTATCGTCAGCCAACAGATGGCTTTTCAATTCGAGAAATGTCGTCGCCGGAAAACGCAGCTCGTCAGTCAACAGATGGCTTTGCAGAATTGTTAAACTATTAATTAAATCGAATCGGTGAGTTGCATGTTTTTTTTTTTTTTTTTAGATTGCAAAGATGTAGATCGAGTAATGTTATGTTTGATTATTAATTAAAGACTAATACCCATCTGCGTTGCTATATCAAATTGAGTAATGTTATGTTAGATTGCAGGGTTTTTTTTTTGGGATTTCGATTTGGCAATTTGGAGGTTGGAAGAGAATTGGGGATATGGAGGGTGGTTGGGATTTAATTTGATTTTTTTTATTGTTTCTTTATTTTATTTTTAAAAGATAGATGTCATTTTGTTTTGAATAAAAATAACAAAAAATATTTATTAAGGGTATTTTAGTTATTTTAAGTGACAAAGAGATTATTTTTGTAGCCAAATTGATAACCCAGAGACTCGACCTGAACAATTTGTGATCTAAGGACTGAACTCGTTAAATTAGAACTCGTTAAATTAGAACAAACAGATGGACCAATTATATAATTTACTCTATAAATT
>CAJVGC010000048.1:0-21392 GCA_910822075.1 Senecio squalidus
AGAGGGTAGTCTGGAAGGAAATGAGCATTGAGCTTACCAGATCATCTGAACCAACTGGGATCTGCGGGCTAGAAGAGCTGCCCGATAGTGGAG
The DNA here is from genome assembly GCA_910822075.1 of Senecio squalidus. Lineage (NCBI taxonomy): Eukaryota > Viridiplantae > Streptophyta > Magnoliopsida > Asterales > Asteraceae > Senecio > Senecio squalidus. The sequence goes on from CAJVGC010000048.1 coordinate 94, forward strand.
GAAGTGTAGGGTTCACCAAAGGTGGAGGAAGAGTGAATGTAGGAGGTGGAGGTGGAGGAATGGTAGTGGTGGATGTAGGCGGAGGAGCGGTGGTGGTGGTTTTCCTTGACTTCTTGACCAAAGGTTGTTCCGAGGAAACCTCTGGAGAAGCGGTGGAGGAGCGAGGCCTTTTCTGGCTAAACGTTCCTGGCTGAACACCAACATACTCAGCAGACTTCATTCGCACTGCTCGAACTGGCGGTGGCGAAGGAATCACCGGTGGTGGTTCCTTGAAAGTAACATCTCTTGAAGCCTGCCCAGTTCCTTTAACTCCCCCTTGGAGAGCAGCTCCTAACAAGTTAACCCCGGCTTTAGCAGCTTTCCTCATAAGCCGATCATGTTTTTCTTTGTAGGCCTCCACTGACAAAGTCTTCTTCAGGACTTTCAGATTATCGAATTTCTGCTTCCATTCCTTCGCAGTATTGACCATCTCTACAGTTTCATCCGAATCATCACTTTCATCACCAACATCATCAGCAGCATCGTCTTTATCACCGGATTCAGCACCCTCCGAATCGGATTCGTCAATAAGATCCAACTGTGCTGGCTGCTTTCGTTTACTCTTAACCTGCCCAGATACATCCTCAGGTTCGACAACCTGTTTCCCTTTACCCTTACGTTGCCTCTTACTCGTAACACTCCCAGAAGCTATTGATTTCGAAGATCTTCTAGAGATGGTCGGCTTTGGGGGATCATCAACAACCAAATGATCATAAGCAGTGAGTGCCGGTGCCACAAAATTAGCATCAACCAACGCACCCTGAAGTGGCAACTCATATCCCCCTCGGCAGTCAGCAAATACTCTGGGTTGGATGTGTGTAGACTCTCCCAGAGGACCAGTGTAAGCTAGTTGAGGCAGTAGGTGATCAATCATTAAAGTCACGAACCTGGGATACTGATCGAAAGTTCGTGTCTTATCCTCTAGGTTCCACAGCATGTTGCTCAGTATGAACCGGGAAGTGTTAAACGGATGCTTGAATACTAAGGACACCATCAGTGACTGACCCTTGCGGTCCAGAACGTCATATCCGCCCTTCCACTTCGACAAACATTGGATGAGCGCGTGCATCAGAAGGCGGTATTGATCAGGCATCATAGCTTTGTAGAACTGGGCGGAATCTAGTCGTCCCGTATAGCCCATCTGCTTGAAGCATCCGAAGATCAGCTTATCAGGAAACACATCAGGAGCGTTAGCTGAATCTTGAAACTGAAGAACCGTGCGAATCACGTCCTCAGAGATAACAACCGGAAGATCCCCAATCATGGACTCGATCGTAGGGGGATCAACCGTCGTATTGGCTCTAGCATTCTTCCAGAATGCGGATATAAGATCAAGCTTCAAACCAGGATTTGCACGTAGGGCATATGCAATTGGGCTCCTATTGAGATAGTTGATGATCCCTTCATACCCGGCCCCACTTTTCTCAGCAGTCATAAGAGCCACCGCATTGTGTCTCTTAATTGCGATCTCAGTCTTCGAAGCTTTAGGTGCCATTCTACACAAACGACAACAGAACTCGTACAAAAGTTAGTATATGCACAAAAACTACTAAAAGATATCGTAAACAATATCCTAGACGCGCATAGACTACTTTTGAGTGAAATTGGGTTACGCTGCAATCGTGAAAGTCAATTACGTTAAGCAAATTGAATTTGCCAAAAACAGATGTGAATCTGTTGACAGTTACGTACGTAACTTGTCTAACGTAAAGGATTTTTTTGAAAAATTTGGGCAGCATAACGAGACAATTTTGCGAAAACGAACTTTTTGCTTTAACAATTTCGTGCACGTAACTCAGGAGTTACGTGCACGTAATATGCTATTACGTGACAAAACACATTGCTTGATACAAGAATTTCGTGCATGTAACTTCAGAAAACAAGACTTACGTGCACGTAATACGTGAATTACGTGCACGTAATACAGAGTTACGTGCACGTAATTCCAAATTACGTGCCCGTAACCGTTTTGACCCGTCATTTTCTTACGCTCGATAAAACTCAAAATTTGTTTCAAAATCATGTTAATCGCTTTATTCCGAGCCACATTAGTCTTTACACTACACGGTTTTAAGCATTTGTGTAGAAAAATCATTCAAAATTAGGGTTTTTTAGGTTATAAGCCAAAAATTCTTTAAACCTTCGATTAAGGACGAGATACAACAATCCAACACTCCCATTATACTCGGAAATCAGTTTTTAATGATTAAATTCATGTTTCACAAACCGATTTTGGGTCTTTGATTGTTAATAACCCAACCCGATACCCACAGTGCCAAACACCCCTTTATCCTCGAATTTTTAGGTCAAGAAATCATACCGTGATGTTATAGAGATGATTCCGAGATAAAAGATGAAGAAAAATGATGGAATGAGATGCTTGAACACACAATCACCGAGAGAAAATAAGGGTTTTAGAGAAAGGGGTTTTTGAATTGTGATGTAACAGTCAACTAAAAAACCTATTTATACCCAGTCACTTACCCAACTTACGTGCACGTAATTGGGAATTACGTGCCCGTAATTCATGAATTACGTGCACGTAATTCCTTAATTACGTTCACGTAATTCTCAATTACGTGTTGAGTTTTTCGCGCTTTTCTCGACTTTAAACTTGTTTTAATTCACGTTTTTAACTTTAAACTTTTACCGAATAAAAGAAAACAAGTTTTTTAACCTTTAAACTCTTTTCAAGAGACAAAAATGATGATTTACGCAAACCTTTACACTTTATCTCGTGATAAAGAACCTTTACACTTGACGGGAAGGCATTTGATCAGTCGAGCATGTTTAAGCACTCGGAGCCTTCCAATCGTCAAGAATTATCTAGAAACCGTCTTTCCAGGAGAACTTGATCCATAACACGTATGTAAGCTCAGATGGTTCCTCCTGACACTGCGAATCACTTAAAAAACACGAGAACCGTAAAATTGAAAATAAAAGCTATAAACCTAAGAAAAATTAAAATCTTTTTGTAATTTTTAATTTTAAGGGACTTAGATATTAAACTACAACTTAAACCAAAAATCTTTTTGAATTTTTTTAATTTTAAAAAGTTAAGTATTTACAAAAGTAGTGGTTCGTGTCAAGCGATTTCTAATGTGATGAGACGGTTTAACTTGATCAGTTCCTCAAATCGCCCCTTATGAAAAGCTTTAGTCAAAAGATCGGCCTTTTGATCTTCGGTAGCGATTTGGAGCAACGTGATCAAGTTCTTATCATAGCAATCCCGTATGAAATGAAAACGAATACTTATATGTTTCGTTTTCGAATGTTGCACCGGATTGCGTATGATGCACACAGCTGCTGTATTGTCTATGTTAATGGGGGTGCGAGAAACAATCAAACCGTAATCACGTAGCTGATGCTGAATCCAGAGAACCTGAGAACAGCAACTTCCCGCTGTAATGTATTCAGCCTCCGCAGATGATAAGGATACCGCGGTTTGCTTCTTGCACTGCCAAGATACTAAACGTGATCCAAGGAACTGACATCCACCAGTCGTGGACTTCATGTCAGAATTGCATCCCCCATAATCCGAATCCGAATATGCCGTCAGCTCAAAGTCTTGATCGTCATAAGGATACCAGAGACCCCGAGTTGGTTTCCCCTTAAGATAACAGAGAATCCTCTTCACGGCCTTCAGGTGACATGCCTTAGGCGCAGCTTGATAGCGCGCGCACAAAGACACGGCAAAGGTGATATCCGGACGAGATGCTGTAAGATACATGAGTGAGCCTATCATTGATCGATACAGCTTCAGATCTACAGCATCATCGTGGAGTGCCGGACCAAGTTTGTGATTGATCTCGAGAGGAGTGCTAACCGTTCTACAGTCTAGCATCTCGAAACGAGTCAAAATGTCTTGCACATACTTGGTTTGGTGGATATAAATTCCTTTCTTCGACTGCTTAACTTGCAAACCCAAAAAGAAGTTCATTTCCCCCATCGCACTCATCTCGAACCTTGACGTCATCAGCTTCTCGAACTCTTTACACATTGAGTCATCGGTAGACCCAAAGATGATGTCGTCGACGTAAATTTGGACCAGCAGCAAGTGTTCATTCTTCTTCTTTGTGAACAGAGTTTGATCAACTGAACCTCTTGCAAACCCGTTGTTTGTCAAGAAATCAGAGAGCGTTCCATACCAAGCTCTCGGGGCCTGGTGAAGACCATATAAGGCCTTGTTGAGCTTGTAAACGTGATCGGGATGTTCGTAATCCTCGAAGCCCGGTGGCTGCGCGACATAAATGTCTTCACGTATCTCGCCATGAAGGAACGCGCTCTTCACGTCAAGTTGATAAACCTTGAAACGCATGTGGGAAGCGAATGCAAGAAACAGCCGAATTGATTCCAAACGAGCAACCGGTGCATAGACTTCATCGTAGTCTAGACCTTCTACTTGTTCGAAACCTTGAACAACTAAACGGGCTTTGTTCCTTACAATCTCGCCTTTATCATCTTTCTTAATCTTGAATACCCACTTCGTCTTCAAAATCTTTTCCCTCCTTGGAGCCTTGACTCTTTCCCACACATGCAACTTTAGGAACTGTTGAAGTTCTTCTTGCATTGCTTCTACCCAGAACGGATCATCTAGTGCAATGATGACGTTCTTCGGATCTATTTGGGATAGAAAACATGCTTCGAAGACCTCCAGAAGTGCAGGACTAGCCACGAATTCATCCAGGTGTGCTGGACGTTTCTTTTCTCTCACAGATCTCCTCGGAGTGATAACATTCTCTGCTTCATTTCTTTCTACATCACCTTCATTTTCTTGTACAACCTCCTGATTAATCACATTTTCCAAGATCGGAGCTGGAATTTCTATTTCATCAGAAGGTGGAGCTGGATTCGAAACACCAGCAGTAGAAGGTTGAGGAGCGCTTTCGATGACATTAGATCCCTCTTCAATAGTTTCTTCAATCCCATCTGCATCTTGAAAATCATTGTTTTCACTCTCTGAATCATCTGAGGCGGCTTTGATGCAGCTTCGGATGCAGTTTCAGATGCAGTTTCAAAGTCTGGAGAATTTGGCCGAACCGGAGCTTGTTGAATAGCTGGAAGATCGATGAGGACCTGAATCGGAATCGGACCAGATGAAGTGGACGGAGATGCATCTTCGCTTTGAGTGTGAAACTGATCAAAGAATGTATCGTCAGTTCCTCCCCCTTGCATCACGACCGCTTCATGTCTTGCAACCGGAATGGAGGCACTAGGAGGATCAATGTTGAAAGACTTAAATAACGAATCATAATCGAAGAAGTGTGCCGGACCATCACCCGGTGTAGGTGGAGTATACCGGAAGCAAGTCACCTCATACGCTTCTTCAATTGTACCCGTCGTCTCATCAAATACCCTTTTACTGGAGACTCAGTTGAATAAGTATCCAGGATGCGTCTTTTCACCAAACTTGGAGATCCTTTCCTTGGTGATCATGATCTCACACGGGCATCCGAATGGCTCGAGGAATTGCAGATTCGGCTTCCTTTTATTGATCAGTTCGTAGCTCGTCTTGTTATGACGTTTGACCAAGGAAACCCGATTGAGGACATAGCATGCCGTATTAACTGCTTCGGCCCAGAATGATACTGGCAGTTTAGAGTCCGAAAGCATTGTACGGGCAGCTTCGATGAGAGTCCTATTCTTTCTTTCTGCAACTCCATTTTGTTGCGGAGTTCGAGGAGCGCTGTATTGGTGAGAGATACCCTTAGAGATACAAAACAGCTCCATGTTGTTGTTCTTGAACTCCGTGCCATTGTCGCTTCGGATAGACCTGACCTTTAATTCGAGGAGGGTTTCTAGTCGAAGAAGGAGAAACTTTAGTCGTTCAGCCCTTTCATCCTTCCTCGCTAGGAAGAAAACCCACGAGAACCTCGAGTAGTCATCCGTGACTACCAAACAGTACAATTTCCCGCCTTTGCTCTTTACACTTACAGGACCGAAGAGATCCATGTGAAGTAACTCCAGTGGAGCAGAGACTGAGTTCACTAGCTTCGATGGATGCGACTTCTTATGTTGCTTCCCCTTTACACATGACACGCATGAGTCATTCATCGCAAAGCTCATGTTTGGAACTCCTGTGACAAGCTCGTGCTTCACCAGATAGTTCATCCTTCGAAAGTTAATGTGCGCCATTCTTCGATGCCACATTATAGACTCCTTCTCTGAAGCTTTAGACACCAAGCACAAATGTTCTTCGCTTGATGAGGCTTTAGACATATCCAGATAGTATATGTCGTTGATTCGCGGAGCTCTTATCAATACCCAGGATGGGTCAATTACAAAACCTTCTCGCAGAATCAAACACTCTTTGCTCGTGAACAGCGCAGAGAACTTCTGATCGCAGACTTGCGACACACTTAGCAAATTATGCTTTAACTCCTTGACGTAGTTGACATTTTGAAAGGATACTACGCCATTGGAGATATTTCCCTGTCCTGTTATCCTGCCACCCTTTTCTCCCGCAAACAAAACATTGCCACCATCAACCGTAATGTGATCGGTCAACAGATGACAATCTCCCGTCATGTGCCTGGAGCAACCACTATCGACACACCAGATATTCTTGCCGCTCGGTCGCTTAGATCGCCCCTGCACATTAAAAGAGAGAATTAGTTTTGAATGGGGACCCAAGCCTTAACAGACTTGGGTCGTCCATTTACATCAAGAATGATCACATCAACCAACTTGGTGTTTTTCTTGAAGTTGGATGTGGTTGATGCGACATTCTGACGTGGGGGTGACTTTGGTTTTTCTTTAACAACTTCGGTCACGACTTGTTTTGGCCCGGTCATGACTTGGTCTGAAGAAGTATCGACTTTGGAGATTAGTCGATCCTTCTTAGGAGATACTTTCCGTTTCAAGATTAATCCTTGCAAACGGGGACAAACTTTGGCAATGTGGCCCTCGTTTCTACAATAGTAGCAAGTTCTCGGATCATTTGACATGTCCATATGAGATGGAGAAGTTTGAATCTTCTCATTTTGAATTGCTACATGAGATATGTTTTGAATACGAGGTGGAGCCACATATGGAACACGAGGTGGTGCCATGGTCTGTGGGGCTGGTCGAGAAGTAGTTGGTCTGGACACCTTGGGAGGGAAATTTGTAGGCTTAGAAGAAGAAGCCACTCCCTTGGTGAAAATCGTGGACATAGGGGTTTGAATAGTGAGAGTTGGTGCCTCAACCTTTTCTTTACCCTTTGAGTTCGATTTTATGGACTTTGACTCGGCCTGATTGGAGTCGGATTGCTTAACAACCCGTTTACCTTCTCGCACCTGAAGTTGTTCAAACTTCTTGTCCATCTTAGTAATAAGACGGCTCTCCAGGCGCTGAATGATTTTCTCAAAAATTTGCTCCTGATGGTCAGTGAGATGGACGTCTTTCAAATCCTTAAGGTCTTTGGACAGGTCTGGACGTTCTAGGGTCACTTTAGACTCATTTTTGCTGATACTGACTTCTGGACCAGTTTCTTCGGCTTTTGGAGCCTCAGAGGTCAAAGAAGCAGTTTGAACTACCTCTACGGACGATCCATCTACTGGGACAGGGGTGAAATTCATTGGAGGGGGCATACTAGAGTACCCCAGTCCACCCTTGTCCTTAGTGTTCGTCCGTTGAGATTCGATCAATTGAGCCAAAATTTCTTTGGAGTTCGCAATTGAGGCTAACTTCGCCTGAAGAGTGTCAATTTCACTCTGTTTCTTTGCGACATTTAATTTCTCAGCGGCATGAGCATCAGCAAACTCTTGAATCTTAGAAATGTGTCGGGTGATAACAATTTTTAAATCAGAGATTTCAACTTGTTTTTCTTTCTTAAAAGTAGTTAAAATTCTGTTTTCTTTAGACAGGACATCATTTTTTAGTCTAAGATCATTAACCTCGACACTTAACTCTCTAGCAGATGTACTCCATACAGTGAGCTGGGCCTCTAGCACACTGCAGTTAGTACATACTGGTGTAAAAGGATCGATTTCTACCTCAGGTTTAGGAGCATCTGACGTAGAGGCCATTAGAGCAAGGTGATCCATCCTTGGTGCGATATCCTCATATGCATTCCAATCTACCCGATTATCCACAGCTATGAGCGCACTAGCATCCTTCTCTACATCTTGAATTCGGAGATTCCTCGATGCTGGACCCTGATATCCTCCTTGATGATAGCTTCGTCCTTGGTGGGAGGCTTGACCTTGTTGTTGTTGACCATACCTTTCTCCGTGGTCATGTCGAGGGTCTTCACGAGAGTGTTGACCACATTCACGAGCAAAGTGTCCGTAATTGTTGCATTTGAAACACTTTACCCTTGACTTGTCGAAGCCCATCCCACTTTTTCGATCGCCACCAACAAACTTCTTTCCCGTCCGATTGAGAAACCCTTTAATCCGCTTCGTCATCATAGCCATATTCCATCTGATATCCATTTCTTCGAGATCATCCGGATGAACCTGCTCATAGTCTTCCTCGTTTAGAGAAGAGCAAGCAATCCTGCCATCGATCAAATCGTTGTAGGCAGCTACGAAGCACGATTGTAGACGATCAGGCTCTACATTCTGGGAACTAGAAGTGCTAAATCCCGTTTCCTTTCCTCTCCCTTGTGGCTTTAGGAGGGGAGCCGCAAATGCCGTATTCATCTCCCTTCTCGACGAGCAAGTTCTACAAGCAGAGCACGAAGGACACAATGAATCGGTTGAGCTCGATACAGGAGGGCTGTTTTGAACATTTGGGAAGTTGAGAGTCGGAGGTAAGTAGCTTGAGGACGAAGGTACTTGAGTTGAGATGTCCGAGAGGAAAGCGACTCCCGCATTGTCTCTAAGTACATTCTGAGCAAACGTATTGCTACTGTAAGCCTTTTCTTGCATTTGAAGATTGGCTATACGAAGTTTGCCAATGAGATCCTCAAAGCTATAATCTCTTAACTCCGGTTTGTCTTTCAAAAGAAGCACCCTAAACTCCCAGTGCGGAGGCAGACTATCCAAGAACCGTAGGTTGGTCTGGAGCTTGCTGAACTCAACCTTTAACTCGAAAAGATCATTTATCAACCTACTGAATCTCGAGATAAGCATGTCGAGAGTCTCATTCTCTCCGCATTTGAAGTTATCAAATTGTCGCCTCAACAACTCAGCTTTGACTTCCTTCATTTCCTCCGTTCCTCCATATCTCTTCGCGATGGCGTTCCAAAGATCGTGAGGATTATCGATCATCCGGAAAATTGCTCTCATCTCATCGGTGAGACAGAACTGGATTGTACCCAGTGCTTTCTGGTTTTTGAGAAATTGAAGTTTCTCATCGTCGGTGTAAGTAGATGCAGCCCGGTAGGTTCTAACACCGGTGGTGGCATTCACGTCTGAAGGAGCTTCATATTTCGTGACAATGGGATTCCAGATACCCGGATCAGTACACGCGACAAACGTTCTAAAACTCATCATCCAGTCTTCGACACTCCGGTTCGGGTTGTACATCGGAGGAAGTTGAGGGTTACGACTAGACTCCATGTTGAACGAATTAGAATTCGTAGCTAGAGCCATCTTAAATTCCCAAAATCCCAAAATCTTCAGCTAACAGATACCCAACGATCTAACCTAACACCCACCTAAACTTTCCAACGAAAATCGGGCAGAGTAACGGCTTGAAAGTGAGTAAACGAACGATTTCAGAACACCAGTTACGTGCACGAAAGTACAGAATTACGTGCACAAAAGTGTCAATTACGTGCACGAAATTAGAAATTACGTGATCAGTAACAGAATTTCGTGACAAGTTACGTGACAAGCCTCAAGAGTTACGTTCACGAAATATTGGAATTACGTTCACGAAATATTGGAATTACGTGAGCGAAATAAGAATTTCTTGCAGACTTCAGCAATTTCGTGACAGCAGCAAGAATTTCACAAAAATCGCCGTAAACGTGAAAACACTCAAAACTAAGCTCCCATCTTCTGCAGATATGTAATACTATCAACTGAGAATACAATATCTGAACCCCAACTCCAAACTCCGGCTAGAAATGCCTAGATCTAAAAAATCCCGAAATAACCTAAATTACTCCAAAACCTAGATCTATCCCAAATCAGCCCAAATCTTCACCAAACGGATTCAAAGACCTCTATAGCAAGTATAGAGGCTCTGATACCACTTGTTGGTCGCCTAATCTCGGACCTCCTTTGAATCCTACAACAAACTAATTGCGGAATAACTAGTATGTGTATGAAAACGGTGAAGAACAAGAGATATAACCAAATGAATGATTCTATTAAGCTTACGTGAATGTTTACAAACACGAATAGAATCAATACAAACGATTACAACACTTTAACACTCAAGAACTCACAATTACGTGCACTAAACTTAGCTCACGTAACTCTTCTCTGATGTGACTGCTCTGACAAGGTTCAACAACACGCATTTATGATTTCGAGGCTGCTATTTATACTGGCCCGAAACCCTAGAAGAGTTACGTTCACGTAACTCATGGAAGAGAGTTACGTGCACGTAACTCATGAGTTACGTGCACGTAACTTACGAGTTACGTGAATGTAACTCTGTTACTTGAACGTAACTTTCTCGTAAATGCGTTTGGACTTTACAACTCGATCTAATTACATACTAACTCTACGACACGTTCTAATGAATACAAATACAGACAATAATGCTCCAACAGTTGTATATATGTGAACTTGCGAAGCGTCGCACTCATAAGTCTTCCGAATATGGGAGACAAATCCATTATTTTAGTGTTCGTAAGATGATGACGTACCATCGGTAACCGATAGAAGTCTATCGGCCAAACCAATGGTACGCCGAAAGATCTATTAGCTGGGCACAATCTTTGAGAAAGAGAATCTAAACAACACCTATTATCCGAAGAGCATCCTAAGGACCAAGAGGCCGAAGGATGACTTCTCGACAGAAAGTACAATACTTCGGAATATCTCCAGGATAAACAAGGTATTGTACTTAGAGCATGTTATTATCCGAAACTCAAGATCTATAAATACCAAGCTCACTCTTCACTTCAAGGGTAACGTTCATAAACACTATATACTTTTACTTTGATTATTTACTCTTACTCTTCGTAATCTTACTCTTACGCCCGAGGTAAACCAGGGGATCATCCCCGCTCCGTTTACTCGTGTGTTTACCTGCTTGTGCAGATAGTTCGAGGTCGAAGATAAGAACTAGGCTGAAGGTCTTCTTCGGATCAACTCTTTCGGATCCGAACCTTCTACCCAGCTGTACTTGTGATATTCCGGTGTCGCAACATTTGGCGCCATCCGTGGGACGTACATGGCTTCTACAGGACCATATACGCCTTTTATCGGTAGTACCTCAGGAAATAATATGGAACCGATAATTGAAGACGAAACTCCGGGGAATGATCAAACTAACGTAGAGAAAAGTATGGGGATCTCTGAAAAGTTCCTTGAACAGAATTATGACGCACTTAAGGCCATGTTGGAAGAACATGAGCGAAAGAAGAAGAAGGATCATTCCCGAAAGACTCCTCCGGTTGCCCGGAAGATTCACTACATGAGTGAATCGGAGCGAGAAGATAGTGATGACGAGGAGGATCTGAGCCTCCCTTATCAGTCAGACTTCGCTTCTAAGTTCACTCGGAGGATCTCCACATTCAAGATGCCTCGAAAAGTGAAGATGCCTAGCATCGTGCGCACCTATGACGGAAGTGGTGACCCTGACGATCATTTAGTCATTTTCTCCGGCGCAGCTGATACTGAGGGCTGGCCTATGCCGATTTGGTGCAGGATGTTCGCCCAAACTTTTGTTGGGCCGGCGAGAATATGGTTCGGCGAGTTGCCGGAAGAAGGCATCGATAGTTTTAAAGATCTGAAGAAGAAATTTGAATTCTATTTCATGCAACAACGTAGGTACACTCGGGGCCCAACAGATATTGCTAAAATCAAACAAAGGGAGAACGAAAGTCTCCAAGACTTTGTAGAAAGGTGGAAGCGGGAGCTCCTGCAGATTAAAGGAGGAGACGACATGTTGAAAGTTTCGGGATTCATGGAAGGGATCCGGATACCGGCTCTCATAGCGAAACTCAATGCCAGGGTACCCGAGACGGTGGATGAAATGATGGAACGCGTGAAGAGGTTTCTCAACGGAAAAGAAGCCTCGAGACAGTACTTGGAAGCTAATACAGCTGGATCCCGAAAAGGGTCAAAAACAGTCTTCCCGCCAACAAGTCCTCCATGGAGACCTTCCCCAAACCGAAAAAGCTTCTCTCCGGGCAGTCATGAAAGAAGGTTCGGACGAGGACCTGTCCGAACGTCTCCTTTCGTTTCTTCCGGAGAATCTCGGAGACAGGTCAGCTTCACAGAGCTAAGCAAGACCCCTAGCGAAGTTTTCGCCACGGAAAAAGGGAAAGTACACTTTACTGCTCCGGCCCCCTTAGTAGGAACTCCCGATAAGAGATTCCTTGACCGATGGTGTGAATTCCATCAGGACAAGGGACACTACACGACGACTGCTTTCAGTTAAAGAAGCAGATTGAGGAGGCCGTAAGAACTGGTCAGCTAAACCATCTGATGGAAGGAATCAAGCTAGGAGGCCAAAAGAAGCAAGGACCGCAATATACCGGAAAAGGGAAAGGAAAGGAGATACAGATGGTCTTCTGCGAAGGAGAAGGTAGTGGGTTTCAAGATGAAAGAACGGAGCCCTGGATGATACAGGAGATGTCTTTTCCTCCGGTAAGCACCTCTCAAGGGACCACGGACCCGATGGTTGTGGTAGGAGATATTGGAAATCAGACGGTACATAGGATATACATTGACAATGGGAGTGCCTCAGAAATACTTTTTGAGCAATGCTTTTTGAAGCTTGATCCCGAAGTACAACAGAGGATGGAGAGATGCTCTCAGTACTTGATTGGGTTTTCTGGAGAAGCAGTGAAACCAATAGGGCAGATCCGGTTACCCCTTACCATCGGAAATGATCAGAAGTTTCGGACAGTTGAAATTGATTTTCTAATAGTTCGGGCCGGTTCTCCATACAATGTCATTATTGGAAGACCCGGAATAGCAAAGCTCGGAGCTATTGTGTCGACAGCTCATTCCCTCATGAAATTTCCTACTCCCCGGGGGATCGTTGAAATTCGTCCGGAGGCCCACAAAGTATTGGAATGCCAAAAAATCGAGAAGATATTGCGGAAGGAGGAAGAGGAGATCAATATGGGAAAGGTTATCATTCATCCGGATTACCCGGAGCAAACCGTTACGATTGGAGACACCTTCACTCAAGAAGGCAAGGAAAAGCTTGTCACGCTTCTTCGACAAAGCAGAGATGTCTTTGCTTGGAAACCCTCGGACATGACGGGGGTACCGAGGGGGCTAGCCGAACATAAGCTAACCATTCAGAAAGGAAAGAGCCCCATAGTACAGAAGAAACGAGGCCTAGCACCTGATCGAAGCAGAGCAGCTTGTGAGGAGGTAAAACAATTGACTGAGGCTGGAATCCTCCGCGAGGTTCGGTACCGAACCTGGGTAGCCAATCCAGTCATGATTCGGAAAAGCGATAATACGTGGAGAATGTGTGTTGATTTCAAAGACCTCAATGAGGCTTGCCCGAAGGACGCGTATCCACTGCCGGAGGTAGATTTGAAAGTAGAAGCGCTGGTGGGTTTCAGATTCAAATGCTTCTTAGACGCATACAAAGGTTACCACCAGATACAAATGGCTAAAGAAGATGAGGACAAGACAGCTTTTCATACCGATATGGGAATCTTCTGTTACCGAAAGATGCCCTTCGGTCTCAAGAATGCCGGAGCAACTTATCAAAGGTTAATAGACAAAGCTTTTTCGGAACAGATCGGAAGGAATCTAGAGGCATACGTTGATGACCTAGTTATAAAATCCACATCGGAAGAAACGATGATTCAGGATATCCGGGAAACATTCGCTAATCTCCGGAGAATCAACATGAAGCTTAACCCGAAGAAATGTTCTTTCGGGATGGAAGAAGGAAAGTTCCTGGGTCACATCGTTACTCCAAATGGTATCAAAGTAAATCCGGAAAAGGTTCGAGATTTGGAAGGACTATCGTCGCCCAAGACGATGAAGGAAGTTCAAAGCCTAAATGGCAAGGTTATAGCCCTGGGGCGATATCTCGCGAAATCTGCCGAAAGATCATTACCAATCTTTCGAACCTTGAAAAATTGTGTAAAAAAGGGAGATTTCCGGTGGACATCTGAAGCTGAAGAAGCCCTACAGGGGATAAAAAAGTTCGTGCTGGCGCTTCCCACTCTCACAGCTCCGAAGGAAGGCGAAACCTTGATCCTATACTTATCAGCAACGACCGAAGTCATTAGTTCGGCTCTTCTGGCTGAAAGAAAAGGAGAACAAATGCCTATCTATTTCGTTAGCAAGGTGCTACAAGGTCCTGAAAACAACTACACCCAGATAGAGAAGATAGCGCTAGCTTTGGTTTATACATCTCGAAGGTTGAAGAGATACTTTCAAGCTCACAGCATCCGAGTGATCACCGATCAACCTTTAAAGCAAATCTTAAGGAATGTGGAAACGGCCGGTAGACTTACAAAGTGGGCCATTGAATTAGGAAGCTATGACATAGAATATGTTCCCAGGACGTCTATCAAAGGACAAGTGCTAGCAGATTTCTTAGCCGAAATTCCGGATCAGGTGGTACCCAAAGATACCATTCCGATAGAAACAAGTGAGGAGCAACCAATAAACAACAAGAAGAGGAAAAGACCGGAAGAATCCGATGTCAAAAGAAAAAGCCCGAAGAAAGACCAAGCTTGGAATTTGTTCACTGATGGTTCCTCTAGTTCAGAAGGTTCGGGGGCTGGGATTCTTCTTATTAGTCCAGAAGGGAAAGAGTTCTCATTTTCCATTCGTTTTGGTTTTGATAACACGAATAATGAATCTGAGTATGAAGCTCTGTTGGCCGGACTACAAAAAGCGAAAGAGAAAGGAGTGGAACACCTGAAGGTTAAGGTAGACTCAAAGTTGGTGGCTAACCAAATCAACGAAACTTATGAAGCAAAAGAAGACCGAATGAACAAGTATAAGGAGAAGGCGAAAAGTTTGATGGCCACTTTCCGGTCATGCGCAATTGAGCAGGTCCCCAGAACAAAGAACAAGGTGGCTGACACCTTGAGTAAGTTGGCGTCCATAGCATTTGGACACACCGCGATGGAAGTAATGGTGGAAAAACAAGACCTACGGGCCATAGCGGGTCCAAAAGAAACACTAATGATTGTGGAGGATGAAGGAGTCACTTGGATGACACCAATCGTTAAGTTTTTGCAAGAGGGAAGCTTGCCACAAGATCAGAACGAAGCTCGAAAGATCCGAATGAAGGCACCGAATTACCTAATGAAAGGTATGACACTCTACCGCAAAACCCATTCTCACCTTTGCTTCGTTGTTTAGGACCATTGCAGGCCAATTATGTGATCCGGGAAATGCATGAGGGGGCATGTGGCATGCACGCCGGACCACGAAGCATGGTCTAAAAGATTACCGGATTGGGATACTTCTGGCCCACTATGCACTTTGATGCCATCGAACTGATCCGAAGGTGCGATGCTTGCCAAATTCATGCACCCATTCCAAGACTCCCCAAACACAATTTGGTGTCCGTACTATCAGCATGGCCCTTCCAAAAGTGGGGTATCGACATTGTGGGAAAATTCCCAACAGGAACTGGGGGAATGAAATTTCTGATCGTGGCAGTAGACTATTTCACAAAGTGGGTCGAAGCAAAACCAGTCGTCCGGATCACAGGAAAGCAAGTACAGAAGTTCGTGTGGGAAAATATTGTATGCAGGTTCGGATTGCCGAATGAATTAATTTCAGATAATGGCAAGCAATTTTCGGACAACCTACTGCGACGATGGTGCAGCGAGATGAAAATCAAACAAACCTTTACATCGGTGGCACACCCACAAAGCAACGGCCAGGTTGAAAGGATCAACAGAAGTATTGGAGATGGGATAAAGGCAAGGTTAGGCAGAGAAGGAACGGATTGGGTGGACCAAGTATCCCATGTACTATGGGCACATCGGACCACCCAGAAAACAAGCACCGGCGAAACCCCTTTCAGCCTAACTTACGGATCCGAAGCTGTTATCCCAGCCGAAATAGGAATGCCAAGTCACCGAGTAACATCCGGAAGTGATCAAACCAACCAAGAAGAGATTCGGCTCAATCTGATATTGCTGGAAGAACGAAGAAACGCAGCCTCAGTCCAAGAAGCTAAATACAAAGAAAAACTCGAAGAGGCTTACAACAGGAAGGTAAGAAAGCTGGTGCTGAAAGAAGATGACTTGGTTCTCCGAAAGAACGAAGCAAGTCGGCAGGAAAACGAAGGCAAACTGGGACCAAAGTGGGAAGGTCCGTACAAAGTGGTCAAAGATATGGGCAATGGAGCATACAAACTCGAAGACATGACCGGCACACCCATACCCAGAACATGGAACGCCATGAACCTTCGAAAGTATTATAGCTAGCCAATTATGAGTAATGTAATCTTTTTCCTTTTTTATCGGTATGAATGAAAGGCCGTTGTAGCCAATTTTTCCCTTCATTTTACTATTAGCACTATTCGAATGAATGTTCGTGACGCTTGACGAAGTGTTTGAACATACAATTAATTCAGATAGTCTAAGAAAAAATAAGGATGAAACTTCACAATTATTGAGCCTAACCTCAATAAGTATCGGACCTAACTCCGAATGAAAATTGAGCCTAACCTCAATAAGTATCGGACCTAACTCCGAATGAAAATTGAGCCTAACCTCAATAAGTATCGGACCTAACTCCGAATGAAAATTGAGCCTAACCTCAATAAGTATCGGACCTAACTCCGAATGAAAATTGAGCCTAACCTCAATAAGTATCGGACCTAACTCCGAATGAAAATTGAGCCTAACCTCAATAAGTATCGGACCTAACTCCGAATGAAAATTGAGCCTAACCTCAATAAGTATCGGACCTAACTCCGAACAAAAAATTGAGCCTAAATTTCGGATCTAATTCCGAATAAGAAGTTCAAAGAGGTTCACGCAAAGCATTTTAACAACATAAGAATTATAACAAGCAAAATAAAAGATGCAAACGAATCCGGAAATTAAACAAACAAAGGAAAAATGTATTAATAATAACTTGTTTGTGGTAATATATCTTCACAGGTCGAAGATACATTTCATTACTACATAGCAAAAGAAAGATGGATCGTAAGAACTTCACTCCTCATCTGAAGGAGGACCAGCTGCTGGCTCAATGGCCTGAAAATCCTCTATCGATGAACCATCGGCAGCTGATAAAGCTTCAAGGTAAGGATAACTGATACCTGAAACATCAGCCATGGCTCTCTCCAGCTCCGAAGCAGCATTAGCATTAAAGAACGGAGAAGATGCAGGTCTTTGCTTCAGACGGCCAAGACTTATACCAGCAACCAAGCCATCGTGACACCCAAGTCTGTAGTTGAGTGTTCGAAGGTTCTCTTGAGGACGGGAGTACTCATGGCTTGAGAGTAGCTTCTGAACAACATGTTTCGGACCCATTGTTACCAACCAACTTCTGTCCGAACGAAGTGCAGCTAACTCCAAATCCTGTTCCCTCAACCGTTCCTCCATGGACCGGAGCACATCACCCTTCATATCACATTGGGCCCGAGCCTCGGCCAGGGCAGTTTCATGCTCCGCCTTCAAGCTGGTCATAGCGGTCTGATGTTGGGCGTCCATTATGTCCTTCAACTTGTTCATCTCCATCTGATGCTCACTCCCCAATTTGCGCCTAAGCTCTAAGACAGCGTCCTTAGTAAGACCGGAGGAAGAAGCTTTCAACTTGGTCACCTCCTTTGACAAGCGGTGACTTCTCTCCCGGTATTGCTTTTTCCGCTCAAGAGCTTCGGCCAGCTCTTTATTCGCCAAGGTAAGCTTACTTTCAAGTTCTAGGGCTCGGAATCTATGCTCTGCCGTTTCCCGAGCCGATGATTCCATACGGCGTCGGAGGTCAGGACCTATTACGTTTAAAGAGGCCAGAGCAAAGTCAAACTCACGTCCCACCTGGACGTTCCCAAGTTTCCCCAAACGAAGAGTTTCGGCCGGGGTAGCGAGATTATCAGTCAGATCCCGATTGATTTCATAGGAGTCCGGTCGAAAGAGGTCCCCACACTTGATTTTACTTATCGCCGGAACGAAGGATGTTCCGGCCAGAGCGGTATCCAAACCTTCAGATTCTGTCTCTGAATTTTCCTCTTCTGAAGGCACATGGACATCCTCCATACGCTCATCCACCATTTGATTACCTGAAAGATAATAACGAAAGATCAGTAAGCCATCGACAGAAAGTCCATAAAGGAAACACGTGTAAACATCAAGTTTATACCTTTCACCCAGATCCGAGTCCGGGTGAAAGGCCCAGTCAATTCCGAAACAGGAGAAAGTTGAACGATTCCAGAAAAAAGAAAAATACCTTCCGTCTGATCCGCCGAAACTTGTGAAGTTTCAATCACCAAATCCTGATTTTGCTCCGGTTGAGACATAGTGGGAGATATTGGCCGATAAGTCACCTTCTCCGGCGACAGACGGTGATACCCTAGATCATCCTGCGCCTGATCTAGCAAAACCCCGACATAAGGCTCCTGTAGAGGTTCGTCAACCAACTTAGGAGCCACAAACTCCTCATCCATTGGAATAGCCGAAGAAGCCTCTTCTAAGGACTTCTCACCTGTATTCTCAGCACCGACACTCGGTTCCTCAACAATCGGTTCCGGATTAGAAGTGACAGCTTCAGTTTCAGTATGAGGACCTGTCGGGAAATCATCATCAACTATCAGTTCGAGAGCTCTCCTTATTTCGGAAGAAGTCTCATAAGAAGGAGGATCAGGATAGCACTCCGTACCATCTAACGAGACACCTCCCTCCTCCGAACTTTCAAGAACAACAAACTTACCCCGGAAGACGGAAGTAGCAACTTCTTTATTTTTCTCCCCAGGTTTTGAAGTATCGGCCTCTTTCGCTGAGGGAGCCTCGGATTGTTGGTTTTTTCCTTTCTCCTTGATAGTCAAGCTGGTAGGCGAAACAGAAACCTTTTTCTTTTTCCTTGGCACCTCAACCGTCGGTATAGCTTCTTCCTCAGACTCCCCACCCTCAACATCATCACCTTTTTGACCCACGGATGATTCCGGAGGAGCAAACCAGTCCGTAGCTTTTCTCTTCCTAGCAACTGCATTTCCCACAGAGGGTGATGTTTTCGCAAACAAAGCACGGAAAAGCAAGGGGATAGTATTATTACCACTCTTTGCCGGATGAACACCACTACCCATGATAGTCCCTGAAGCCGGCTGAATAAAATCCTCATCTGAAGGATGTCTTGTAGTATAGCCCGCTGGAAAGACTGCATCAGCATCAGTATAAGGGAGAGGAAGTTTGTCAGTAGACATATGTATCACTCTTGAGTTCATCCGAACCAACCAAGTTTCCTCGCCTTCAGCAATATTGCGAGAAATATACTTAACCGAAGCCCAATCGCTCAGTTGTAGAAAATCTATCAGAGGCAAATCTACAAAAAGAAAGACAAGTTAGATTGGTAATCATCACATAAACACCGGAGGAACAAACTTAAGTACTTAGCGTACCTCGGCCATTCAACTGTAGACAGGGTTTGGTAATGTTTGACGTCCAATATCTGCTTATACCGGCCATCACCAATACATGCTCCGGCAGCGTCCGACACTCAACTTTGTGAGTCGTAAAAGCCGTGACGGCATCATCCGAAACTTCTCCCTGCTTCACCTGCTCATCCGCAACGGACTCATCCTTGTGTTTCCATCTGATCCGGATGGGAGCCACGCCGGCATTCACAAAAAAGAATTTGGTCTTCCAGTTCTTCCGGCTAGAAGGAGCACCGGAGGAACAAACAGGATTAGGTTTCCTTCTCTTATCAAAGGTAAACCAATCACCAGCTTTCCCAAGTTTATAAAACACTCGGAAAAGAGTTACCGAAGGAATATACCCAAGAGCCCAACTCTGAACCTCAAAACACGTAAGTCTCAAAGCTCCGAGGGGATTCATCTGGGAAGGGTGAAATTTGAAATATTCACAAACCTCCAAGAAAAGTCTGGAGAACGGAAGCCGGAGGTTTGAAATTCGAACCACTCAGCATAAACCCCTATCTTACCGGGGGGTGCGTCCAGAATAGTGTCGTTAGGACCAGGAAGAGTAACGCCATAACCAACACCGATGGCATATTTATCGCAGAGGACGTCAAGGTCCTCCTGGGTCAAACTATTGAATGACCTCCGAAGGTTCTCTTTATCCTTCTTCGACATCGCAACAGAACGAGAAGACAACAAAAAAAGCAACGAAAGTAAAATTGAGGAAGGAAAAACACACACAGTTAAAGGTGTAATTGAGAAAACGGTGAGAAAAAAGTTACAAAGGGGGTAAAATAAGCTATTTATAGGCAAGTGTATGTCAGACGATGGGACGCGCGTCTAATCCCACCGCCTCTTTTGACCAATGGAATAGCGACAAGTGGCATAGGCATTAAATGCAGCAGTTTGAAAACCTTCCCGCCGAAGCTAAAACCCAATTATCCCGCCTAAATAGTCAGACGGTTACAAATTTCCGAAGTAACTCAAGAGACACACCCCAGTCAACCGAAAGAACAAGCCGAAAGAGTCGAAACACTTTATTTTTTCTTCTAGTCAAGCATTACATAGTCTTAACTACGTAATACTGGACTAGGGGGCTGATGACGTACCATCGGTAACCGATAGAAGTCTATCGGCCAAACCAATGGTACGCCGAAAGATCTATTAGCTGGGCACAATCTTTGAGAAAGGGAATCTAAACAACACCTATTATCCGAAGAGCATCCTAAGGACCAAGAGGCCGAAGGATGACTTCTCGACAGAAAGTACAATACTTCGGAATATCTCCAGGATAAACAAGGTATTGTACTTAGAGCATGTTATTATCCGAAACTCAAGATCTATAAATACCAAGCTCACTCTTCACTTCAAGGGTAACGTTAATAAACACTATATACTTTTACTTTGATTATTTACTCTTACCCTTCGTAATCTTATTCTTACGCCCGAGGTAAACCAGGGGATCATCCCCGCTCCGTTTACTCGTGTGTTTACCTGCTTGTGCAGATAGTTCGAGGTCGAAGATAAGAACTAGGCTGAAGGTCTTCTTCGGATCAACTCTTTCGGATCCGAACCTTCTACCCAGCTGTACTTGTGATATTCCGGTGTCGCAACATAAGACTTTC
>CAJVGC010000049.1:0-19603 GCA_910822075.1 Senecio squalidus
TGTGGTTTTAGTGTGTGTTTTGATTTTAGAAAAAGAAAATGAATGGAAAAGAAAAGGGTAATAATACTGAATCTTTGGGACTGTTAACTTGCAGTAATTAGTGGTCTAGGTCGATTTTAATGGTTAAACTTTGTGTAAAAACGAGACAAGGACTAAACATGTAAATTTTTGAAATCTGCAGCTAGGTGTTGCGCACCTAGCAAAGGGGTGCGGCGCACCGGGCTGTTTTCCAGGTTTCCTGATTTTTCGTTTTTACGTTATTGCTTCGTTGGACCTTTTTGTTAACTGACAGTTATTAATTATGATTAGTTATGAAATTAGGAAAGTTCAATATGTGTTTTCTTGGTATTAGGACTTATAAAATTGATTCCGGAAGTTATTCCGACATTAGTTCCGACAAAGTACCGACTCAACAGTTTCGAACTAGAACAAAGCGAATACGATAAAAGAGTGACTAATGATTTCGAACCGACATAGTAGCTAAACAAGTATCTAGATTTTTGACGGTTGTCACATTCTCCCCGGGTTGAAAGGAATTTCGTCCCAAAATTTAGCTCGTCTCATGGGGAAGAACTTTGCCGTCGGACCGTAGTGGGTTCTCCTGACGAGTTTTGGTCCATGCGCCTTCACGCGGTAGTGGGACTACGTCGGAGGTTCCACTGAACTCAGAGATGGGTACGAGGTTCGGTCAATGCTATTTGTCCTTGGAGTCAACAACCTAAGTGTTTTTAACAAAGAACTTGGTTCGGTAGCGGTTTTGACCTTGTTTAGAGGGAGGTGACTAAGGTCTCATCCGATGAACGCTTCACAAGTGTGAGGAGGGGCACGTAAGAACATTGGGAGACGGTCGGGAAAGTTATAAACGATGAGGGGTCGGATCGGTATATCCCGAGACTTAGATTGAACCGGTGTACTTCGGCTTAGTTTGCCGCGTTTCCTGACGCAGACTGTCCTCCTTCCGTGGCGGTATCATAAGGGATACCATATTGCCATCCAAGGGATTGAGGTTTTACTTCCAGATGGTCACGCTGCTCCTTGGCCGAGTACGGGAACGTCTCCGGTCCTTCGCGAGTAGAGGTAGACGTGGGACCTTGCAAGTCGTCAACCGTCAGCTCCTAGCCGACAGGGCGGTGTTTGACAATTGCGTCCATGCATAGACTGACGGGTTCACACTTAGTGCTGGCACGGGGTCCGTGACGCAAGTGTACCCGATTAAAGACAGGCGAATTGTGAGAGGTGATGAGATATAGTCGCGTTCCTGGCGATTCTCAGGAGGGCACTTCAAGGAGAGAGGGACGTAGATCGACTAACAGTGGGGTGAGTTTCGGTGTCCTGCCTTGACCTCGAGGTAAGTGAAGCACTTGGCGGAATACAGGGTGGTGTCCTTAAACATGTTCGGCCAGAATGGTATTCTCGGGAACTCCGGTTACAGCAAGCCGGACCCCGGGTAAATGGAATAACAATTCGATGGCCCTTGACGGGAATGGGTTCGCGAATACCTTCGGATTTCAGAGCTCATGCTAGGGGCTTGGCGCTACAAGCTACGTTTGGCTTGGGTCTGAGTTCCTTCGAGGTTGACTATAGAGTCGGGAAGTGTTCTGCTCGGGGTCAGCGTTCGAACTTAGGGAAATTGGCGTACGACTCCTGACTTTGGAAGGGTTCTAGGGTGAGCTCGGGATGCTCACAGGATCTTCCTTGAGTAGGTGTGGGTGTTGGCGAGGAGTAAGGTTATCAATCATTCAAGTATGGCCTAAGCACTTTGCTCATTAAGTCCTTGAATACCGGAGATGTGTTGTAGAGTTGGGGTTGGAAAGTTCCTACAACAGCTTTGGCCGTCTTAGCATCTCGAGTGGTGCTAGCTGGTAGGGAGCCTTGGCTATTGGTGCCGTGCTAGGAACAAGGTTTATTTGGAATTTCCGCTCGTCGCTTTCAGCGGTAGTCCGGGCAATTTCTCAGGAAAACTTTGGATGGTCCTTGACTACAGGGGTGTTCTGGGCTCGGCTTTCCTTAGGTTTATACTCGACGTCGTGAGCGGAGGGTGCGTCGTAGTCCTTCTCAGGATGCTAGTGAGTTTATCGGGACGGACGACCTTGACTCAATAGTGCGGTGATTGGTCTATCCGACGATAGCGTCAAGGCTGAATGGTTCGGTAAGAGCTGGGTCGGTGGAAGAATTTTTAGGCGATCGACGTACGGGGAATCCTAAATTCGCATTTGTAGGTGCGGCTATTGGATCGTTGGCATATTCGAAAGAAAACTATCCGTAAAGCCTGAGGTCTTATACTGATGAGATGTCTAATCTCTAAGGGCAAGGTTTTCTTCCGTTCTTGAATCAAATAGTGCGGAAGGAAAAAGGGTTATCTGACAGGGAACGTACCAGTAGTTGCTTTAAGGTCCTGAGAGGTTTCCTCGGCTGTGATTGCGAGAGTACCGAGGGTCTCTGTGGTATGCTCTAAGAGACAATCCTCACGAAAGTGCTGGTTGCTCCCACATTCGAGACATAGCAGCCTTCTGTTCGCATTTTCTGGACAGCACCAGGGGTTAGTGTCCCACTGTGTTGCAAAGTTTGCATACCGGGCACTTCCGGACATGGTGGAAGGGGCATCTGCTGCATCGGGTGTGCGGTCCAGTGTGGGTTCGAGGTATGGTGGGGTATCCCTGGGGGATACTAGTCCGTGATATTTGGTGGCGGAGTTTCCTTCTCTTGTTCTCCCTTCGTTGGAAGAGAGTAGGAGAGGGAGGTAAGGGGTGAGTTCCAAGGTCCTCGTCCTCGTTCTGCTTAGCAGCATTTTCATGACAATGCCGGGAGAGGTGTCCAATTTTGTTGCACGAGTAGCACGCTGGGCAGTCCCCAACGTGATGTCGGTAGCACTTGCCGCACTTAGGGTGCGGTCCAGCATACTCTCGGCGTCTAATGGCGGGCTTCTTGTCGTGGTCGCCCCTTATGGGTTGGTGACTAGCCCTACGCTTCTCACCTTTCCTTCTAGTGACGGGGGCTGGAGGAGAAGGGAGTTGTTGTCATGATTGATCTCCGAACAAAAGGTGTCGGGGTTATCGCCTCTGAAGATCCTGTCGCTCACTCCGGCGATTACCTGGGCGATCAAGTCAGGTATTGCTGCGTTCATCTGGGCAATGACTTGCTCGGAGAGGTCACTAGCACTCAAGTGCGGGGGTGCCATGATTCTGCAAGATGAAGAATTTAGGTTGAGTTTAGAATGCGCGGATGAGATATGATAAGAATTACGATTTAAGTGTCCATAGATAGTCATAGCACGAGATTAACACGAATGATCAGGTAGTACACGCAAGATTATGGTTTAGGAGATAGAATCATAGTGTTCGCAACAAGTACAAAGTTCACAAGACACGATAAACCAATTGATAAAAGATAGAATTTTCATTAATAATAAGAAGTTTCAGTACACATGACAAATTCACTGAGAGAAATGCAAGTACAATACAGAGAGAAATAATAGATAATGGCTTAAGTCGTGTACAATGGGAAAATTACGACTAAGCCGGTACAGTACAGTGAAAAGAGAAATATGCCTAATAACGCTCTTCCAAGAACATCATGGCGGCGAGAGCTGCGACAAGTGCTCCCATGACTATGCAGGCTCTGACGAGGCACTGGACGGTCCGGGCGGTGGCCTGAGCCGTCAGTATGATCCGCCAGGACTGCTGTGCTAACTCGTTTGCAGCGTCGGGGACTTCAAATAAAAGAAGGCCCTGCTCCTGGGCTTCCTCGGCAACTCCACGGACTTGGCGGTGCAGGTTGAGGAAGGCGTCCGGAGGAAGAGGCTGGTGAGTAGGTGGCATCATGGGTCGGGAGGGTCCGGACTCCTGCGCACGCCGTGTTTCCTCAATGAACTGACGATCCCATGCGTAATGCTCCGATATCGGAGTGCGAAAGGCGGGATCGTAGGGGTCCAAGAAAGACTGGGGAGGCGCGGGTCGGAATGGGCCCGACGGCGGATGCATAGGTGCTCCAGCATTTGGTCCTCGGGGCTGGGGTGCTGCAACGGGCACCAACCTAGGAGGTGGAAGTACCGTCCTTGGGCTGGACCCATTACTGCTACTGATGGTCTGGGACGTGTCTTCCGTTGGGTCAGTCGTCTGGTGACGCTGAATTTTGGATGCGGTGTGGCCCTCAGAGGGTTCGTGAGAGGGGGAGGCGGCTCGGGGAAGCGATCGTGTCTGGGATCGAGAGTTCGAGGACTGAGACATGGCGTATCTGCGAATAGAGAGTTACATAAGTACGGGGAAACTAAGAATAGGAAAAACGTAAGTAAAATGCATGCACGGGTCAATCATGTGAGTGTCGGGAATTGACAAGACCGGGAAGTTATGGACTCAAAAACCGTTTAACGATAGCCTTTCATCTTCCGTTCTTGCATAATTCATTTTGAACTACGGGTGGTTGATCAAGTCACGCATAGTTGAAAAGGTTAATCATGCAATTGCGGAAAATAACATACTAAAGTTTGAACCCGAAAATGACGTTTTCTGAAAAGCCTTGGTTATAGTTTTGGTTTCGAAAACTTTTTGAAAGATTTTAAAACCGTTTTCACTATAACCCGTGCTCTGATACCAAGTCTGTCACACCCCGCTAAAGCGGAAACACGGAATGTGAAGAGCAAAGAATCATTTCACGGGTTACGTTAAAAATAACGGTTCGAGTCATTAAGATTTAAATTAAAAAGTACAAGTCAAAGGTACAACCAAGTTTCAATATAAGACCATGGTACATAACAAAAGTGTTTTTAAATAAAATTCCCAAAATAAGGTCTTCTTCCCTAAGTACACTTCACATGATGGACTTGACCCGCCTGAGCAATGCACTTCATAACTTACGCTTAATTCCTGAAACATGAGATAAAGTGTCAACTACGAAAACGTAGTGAGTGAGTTACAGTTTACGAATTGAAGAAAAGTTCAATTTAAGAGTTCAAGGTCAAAGAATTTCAAGATAAGATTAGATACTTAAAATTCGAGAGTAACTTAATTAAATTTAAGTGCTTAAAATTCAAGAATAACCTAATTTCAAGACAATTTCAAGTACTTTTGGAATAAATTTAAGGAAGTTTAAAATAAGTTCAAGTACGTCCAAAACAATTTCAAGTACGACCAAAGTAAGTCTAAGTCAAATACAAAGTCAAATAGTGTAGCGAGCAAAAGGGGTCATAGTCATTACCTCAGCGGTGGATTAATCCACATATGCAAGACAGTACGTAAGTATATGCGTAATATAGACCTATGATCCTCGAGTTGTACCAACCACTAAGCTTAATATACGTAAGATTTAGTCTACACACTAATCCGATTCTAGTCAAGTACCTGCCCACTAGTCAAGTCTACAGTCAGAGTCCGCGAGGACTTAGCAATATGTACCTTGGTCGCTACCCATTGGTAAGGAGTGACCGGTCCTAAGTATCGATACCCATAATATATGCTAACGGCTTGTGTTAATAGTGTGTATAGTCGTCCAAGTAAATTGTGGGACTTTTAGTCGAACATTTTTTTTTAAAAAGTATTTTAGTGTGCACTTACGGCGTTATATTCCCACCTAGGGTTTAGTACTTAAATACAACCAAGCTATCAATGTCTACTCAAGTATCCAAAGAGGCAAACCTAGGGAGTCTAAGGTAAGCCAATCCGAACAGTTGATGTTGTTTACGCATATCAGTCAAAATAGTCGTCCAAAAATAGTCTAAAAGTCGTCTAAATAGTTCGTACAAAATGGTTCCTTTAGTTCAAAAGTTTCCATAAATGGAAAGTCGTCCAATTAGTTTATAAGTACAAAAGTCAAAGTTTAATAGTCAAAAGTCTAAGTTTAATAAGTCGAAAGTCTAAGTTTAATAAGTCAAAAGTCAAAGTTTAATAGTCAAAAGTCAAAGTTTAATAAGTCAAAAGTCAAAGTTTAATAGTCAAAAGTCAAAGTTTAATAAGTCAAAAGTCAAAGTTTAATAGTCAAAAGTCTAAGTTTAATAAGTCAAAAGTCTAAGTTTAATAAGTCAAAAGTCTAAGTTTAATAAGTCAAAAGTCAAAGTAGTTCAATAAGTTTCAAAGTCAAACTAGTTCCAATAGTTCGAGAGTCAAAATAGTTTATAAGTCAAAAAGTCAAATTAGTCCGATAAGTACCAAAAGTCAAAATAGTCGTACAATTTCAATAAGTCAAAATAGTTTGATAAGCAATTTCACATAATGCCATAGTCCAAAACAATTTTGATCTCATGTTTCCCCCAAAAAGCATATTTAAATGTAAAAGTAAGGAGGGGTGTAACTCACGGTTTGCGAAGAGAGTGAACTCGGAATCGGTCGGAGAACGGAGCCGGGAATCACGGAATGCCTAAGAATACCAAGATTGTCTAAAAGTTAATGTCTTATTAAGTTCTTTATATAAGATTAGGTAACTTTGGTTTATAATTGTGTGTTAAGTCCAATATTATTCCAAAATTTGGCCCGAAGCGATTAACGTTATGTTTTAGTTCGAAAGTTCAAAGTCAAAGTTATTATTATGATAAACATGTTTTGGTTACTGAAATGGTTTAGGTTTTCTAACGAAATTTGGGCAGCGCTTCCGCGCCCAAATTTCATGTCCAAAACCTACAATCATTTCTGCTCACAAAACATACATATACACAAAATAACTTCACCACAAGTCCAATAAGTCCAATACAAGTCATCATCTTTATCATTTTTATTTATCTCAGTCTTATAATAATATTTGTAAAAGTCCAGAATGTGTGTACAAGTTTAAAACGGACAAACGACGATTTTTCGGGAGAACAGCAGCTCGGTGCTGCGCACCTGGGCACAGGTGTTGCGCACCTAACTGTTGTCTTCTTCCCATTTTGTGTTTTTCTTTCTAAAAACGTTATGTGACTCAAAGATTTCGACATGCAACCAGTAGATAACTTATAAAACATCATTATTATGGTTTCTAAACAACTTTTATCCACAAAAACATAGATCTAAGTATCATCTAGATAAAAATCGTTTTTGTAGAGAAAGTGATATAAATCTTTATAAAAACCCATTTTTATTGTTTAGATCTAACATGCAATTAGTAAAAACGGTAAATAAAGATAGGAGAAAGGTTTCTACCGAAGGAAATTGAATGGATGATGTTTTTGGTCGGATTTGTGCTTCAAAATCTTTACAATCTTGGTCCTTTTTCGAAATAAATGGCACCTCCTTGCTCCTCTAGATGATTCAAACGATTTGTATGGATGAAAGGTTGATTTTTATGGTGAAATGTCTCTGGTTTCAATGGTGGTCTTAGGGAGAAAACTAGAGAGAAGATGGGAGAAATGAGTGTGTGTGTTTTTAGTGTGTGTTTTGATTTTAGAAAAATGAAAATGAATGGAAAAGAAAAGGGTAATAATACTGCATCTTTGGGACTGTTAACTTGCAGTAATTAGTGGTCTAGGTCGATTTTAATTGGTTAAACTTTGTGTAAAAACAAGGCAAGGACTAAACATGAAAAATTTTGAAATCTGCAGCTAGGTGTTGCGCACCTAGCAAAGGGGTGCGGCGCACCGGGCTGTTTTCCAGGTTTCCTGATTTTTCGTTTTTACGTTATTGCTTCGTTGGACCTTTTTGTTAACTGACAGTTATTAATTATGATTAGTTATGAAATTAGGAAAGTTCAATATGTGTTTTCTTGGTATTAGGACTTATAAAATTGATTCCGAAAGTTATTCCGACATTAGTTCCGAGAAAGTACCGACTCAACAGTTTCGAACTAGAACAAAGCGAATACGATAAAAGAGTGACTAATGATTTCGAACCGACATAGTAGCTAAACAAGTATCTAGATTTTTGACGGTTGTCACATTCGTGAGAGGGGGAGGCGGCTCGGGGAAGTGATCGAGTCTGGGATCGAGAGTTCGAGGACTGAGACATGGCGTATCTGCGAATAGAGAGTTACATAAGTACGGGGAAACTAAGAATAGGAAAAACATAAGTAAAATGCTTGCACGGGTCAATCATGTGAGTGTCGGGAATTGACAAGACCGGGAATTTATGGACTCAAAACCGTTTAACGATAGCCTTTCATTTTCCGTTCTTGCATAATTCATTTTGAACTACGGGTGGTTGATCAAGTCACGCATAGTTGAAAAAGTTAATCATGCAATTGCGGAAAATAACATACTAAAGTTTGAACCCGAAAATGACGTTTTCTGAAAAGCCTTGGTTATAGTTTTGGTTTCGAAAACTTTTTGAAAGATTTTAAAACCGTTTTCACTATAACCCGTGCTCTGATACCAAGTCTGTCACACCCCGCTAAAGCGGAAACACGGAATGTGAAGAGCAAAGAATCATTTCACGGGTTACACTAAAATTAACGGTTCGAGTCATTAAGATTTAGATTAAAAGTACAATTCAAATATACAACCAAGATTCAACGTAAGACCATAGTACATAACAAAATGTTTTTAAAATAAAATTCCCAAAATAAGGTCTTCTTCCCAAGGTACACTTCACATAAAAGACTTGAACCGCCTGAGCAATGCACTTCATAACTTACGCTTAGTTCCTGAAACATGAGATAAAGTGTCAACTACGAAAACGTAGTGAGTGAGTTACAGTTTATGAATTGAAGAAAAGTTCAATTTAAGAGTTCATAAGAGTCCGAGACGAATTCAAGGTTTATAAAAGTTCAAGAGTCGTTCAAGGTCAAAGAATTTCAAGATAAGATCAAGCACTTAAAATTCAAGAATAATTTAGTTTCAAGACAATTTCAAGTACGTTTAAAATAAGTTCAAGTACGTTCAAAATAAGTTCAAGTACGTTCAAAATAAGTTTAAGTACGTTCAAAATAAGTTTAAGTACGTTCAAAATAAGTTTAAGTACGTTCAAAATAAGTTCAAGTACGTTCCAAATAATTTCAAGAACGACCAAAGTAAGTTCAAGTCATATACAAGGTCAAATAGTGTAGCGAGCGAAAAGGGTCGTAGCCATTACCTCAGCGGTGGATTAATCCACATGTGCAAGACAGTAAGTAAGTATATGCGTAATATAGACCTATGATCCTCGAGTTATACCAACCACTAAGCTTAATATACGTAAGATTTAGTCTACACACTAATCCGATTCTGATCAAGTACCTGCCCACTAATCAAGTCTAAAGTCGAGTCCGCGAGGACTTAGCAATATGTACCTTGGTCGCTACCCATTGGTAAGGAGTGACCGCTCCTAAGTATCGATACCCATAATATATGCTAACGGCTTGTGTTAATAGTGTGTATAGTCGTCCAAGAAAATCGTGGGACTTTTAGTCGTACCATTTTTAAAAGTCTTTTAGTCTGCACTTACGGCGTTATATTCTCACCTAGGGTTTAGCACCTAAATACAACCAAGCTATCAATGTCTATTCAAGTATCCAAAGAGGCAAACCTAGGGAGTCTAAAGTAAGCCAATCCGAACAATTGATGTTGTTTACGCATATTAGTCCAAATAGTCGTACAAAAATAGTCCCAAAGTAGTCCAAATAGTTCGTGCCAAAAACAGTTCCTTTAGTTCAAAAGTTTTCATAAATAGAAAGTCGTTCAAATAGTTCCAAAGGTTTCCAAAGGTTCGCAAAAGTTTAACAAGTTCGTAAAAGTTTTAAATAATAAGTAGCCAATAAGGCCATAAAGCATTTTTACGCATAAGAGTCTCTAAGAATTTGTCCAAAATAGTTCAAAGATCCACAAGTCAAAATAGTTTAAATAGACCAAAGTTAAAATAGCTCAATAAGTACCAAAAGTCAAATTAGTCCGATAAGTACCAAAAGTCAAAATAGTCGTACAAGTTCAATAAGTCTAAATAAATTGATAAGCAATTTCACATAAAAGCTATAATTCAAAAACAATTTGATCTCATGTTTCCCCCAAAAAGTATATTTTAATGTAAAAGTAAGGAGGGGTGTAACTCACGGTTTGCGAAGTGAGTGAACTCGGAATCGGTCGGATAAAGGAGCCGGGAATCACGGAATGCCTAGGAATACCAAGATTGTCCAAAAGTTAATGTCTTATTAGGTTCTTATATAAGATTAGGTAACTTTTGTTTATGATTATGTGTTGAAGTCAAATTGTCTCAAAATTGGTCCGAAGTGGTTAGCGTTTATTTTTAGTTTGAAAGTTCAATGTTAAAGTTATTAATATGATAAACATGTTTAGGTTACTGAAATGGTTTAGATTTTCTAATGAAATTTTGGGCAGCGCTTCCGCGCCCAAATTTCATGTCCAAAACCTACAACCATTTCCGCTCACAAAACATGCATATACACCTAAAAACTTCGCAACAAGTCAAATAAGTCTAAAGAGTCCAATACAAGTCATTATTATTATTAGTTTTACTCATCTCAGTCTTATAATAATATTTGCAAAAGTCCAGAATGTGTGTACAAGTTTAAAAACGGACAAACGACGATTTTTCGGGAGAACAGCAGCTCGGTGCTGCGCACCTGGGCATAGGTGCTGCGCACCTAGCTGCTGTCTTTTCCCGTTTTGTGTTTTTCTTGCTAAAAACGTTTTGTGACTCAAAGATTTCGACATGCAACCAGTAGATAACTTATAAAACATCATTTTTATGGTTTCTAAACAACTTTTATCCACAAAAACATAGATCTAAGTATCATCTAGATAAAAACCGTTTTTGTAGAGAAAGTGATATAAATCTTTATAAAAACTCATTTTTATTGATTATATCTTACATGCAATTAGTAAAAACATCAAATAAAGATAGGAGAAAGGTTTCTACCGAATCAAAATGAAAGGATGATGCTTTGGTCGGATTTTTGCTTCAAAAACCTTTACAAGACTAGTCCTTTTTCGAAACAAATGGCACCCCTTGCTTTCCTTGTTGATTCAAACGTTTTCTATGGATTGAAATGGTGTTTTTAGTGGCTGGAAACTCTGGTTTCAATGGAGGTTTAGAGAGAAAATAGACAGAAAAGATGAACTATGTGTAAATGTGTGTGTGTTTTGGATTTTCTAAAATGAAAATGAAATAGAAAATAGGGGAGTAATAATGAGGTAGGTTGGGACTGCCAAAAACCAGTAATGGAGTGGCTTATTTCATTTTTGATTGGTTAAATTTTGTGTAAAAACGAGGCAAGGACCAAAGTTGTAAATTTTTTTGAAAACTGGGGTGAGGTGTTGCGCACCACACCAATAGGTGCTGCGCACCGGGGGATTTTCAGACTTTCTGATTTTTCGTTTTTACGTTATTGCTTCGTTGGACCTTTTTGTTAATTGAAAGTTCTTAATTATGATTAGTTATGAACTTAGGAAAGTTCAATATGTGTTTTCTTGGTGTTAGGACTTATAAAATTGATTCCGGAGTTATTCCGACACTAGTTCCGACAAAGTACAGACTCAACAATTACGAACTAGAACAAGGCGAACACGATAAAAGAGTAACTGATGATTCGAACCGATATAGTAGCTGAACAAGTACCTAGATTTTTGACGGTTGTCACAAACACATACCGATAATCCATCATAGTAAGTTCACCTCATAAGAGTGTGCGGTATCGGTATGAAAACACATACCGATACTCCATCATAGTAAGTGCACCTCATAAAGAGTGTGCGGTATCGGTATGACACACATACCGATAATCCATTGTAGTAGTGCAACTCATAAAGAGCGTGCGGTATCGGTATGAAACACATACCGATAATCCATCGTAGTGAGTACATCGAAAGTAAGTATTGAACAACTGTTTGTGATGTTTTAGAAAATCGCATTAGCTTTTATTACACAATTTAAAGTTTCGAAATATCGTAAGTTTCCATAAATAGAAAATGTCTATTTATGGTAAGTTTCTAAAAATAGAAAGGTTTCCAAAAATAGAAAGTAGTACATCATTCTCGTAAATCATTTTATTTCAAGTTATTTTGGTTTCTTTACTTTCCCTCGATTTAAAATATAGGAAACAGTATTAAAATAGGGGCGATGACTCACCTCATCGAGTGAGCGAATGTAAATGGTACTGTGTATATATGGCGTATAAAGTTGGTCACAGCTACAGTCCTCACTAATCCTAGAGCTCCCCTATATAAAGGTAGTAATATATAAGAATAATATTTGACGGTTAAAGACTTTGGATTAAACGACAAACTTTTCATCAAACACATATGTTCCTTCAAACTGAGATAACTAAGGTTCTAGAAGGAATTAGACGACAACGGAAATATATTTGAAAACTAGACACCGAGAGCTACGTTTTAGACTAAGATATTATTACCAAAGAGTTCGTTAAGAATGAGATAGGATTAAAACAAAACTGACTACCTAATCTGTCCAAAAACGTTACTTCTATATAAGTTCAGTTTATTACTTTATAAAGTCGCATATTTTTAGGTGTAGACAAGATATACATTTTCAATACCTTTTAGACCTGTTATTAATTTATAATAAACCCATTTAATTATTATTAAGGTTATCTAAATGGTTACACGAAATAGATTATTGAACCTACACACTTTACTCAAAATAATCAGATTAGACCCCCTGCTGGTAATTTTCGTTTTTAGGAAGTTTTATAAAGAGTTAGAAAATAAATCTTACGTTTTTGAAAACTAAAATCCAAGACCTACAACATATATTCAGTCAAAGAGTCTAATTCCTAAGACAATATAGAGTAAAATACAAATAAATACAGATTAAAAAAAGTAAACCAAAACTGTCCAAATTTACAAGATTGTCCAACAAATTACGAATTTCAAATGATCAACGATATAAACGAAAAGCACGGATAAGATAACCAACCACGCAATTAAGTAGGAATAATAAAGTGTCCAAATTCAATTCCTAAGAATAATATAGCAAGATTTCACCGCGAGGATAAACACGAATAGAAAGAGTAGAGAATAGTTACCGCTAGTCGTAACGGTTAGGTCACCGAAAGACGATAACCGTTACAACTCGAAAACTCGTTTGATAATGACTCGATGGCTGTTCCTAGGTCAATCATGAACCATTAAACAAACCACAAATCAGATTATAACAAAGACAAGATTAATAACGAAGACTAGTAAAGAAATGGAATGAGTTCGCTTAGGAGCGTTTACTTACGTATATGATTCTTGTGACTAACACGAATCACACACCAACTCGAGAGGCAATTCACGGGGCTGTAATAACACAATAGACATTCACAATTTAGAATTGTAATAATAATCTATGTGTTAACACGGTTTTGACAATTTGATTTGAAATAGTGAACGATAAGAATAACTCGAATTTAAAAGCAACTAGTAAGTGAAATTGTGAACGATTTAGGACACGAATACAAACCTTTTATAGATGATATCGAGAACTCTAACCCGCTGTCCAAAATTAGAATCTAAGGATGAATTCGATTCACAAAAACAGCCCGCAAATCTTCATTCTCAAACAACGATAATTAGAGTTTCACGATAAGAAATTGAATACAACATTATATGTAAATAGACGATTTAACTATGAATAATACAATAACGAAAAGAGATGATTCGGACCTGAATATGAAGGAGAATAAACTGAATGAGAAGAGAATTGAATACTTCACTCCACGATACTAGATTCGACTGCAAAGACATCATAATCTCGAACAAAACTCAAATTTAGAATCGACCAAGAATATATCTATAAGAAAATGTATCCAAACTCGAAATACCTTGATGAAATCACGAATTAGATGATGAAGCAATGATGTTTCAATGGATGTAAGTTGCTGTAAATCGATTAAAAGAAACGGAGATTAACAAAAACGATTTCACATACCCATACTAGGGTTAACGGTTAAGAACAAAACAATACACAACTAGGATTTGTTTACCTTGATACTTGAGATGAAGATTACGTTGGAGATGGAAGAAGGCCGCAAGAATTCAAGATGGTGAGGCTGTGGAAGGTCGACGGCAGCAAAGGAGAGGGAAGGAGATGACGGCTAGGTTAGATTTAGGGTTTAGGTTTACGTTAGTTTAGGTTTTTGGCTAATATAGATGACTAATGGGTTTAGGAAAAGGTTTAGGACCTTTAGCCAAGCCAAGCCCGTCTGTAACACTGCACCCACGAGTCAAGCCAAGATACACCGTGGTTCGAGCCAATGATCAAAACTGAAAATGTGAGTTGTTGCCCCCGCTGCGTCGCACCTAGCCTTGGGTGCGGCGCAGTGTTGTCATGAACTTCCAAAATCTTTCTTTCGCTTAACGTACAAGTAACGGACGATACTCCAAAGTGTATTACACGGAAATACAATATGAGGAACCCTTGAATAAGTACCTTACGTATAATTATCGAACCTGAATATGAAATTCATTTATAACGATCATTAAACATAGTAAAGTGGTAAGTATATAAAGTACGGAATTAACCGATAAGTTATCTAGGAGCTCGTATAGTGGGACTAACTATTGCACCTAACTAATACAATAACATCATATAACGAGGTATACACACAATGCATAGTAATCATCATACATAAAATAAAATTTAAAGATCTTTTTATAAAACGTTTCAGTAAACACGGCAAGAGCATACAACATACTAGACTAACCTGAGTCGGAAAAGTGATGGTTGTCACAATAATACAATACGAATACTACTCTCAACTAGAGTTATCACGATTGACTATGAAAGTCAAAGGATCACATAGCGGATCCGCTTACAAATGACTTAAGTAGAGAGTTAGTTAGAAAGTAGTCAAGAGGAATGTGACTAAAGCCCTTAAGTGAATGAGTTTATATGAAGGAAACCTAACCCAAATGCTGGAGATCCAAGATCTGGGTTCAATAGGACAACCTAATTGTACAAAATGTAGGAGGTCAGTGTGGGGGTAGTTTACCTAACTCCTAAACCATATAAGGGAGTTAATTAACTTCTTAGTTCATTCCTTAATAACAGTGATCATGATGTGAGGATAAGCATAAGACTTTTAATGATTCCAAGAAATAACCATACGTGGTCTAATGATTTCTAGCCAATCACCTATGTGAGAGAAGTGGGGTCGCTTCGATTGGAATTGTAAAGGCACAATTTTTTAGAGCTCTTGCAGAACAAAGCAAATGTCCAGGACCATAATGGACATGACTATGAGGACTTAACATTGTTAGGAAAAGTCTTGTGTGAAATGTATTGTCGTCTACATAAACGGCAACTCAGTTCAAAGACATCACGTCTACTGGCAGCTAGGACACTAAGTGCATTTCACAAGGGGAGGTGCAAAGCATTACACATACCTATCTTTGCAAGATTCAACCATTCAAATTTCATCGGAACTTGTGTGTATTTTCGAGCCATCTCCATTCATGTGGGGAATTGTTGGATAATTAGTTGACGAAATGATATTTTTTCAACTTTGGACATAAGTAGTAGTTTGTGGATTTATGTTATTCTTGGTAAAGGTTTTACAACAAACTAATATGTGTCAAAGATGGAGTTGATGTGAATGAGATATGGTCTCTTAAATTGAGATACTTAGTTTTAAATATGAAAAATGAAAAATGAACATTAGCTTGTTCATAGTTTCAAATTTTACATATTTTCAAATCAGTTAAGATTTACAAATATCTCCAAATGTTGTTAAGATTTGTAAAGATTTGCAAATATCACTAAATCTTTCAAATTGAGTTAGGATTTGAAAAATATTTTGTAATCAAGTTATGATATGCATATAATTATATATCTATTTAAGATTTTCATATATATAAAGAATATTTGGTAGATATTAACTTGATTATGTTAGATTTCCATATCTTTAAAAATATTTAGGAAACTCATCTATTGTTAAGTTATTCGTCTATCTCTATAAATAAGAACGTAAACTCATTCGTTGAATACACGTAGAAAAACATAACTCTTTCCATTGGTTCCATATTATAGGGAACACTTTTGCTACGGTGAATTTTCAGGTAAATTGTTAAGTCCGGCAGTACACGCTGCTTTAGCTGTTGTACCATGAAAAAAAAATAGCGAATATGTTTTAAGGGAATCGTGTCAAACATAAGATTCGGCTTTTACATTTTGTTTCAATTACTATATAGAGGCCAATTTTTATTTCTCCCATTTTTATGTTTATTTTATTTCCGTGTATTTACCTTTTAAATTGTAACCAGTCAAATATTTCTATATCTATTAAAGATTTTCATATATATAAAGAATGGTAGATATTAACTTGATTTTGTAAGGTTTCCATATCTTTAAAAATATTTAGTAAATCTCATTTATTAGTTTGCAAATAAGAACCTAAACTCATTCGTTGAATACGTAGAGAAAAAACATAACTATTTCAATTGGTTCCACATTATAGAGAGCACTTTTGGTACGGTGAATTTTTAGGCAAGTTTGTTAAGTCTGACAGTACACGCTGCTTTAGTTGTTGTATTCTGGAAACAGACATCAAATCTGTTTTAAGGGAATAGTGTCAAACACGGGCTTCAGATTTTACATTTTACTATTTTATTTCCCGCGTATACGCGGAGAATTTTATCGAAAAAAAATATAAGTATAATATATATAACCTGAGTAAACATCTAGGCGAAGAATTTTATCGAGAAAGGTATAGGAACTGAGTAAACTTAAATAGTTTCACCATATGCTAATTTAAGTTTTTTGTTAGTCCAATATGGTTGTATATATCAATACATTATGTGTCTTTTTTTATGTCATCATTCATTTTTCTTATTTGCTATAGGTTTTCCATGCTCGTGCAATAGTAATCCGTTTATTGTTAAACAAAAATAAAAATATAGAATGTGTCTCTTTTTGTATGTCAACATTAATTTTTTCTTTCTTATGATTTTAGGTTGTTATATTTTCTTAGAAAAGAAAAAAGAAAAAAAAAAATACCTAATGTGTCTCCTCTTTTATGTCAACATTCCTTTTTCTTAGTCTATAGGTTTTCCATACTCGTGCAATAGATAATCCGTTTATTGTTAAACAAAAACAAAAATATAGAATGTGTCTCTATTTGTATGTCAACATTAATTTATTTTTCTTACGATTTTAGGCTATTATCTTTTCTTAGAAAAGAAAAAAGAAAAAAAAAACAAATACATAATGTGTCTCATTATTTATGTCACCGATCTATTTTCTTATTTGGTATAGTTTTTCCATACTCGTGCAATATATAGTCCGTTTATTGTTAAAAAAAATATAGAAGATGTCTCTTTTTGTATGTCAACATTAATTTTTTATTTTTTACGGTTATAGGTTGTTATTTTCTCTTGCCAAAAAAAAAAAAAAAAGAAAGGAAAAAAATAAATCTTTTTTTAATTATATAGGTTTTATATGTTCAAATAATTAAGATATAAAGTAATGGTCTAAAACTATGTATTTTTTAATAAATAATAAAGTTGAAGGGTTAAAATTGTATTTAAAATGGAGGGGCTAAAACGTAGCTAATTATGATGTCATATTAAATTATCTTTTTGATCCAATGGTGTAAAATTAATCTTAAAAGTCGTCAATGGTCAATACTTTGCCATGTACCTTTTGATGCACCTCTTTTAATATATATTATAGATAGATAGATTTGAATTACTATATCGAGGCTATGTTTCTTTTCTCCCATTTTTATGTTTGTTTTATTTTCGTGTATTTACCTTATAAATTATAATCTATTACTTATATTTTATTTAATATAATTCGAGTACGTTTCCCTTCAAATACAACTTATGTAGAGAAGTCCATCCACTAAACCGTAAATCTTCAAGCGGTCGAAGAGGACAACCAAATATACGAGGACTTAGGAAACAATTGAAGCTACAATTAACAAACCAAACCAGATTGAACTTAACTATAACTTATTTAGCCTTTTCTATAGAGTTAATTACACGGATGGTCCTTATCCTATT
The DNA here is from genome assembly GCA_910822075.1 of Senecio squalidus. Taxonomy (NCBI): domain Eukaryota; kingdom Viridiplantae; phylum Streptophyta; class Magnoliopsida; order Asterales; family Asteraceae; genus Senecio; species Senecio squalidus. The sequence continues at coordinate 17,834 of CAJVGC010000049.1, forward strand.
ATTCGAATGACACTTTTCGTTCTATCTTTTGAAAAATTACATGGATAGTCCTTTGTTTTGAATTTCTACACATGGATAGTCCTTTGGTCCGTTAGTGTTAACTCAATTCTGTTAGTTTTAGCAAAATGACCATTTAACCCTTTTTGTCTTATTTATTCCAAACCAGAAATCATTATCCTAATCAAACATTTCTATCTTCTACTTTATTCTTTCCATCCAAACCTAATCTTCAATTCCAAGTCAAGAATCTTTTCAATATTTGATTTCCCCCAAATCAGATCACTAAATCACCATACATCTTAAATGGAAAATTGTTCCAAAACCCTCAAGAAAACAAATCCAGATCAATTCTACCTAATTTACCTACTACCCCACCACCACAACAAATCTACAAAAAAACCAGAAATCAAACTATCTCCGGTACCGGAACCCCCACCGGAAAAACCATCTTTACCGGTAGTCCGTCTCTACGGCTCCCCGTCATCCCCCTCCACCTCCTACATTCACTTCGTATTACTTACAAACTCGATTTCTTAGTGGTTTTGTAAACTTGCTTGACGAAAAAAGGTGGAAGCAAAGGCAGTAGCAGATAGAGATACTGTAACAGTGTATGTTAGTACCTCAAATACCAGGGAGTCGTCACATGTTCCCCAAGAGGTACAAATGGCGGCCGTTGAACGCAATGAAGCATATGCTGACAGGAACTACAACATAGCAGATGCATTGGTCAAGATAATTAAAGATGCAGGTTATCGGTAATTTGTGATATCTATGTGATAGTTAGTTATACTATAGTTTTTAACTTTGATTATGAATCATACGAGCTATTGATACAGGGTACTACATATTAATAATGAGGATATCCTAGCACGGAAGTACAAGATTCGACTAAGGTATTTCAAATTGATCTGCGGTTTCTGTTTCCCCGTACATACATGTCAGAGGTTGGTTTTACTAGAACATGCTCAGATGGAAGGAAGGATTGTTTTTCCAATTTTGGAAAAAGAAGATAGAGATAACACTAAATCTGATTGATTTTGACTTTTTGAGTCAAAGCTAGTAGTTTTCAGATGATTAATTTGGTGTGAATTTATAAGATTTTCAGAAAAAATCGATGATTTATGTATGATTATAGTAAAGTTAACAATCTTAGGTATATTAATTTTCAAGTTAGATAAGAAATACATGTGAATTTGTGAATTGGGATTCAATAGTTTTGACTTTGAAAGTCAAAGGTGAAACTTGGTTGACTTTACTATTTGGTAATCCTGTTTACTATTTGAAAGTCAAAAGTGAAACCTGTATTGTCGTCGGATTCGAATACCCGATTATATAAATTGTCGGAGATGAAAAGTTAGAGATGCTAGTCATTGACTGATTGATAAAAAAGTTGGTGAGTTTGATCTATGAATGAATATAATATGAGAGATCTAAAAATAATAAAAGTTACAAAAACAAATAAAAAGAAAAAAAAATATTAAAAATTACTAAAACGGTCCTTTACGAATAAGACAAAAATGGTAAATTGGTCATTATGATATAACTAACAGAATTGAGTTAACACTAACGGACCAAAAGACTATCCATGTGCAGAAATTCAAAACAAAGGACTATCAATGTAATTTTTCAAAAGATAGAACGAAAAGTGCCATTTAGGTAAGAGGTTAAGGACCATCCGTGTAATTAACTCTTTTCTATATTTGTCCAACAATATGATATAACTTTTGAAATTAAACATACACATTGATGAAAGAGAAGGTTTTTACTTTT
>CAJVGC010000050.1:0-36779 GCA_910822075.1 Senecio squalidus
ACGAGGCACCACAAGTTCAACCCAAGGCCAAGACACCTGAACCAGTGGAGGAAGTCCCATTAAAGCTTATAAACCTCATGTTCCATATCCTCAAAGATTACGAAAAGCAAGAATGCGGGAGCAATACGGTAAATTTTGTGACATGATTAAATCTGTTAGTATTAATGTTCCTCTTGTTGATTTGATTGCAGGGATGCCAAACTACGCTAAATTCATCAAGGAGCTGGTCACGAACAAGGGAAAGCCATCGGAGGAGCAAGCCGCATTCCTAAACACAGAATGTTCAGCCTTGGTGAAAAACACGATACCACCCAAGTTGGATGACCCAGGGAGTTTTCTGATCCAGTGCAACTTCAGTAATACATACAGTTGCAGTGCTTTAGCAGACTTAGGAGCTAGCATAAACCTGATGCCGTATTCACTATATGCTAAACTTGCCCTTGGAGTGTTAAAACCCACCGGGATGAGTATCCTCCTAGCAGACAGATCATTTCAGTACCCGTTAGGAATTGCTGAGAACATGCTAGTAAACGTAGGAAAATTCACCTTTCCGGTTGACTTCGTGATTCTAGAGATGGATGAGGATGTCACTGTTCCACTAATCCTTGGAAGACCATTCCTAAACACTGCTGACGCAATTATTCGGGTGAAATATGGGCAAATTTCATTAGGGGTTGGGAATGAACGAATTGTTTTTAATTTAGATAGAGCTATGACTCATTCTTATTCTACTGATGAAACCTGTTTTCGGATTGATGTGTTTGATGATTTAGATTGGCAGGAAATTCTCGAGATAGAAACTAGCTTGGAGGAGGAGCTGAAAGACGAGAAGATCGAGGAAGTGGAGGTTGAAGTTAAGGAAGAACTGAAGTTGGACCAAAGCATGAGGATCAAATCTTCAATTGAATCACCACCAACCGACTTGGAGCTAAAACAACTACCGGTACATTTAGAATATGCTTTCCTTGAAGGTACAAATTTATTACCAGTTGTTATTTCGTCATCACTGTCGGGTGATGAAAAAGCTCGATTATTGACAGTCCTTAAAGGTCATAAAAAGGCCTTTGCTTGGCGTATATCTGACATACCCGGAATTAGCCCCGATTTTTGCAAACATAAAATAAATTTTATTGATAATGTAAAACCCGTTGTTCAAAAACAACGGCGACTAAATCCGAATATGGCAGATTTCGTTAAAAAGGAAGTTGTTAAGTTGTTGGATGCAAGAATTATCTACCCTATTTCAGACAGTCCATGGGTAAGCCCCATTCATTGCGTGCCGAAAAAGGGAGGTATGACCGTGGTGATGAACGATAAGAACGAGCTCGTACCAACAAGGACAGTCACAGGATGGAGAGTTTGCATCGACTACCGCAAGCTGAATGAAGCCACCAGGAAGGACCATTTTCCACTACTGTTCATGGACTAGATGATCGAGCGACTAGCAGGAAATGAGTTCTACTGCTTCTTGGATGGATTCTCGGGATACTTTCAGATACCCATCGATCCCGAAGATCAGGAAAAGACCACCTTCACATGCCCATTCGGAACATACGGATATCGGAGAATGCCTTTTGGTCTATGCAACGCACCAGCCACTTTTCAACGGTGTATGCTAGCCATTTTTCAGGACATGGTGGAGAAAACAATGGAGGTATTCATGGATGATTTTTCCGTATTTGGAAATTCATTCGATGCTTGCTTGGAGAATCTGGATCAGATACTGGGACGATGCGAGGAAGCACATTTGGTCCTCAACTGGGAGAAATGCCACTTCATGGTTCGAGAGGGAATTGTACTGGGACACAAGATCTCAAAAGCTGGGATAGAGGTAGACAAAGCAAAGATCGAGGTCATTGCCAAACTACCACCACCGACGAACGAGAAGGCAATTCGGAGTTTTTTGGGACATGTAGGATTCTACCGAAGATTTATCAAGGATTTCTCGAAGATTTAACCGTCCTATGACGAAACTCTTAGAGAAGGAGGTAGCTTTCAATTTCTCGGAGGACTGTTTACAAGCTTTCGAGCTACTCAAGGAACGGATCACCAATACACCTATTTTGGTAGCACCGGACTGGTCTCAACCTTTCGAGCTAATGTGTGACGCCAATAATTTCGCAGTGGGAGCTGTTTTGGGCAACGGATCGATAAAAATTTTCGACCTATCTACTTCGCCAGAAAAACACTGAACGAAGCCCAACAGAATTATACCACTACGGAAAATGAACTTTTGGCTGTCGTATTTGCTTTTGATAAATTCCGCTCATATTTAGTGATGAGCAAAACAATTGTTTTCACGGATCATTCTGCTTTAAAATTCTTATTTTCTAAATTAGATGCTAAACCTAGATTAATTCGTTGGATTTTATTGTTGCAGGAATTTGACATCGAGATCAAGGACAAGAAAGGGGCTGAAAATGTAGCTGCAGACCATTTGAGCCGATTGGAGAACCCAAGTTTGGGGGAATTAAAGGAAGAGGACATCAATGACACTTTTCCAGGGGAGATGCTAGCCAGTATTTGTAACACAGACGGCGATACCCCATGGTTCGCGGACATTGCGAACTATCTAGCCGGAAAAGTCGTCAACAAAGACCTAACCTATCAACATAAGCAGATATTGATCTCGGATGCTAAGTACTACTACTGGGACTCGCCATACTTGTTCCGTAGATGTGTTGATGGAATGGTGCGCAGATGTGTATACGGAGAAGAAACTCGAAAGATTTTGGACGAATGCCATCATGGACCCACCGGAGGACATTACGGACCAACGTTCACTGGGAAAAAGGTTTATGATGCAGGTTTCTATTGGCCTACAATTTTCAAGGAGGCTTATACACTCGTGAGCACCTGTGATGCATGCCAACGCCAAGGGAATATTACGAAGCGGGACGAAATGCCACAGCAAGGGATCCAAGTTTGTGAAGTTTTCGACATATGGGGAATCGACTTCATGGGACCTTTCAAGCCCTCAAATAGAAATATTTACATTCTAGTTGCTGTAGATTATGTTTCTAAATGGTTTGAAGCTAAGGCATTACCGACTAACAACGCTAACGTGGTTGTCGATTTTCTTAAAAGTTTGTTTTGCAGGTTTGGAGTGCCAAAGGCATTAATCAGTGATCGAGGAAGCCACTTCGCCAACGCTCAGCTTGCAAAAGTTTTGAAAAGATATGGAGTAAATCACCGGTTTGCGACTTCGTATCATCCTCAAACGAGCGGGCAAGTGGAAAATACAAACCGCGCACTCAAAAGAATTTTGGAAAAGACGGTTAACAACAATCCCAATATATGGTCAAAGAAACTGGAGGACGCACTGTGGGCATTCAGGACGGCATACAAAACGCCAATTGGAACCACCCCGTATCGACTACTCTACGGGAAAACATGTCACCTTCCGGTTGAAATAGAGCATAAGGCATACTGGGCCTTGAGGACCTGCAACATTGATATGGATTTAGCGAGAGATTTGCGGATCCTACAACTCCACGAGATGGATGAGTTACGGTTACACGCCTACGAAAGTTCCCGCCTTTACAAAGAGAGAACTAAGGAGTTCCACGACCGGAAAATTCGTCGTAAAGAATTCAAGGCGGGCGATAAAGTACTTCTGTTTCAGTCGAAGTACAAATTCAAGGCTCCTAAATTACGCTCAAAGTGGACAGGACCATACACCGTCAAACAAGCTTATGCTTCCGGCTATGTCGAGTTATGGAAAGAACATGGAGAACCATTCATAGTCTCTGGGCAACGAGTAAAACTATACCACGAAGAAGATGATGAAAACTGTGACACCTTAGGCAAATCCCACATCCCCGTGCACAAGAGTGATGCTGGGTATATGAGTAAACCTTTAGCCTTTCATGACACAACGCGTTTTGGTGGCTACAGGCACTGCAGAGCTTAGAAACTCTGTAGTTAAGCGTGCTTGGGCCAGAGTAGTTCCAGGATGGGTGACCCCCTGGGAAGCTCAGCCAAAAACAAACCCGTGAGCCTTGATGTGGCAGAGCGGACAATATCGTGGGCATGAAATGGCGGGGTGTTACAAGTGGTATCAGAGCCGGGGCCCGGACCGATGTACACAGCGAGGACGCTGTGTACTGATTGTAACATCCGTCCCACATCGGTTGGAGAGGAGAACGAATCCTTCTTTATAAGGGGGTTGATACCTCTTCTAGCATGACGCGTTTTGGCACGAGCTGCGTGTCAAAAACAAATCCGTGCGCCGGTGAGCAAAGCGGACAATATCACGCTACGGGTGTGCTTGGGCTGTTACAAATGGTATCAGAGCCACTCTTGTGACGTTTGGGATGGTGGGGCAAACCTCAACGAGGACGTTGAGTCCCAAGTGGGGGTGTTTGTGACACCTTAGGCAAATCCCACATCCCCGTGCACAAGAGTGATGCTGGGTATATGAGTAAACCTTTAGCCTTTCATGACACAACGCGTTTTGGTGGCTACAGACACTGCAGAGCTTAGAAACTCTGTAGTTAAGCGTGCTTGGGCCAGAGTAGTTCCAGGATGGGTGACCCCCTGGGAAGCTCAGCCAAAAACAAACCCGTGAGCCTTGATGTGGCAGAGCGGACAATATCGTGGGCATGAAATGGCGGGGTGTTACAAGCTGTCACACCCCGGTTGGAAGCGGAAACGCGAGATGTTCCAGTTATAATATCAAAGTCAAGATTACAACAATATAACCGATAAACAAAACATCAAATTAAATAGATCATGCCAATTGTTTCAAAATACATCATAAAGTCAAAGGCGATGAGACGCCAAGTACAATACAACTCCAAAAGAGATAAAAAAACGGATCGTCATGGAAATTACAATAAACAATATAAATTCAAATTTCCCAAAAGCAAGTGATCCGAAAATAAACTATGGCATGATCAACGGAAATCCTCAAATTCCTGCAAAGCGTTAAAACGACATCAACAACATGTTGGTGAATTATTCGCAATTTTAAAATAAAAGTGACCCATCGACAAGTTTCAATAATCATCATAATTTCAAATACCATATCATTTCAAACCATATCTTGTTTTCAACCCTAGTGAGGATACCATGCTTAGATTAGTTATACATCGAACCTTGCCAGTCCTAAAGACGCAATTCCAAAGGCAGTGCCAACCAAAGGCAATCAGTTTAATCAAGTACGGTCATAACATCCACACATAGATACCTACTGAGGGATGAGGGTCAGGCGATATAACCCATATAGCTATATATATGAAACCGTTGGGCACGAAGCTTAACGAATATATAAGGCACCCAATCTAAGGCAGACCTATTCTACTAGGTAAACAAGATAATCTATAACATTCCGCATACGCAGACAGTTTTAAAATACACCATAAGATGATTTATAATATTCCGCATACGCAGACAGTTATAAAATACCCAATAAAATGATTAATAATATTCCGCATACGCAGACAGTTTTGAAATACGCTTTACAGCCCAAAAATAGTAAGACAAGGGCTACGAATAACTCACCGATAAAGCTTCAGCAAACAAATGTCGGGTACACCAACACAGAGTTACTACTCCACCGCCTATGTGCCTTAAAACAATAAACAATATAGTCTCAGTATCTCTATAAGTCTAGGTCCGGTTTAGCCTTGTCGGTTAAGATTAAGTTAAATAAGATAATCCAAATATAAATAAGTTTAATTGAGGTGACGTATTTAGAAGGCGATGTTCCGCGTCAAACAGGACCATCCGGAGAGAGATCGGCATTCCACGTCATAATCGTTAACTGGGAAAGGATGATAATCCGAATCGAAAATGATTACCAAGAGTATCGGTTAATAGAATATCGTTATCAAGTTTCAATAGATCGATCGAGGTCAACGGAAACAATGTTGACTTGGTCAAAGTCAAACGTAAGGAATGTTGAATTTATAAAAGTCAAAGTCACAGATGTTGACTCATAAAAGTCAAATGTCATTTATGTTGACTTATAAAAGTCAAAATCAATTTAAAAGTCAATTGGACACTTTGAATAATTTGGAGTGTTTTCATACCAAAATATTTAGGGTAAAATGTCTTTCAAAACTATTTATAAAGTTTGTCGTAAGACATATTTCGATGAATTAAAACGATGATCACACATGTGGCGAAGTTTAGTATAACGCAAAAAGGTTGAAAATATCCGTTTTAAGTAATATTATGACATCTTTGATTGCGTTGGCGTCTTTGAGTCCAAAGACGATGTTATTGTATAATATGTTACTTTTAAGAATTTAAGTGTTTTAATGTCGTAAAGAGTCGTGAATGGAAAATCCGGCAGCGCTTCCGCGTCATAAAATATTTGTCCAAAATCCGTACACTTTCCCGCTTCATAACAATTTACACTTTAGACCTTTCTCATAATACATAATACAATAGTAAGCTAATTACGATACTTTCGGTTAGATTATATTTTAACGTATTTCGTCCATTCTCAAACCAAATCCGCCAATACATTAAGTGTTGGTCTAATATTTATTCCTAACCAGTTCAAGGCTAAAACCGAATAACGAAGAATAATGAAAACGAGGAATTCTCAAGGATAGCAATTTATACCGTTAACACCCGCGAGATTTGACAAGAATAGAATCCGGAACCAAGGACTTCGGTGGCGTGGTACTGAGGTCAAATCCTCCTCCAAAACACAATACACCCACCGTCAATAAGGGTTCACAATATAACGAGTCAAAGGTGCAATTTAACGGGTTTACAATTTTCCAGAATCTGGTCCACGACCGCGCCGCGGTCGTCATTAGACGAACCAATTTTACAAAAATCGTTTTATGTTTGGAAAATCATCTTTTGATGCAATAAGTTTAGACATGCAGTTTATAGAATCATCATAACACTTTCAAACAACCATTTTGTTAAGCTTTTTACCATTTAAATCAAAGATCCATATACATTTTGATAAAATCTTGATTTTCATAAATTATTTACCATCAAACTTGTTAAAAACTCATTTTCTTTAGTTAGATCATACATGCATTAAAGAAAACTTAGAAAACACAGAAGAGATTAGTTATTATACCCCAAAGAAAGTGAAAGTAGGATGATCTAGCACGATTTGATGGAGATCCTTGATGTTTGAAGGTGATTTTGACCCGAAAATGATATAACCCAAGTAAACCTCCAAATGGATGACCAACCCTAGCTTCCCATGATGATGTACACGATTTATAGTGGTGAAAATTGGTGATTATTTGTTGTTTATTTGCTGGAATTTACAGTCACAAGATGAAAGTTTGAAGAGAAAGGTGTTTGTGTGTTTATGCTTCAAGAGAGTGAGAGAGAGATATATGTAAATCTTGTGTGTGTGTGTAAATGAAATGAAATGAGACTTAGATGACTCCTAAATGAGACATAATTCTGCCCAACATGAGGTGTTGACACGTTTGGGGGCAGGTGTCAAGAGTAGGTTACATGCAAGTGATGACTCACAACTCAACAAAACATGTCTGTCCAGGGGATGACCGCGGCGCGGCCAGCTCACCGCGGCGCGCCCAGTCAATTTCCTGGATTTGTTTCGTTTTGTTCGTGTTGTCGATACGTACATGTATTCGTTTAGGATTCCCGCTTGTTTTACAAATGAACTTAGGAAAGTTCATATAAGTATTATTGGTATTGTGATTTATTTAACGATAACTTTTAAGTCTTGGATTCGAGACACGGGCGATTTCGGTATAAGATAAAACAAGCGCAAAAGCACGATATCTCGAGTATAAAGGATCCGTTAACCGACAAATTGGGCATAACCTCCTAACTTATATTCATGAGCATACTAACTATTTGGCACTTAGGTAAAAATCAACTTACGTCTCAAGGGACGAATCAAAATAATCACATAAAACCCGATTCTTAATAATAATTCGTGAGTAAAACAAGCGAAACACAAGGGTCAAAGCAATTTCGAATAAAATATAAATAATAACGGTAACATAAGTACTTCAAATTTACGGGACGTCACAAAAACGGAATGCTGATCGAAGATGGCTTTTACGCCATCAACACCTAATCAAGAGGCATATCGAGTCAAGCTAACGACTCGGTCGAAAAAAAATTAGCGCTTCTCGGGAGGCAACCCGAGTTTGTTTATTTTCTTATTTTCTTTTACTTTATTTTTATTTTGATCTTTATTTTTTTTAGAACTTTTTAACGTTTTGTTTTGCAGTTTCATTTAGTTAGGTACCAGAAAACCACCGAAAAATACAAAGAAATCGAAAAACGAAAAAATTCCAAAAAAAAATTGGCGGGTGCTGCGCACCTAGCTGCTGATCAGGTTATATCTTGTTATTTCTTTCACTTTTCACAGCTACACACACACATATTAGAAACAGCCGCCGATACACAAGTAACACTCACACACTTAAAATCTTCGATTTTTGCTCGTTTAAACTACTAACAATGCAAAGACGGGTATGTTTATTCTCCCTAACTCCTTTAATTCTTTCAATTTTCGAGTTTCTTAGGTTAAATTGAATTGGGGGAAAATTTAGGTTTTCTTTAATTCGTCCTAAAACATGAAATTGATTGTATAATAGGGTTAGGAATGATGATTTAAACAGGTTTAAGGGTTTGTTATGGATTTCGACCGAGTTAAAAGGGATTTTTGGCCGGAAAAATTGACCGGTGCGCAGCACAGCCACCTATGTGCGCAGCACCGGTCATTTTCAGTTGCGGGTCATGTCTTTTTCTAGCATGTTTAACGTGTTACTCGTTGTTTTGTTGATTTTTGTGTTGTGTAGGGTAAGAGGGCAGCCGTGGAAGGAGGTGAGGGCAGCCGGAGGCCTCAGCCACAATCCCAAGCCACCCTCAATGCGGCAATTATGGCGCCCGAAAGCCACCCATGGTTATACTGGCCGGGTTGTTCACCAGACCGAAAGATCAAGTTCAACAACAAACTTGCTGCACTACGGGGCCGACCAGTTGCTGCCCCCCGTACCATGGACTGGGAGTTCTTGACCGGAATTCATGTAGATTTGAGCGGGTTCATGACTACCCATAGCCACACTGCCCAGCGTAACATCCCAGTCTGGGGCCGAGCTTGGAGGACCGATGAACCGGTATTCAGAGAATGGATGCTAGAGTTCTACTGCTCTCTGGAGGTCTCGAGGGAGTTCACTGACGAGACTTTCCCGACCGCTCCTCTGATATCCTTCCGTTTAGGCGGCGAGGACCACCAGGTATCTGTTATTGAGTTTGGTAGACTGACTGGTTTGTTCACCAATGCTGAAGCAGGGAATGAGGCATTGATGTGAGCGTATCTCTCGGATGCGGAGAGAGATTCTGCGGGATTTGCGGACAATGAGGCCTGGTATGCTTTGTCAGGGCGGATGGAACATCACTCCAACTCCAGCCGCGCCAAGGATATTCAGGACCCGATGCTTCGGCTCTTGCACAAGATGCTCTCGTATTCATTTCTCCATTGTGACACCCACCACGACAAATGCTACATGGAGGACTTGTAGTTGTTGCAGATTTTCAGTCTTCGTGATTCCTTCCGGTTTGCTAACGTCCCGTGGACGTTAGCGAGGTACATGGCTGATAAGGGGGAGGGGCAAACAGACTCGAGTAAGATGCTTTGCGGGCATTTCATCACCCGTATTGCCCGAGCTTTAGGCCTGGCCACTCCGGCCAACATCCAGCAGTGTTCCCCACCGGTTCGTTGCAAGGTATACGGGCAGTCTGATTTGCTCCGAGTCGAGATTCTTCACCCCGCCGGCGGGCGTTTGGCTGCACCCGGTCGCGTTGAGGAGGCTCCAGCTCCACCCCCGAGGCCACGGGCTCTGTCGCAGCGGGATTTCCAGGACCAGGAACTTGCAGGGTTACACAGTGTCACACCCCACTAAAGCGGAAACACGGAATGTGAAGAGCAAAGAATCATTTCACGGGTTACACTAATAATAACGGTTCAAGTCATTAAGATTAAAATTTGGAAAGTACAAGTCAAAGATACAACCAAGATTCAATATAAGACCGTAGTACATAACAAAAGTGTTTTTAAATAAAATTCCCAAAATAAGGTCTTCTTCCCAAAGTACACTTCACATAATGGACTTGACCCGCCCGAGCAATGCACTTCATGACTTACGCTTAGTTCCTGAAACATGAGATAAAGTGTCAACTACGAAAACGTAGTGAGTGAGTTACAATTTACGAATTGAAGAAAAGTTCAATTTAAGAGTTCATAAGAGTCCGAGACGAATCCAAGATTTTTAAAAGTTCAAAAGTCGTTCAAGGTCAAAGAATTTCAAGATAAAATCAGATACTTAAAATTCGAGAGTAACTTAATTAAATTTAAGTGCTTAAAATTCAAGAATAACCTAATTTCAAGACAATTTCAAGTACTTTAGAATAAATTTAAGTAAGTTTAAAATAAGTTCAAGTACGTCCAAAACAATTTCAAGTGCGACCAAAGTAAGTCTAAGTCAAATACAAAGTCAAATAGTGTAGCGAGCAAAAGGGGTCATAGTCATTACCTCAGCGGTGGATTAATCCACATGTGCAAGACAGTACGTAAGTATATGCGTAATATAGACCTATGATCCTCGAGTTGTACCAACCACTAAGCTTAATATACGTAAGATTTAGTCTACACACTAATCCGATTCTAGTCAAGTACCTGCCCACTAGTCAAGTCTACAGTCAGAGTCCGCGAGGACTTAGCAATATGTACCTTGGTCGCTACCCATTGGTAAGGAGTGACCGCTCCTAAGTATCGATACCCATAATATATGCTAACGGCTTGTGTTAATACTGTGTATAGTCGTCCAAGTAAATTGTGGGACTTTTAGTCGAACATTTAAAAAGTCTTTTAGTCTGCACTTACGGTGTTATACTCTCACCTAGGGTTTAGTACTTAAATACAAGCAAGCTATCAATGTCTATTCAAGTATCCAAAGAGGCAAACCTAGGGAGTCTAAGGTAAGCCAATCCGAACAGTTGATGTTGTTTACGCATATTAGACCAAATAGTCGTCCAAATAGTTCGTACAAAAATAGTCTAAAAGTAGTCCAAATAGTTCGTACAAAAATAGTCTAAAAGTAGTCCAAATAGTTCGTACAAAAATAGTTTAAAAGTAGTCCAAATAGTTCGTACAAAAATAGTTCCTTTAGTTCAAAAGTTTCCATAAGTAGAAAGTTGTTCAAATAGTTTATAAGTACAAAAGTCCAAGTTTAATAAGTCAAAAGTCAAAGTAGTTCAAATAGTTCAAAAGTCAACATAGTTTATAAGTCCAAAAGTCAATTTAGTCCGATAAATACCAAAAGTCAAATAGTCGAACAATTTCAATAAGTCAAAATGGTTTGATAAGCAATTTCACATGAATGCCATAGTAAAAAAAAAAACAGTTTGATCTCATGTTTCCCCCAAAAAACATATTTAAATGTAAAAGTAAGGAGGGGTGTAACTCACGGTTTGCGAAGAGAGTGAACTCGGAATCGGTCGGAGAACGGAGCCGGGAATCACGGAATGCCTAAGAATACCAAGATTGTCTAAAAGTTAATGTCTTATTAGGTTCTTTACATAAGATTAGGTAACTTTTGTTTATAGTTATGTGTTAAGTCAAATATTGTTCCAAAATTTGGTCCGAAGTGATTAACGTTATGTTTAATTCGAAAGTTCAAAGTCAAAGTTATTATTATGATAAACATGTTTTGGTTACTGAAATGGTTTAGGTTTTCTAACGAAATTTGGGCAGCGCTTCCGCGCCCAAATTTAATGTCCAAAACCTACAATCATTTCCGCTCACAAAACATATATATACACAAAATAACTTCACCACAAGTCCAATAAGTCCAATACAAGTCGTCATCATTATCATTTTTATTTATCTCAGTCTAATAATGTTATTGACAAAAGTCCAGAATGTGTGTACAAGTTTTAGACGAGTAAAACGACGATTTTCGGGAGAACAGCAGCTCGGTGCTGCGCACCTAGCTGCTGTCTCTTTCCCGTTTGGTGTTTCTCTTGCTAAAAACGTTTTGTGACACAAGGGTTTCGACATGCAACCAGTAGATAACTTATAAAACATCATTTTTATGGTTTCTAAACAACTTTTATCCACAAAAACATAGATCTAAGTATCATCTAGATAAAAATCGTTTTTGTAGAGAAAGTGATATAAATCTTTATAAAAACTCGTTTTTATTGTTTAGATCTAACATGCAAATAGTAAAAACAGTAAATAAAGATAGGAGAAAGGTTTCTACCGAAGGAAATTGAAGGGATGATGTTTTTGGTCGGGTTTGTGCTTCAAAATCTTTACAAACTTGGTCCTTTTTCGAAATAAATGGCACCTCCTTGCTCCTCTAGACGATTTGAACGATTTGTATGGATAAATAATGGATTTCTATGGTGGGAAGTCTATGGAAATGGAGGTGTTTTTGAGAGAGTTTAGAGAGAAATGAGAGAAAGTGATAGTGTGTGTGTGTTTTTGATTTTCTAAAATGAAAATGAAAATGAAAAAGAGTAGGGTAATAATGATAGAGTTTGGGACTGTCAAAATCAGTAATGGAGTGACTAATCCCGTTTTTGATTGGTTTAATTTTTGTGTAAAAACGAGGCAGGGACTAAACATGTAAATTTTTGAAATCTGCAGCTAGGTGCTGCGCACCTAGCAAAAGGGTGCGGCGCACCGGGCAGAATTTCAGCTTTTTCTGATTTTTCGTTTTTACGTTATTGCTTCGTTGGACCTTTTTGTTAACTGAAAGTTCTTAATTATGATTAGTTATGAACTTAGGAAAGTTCAATATGTGTTTTCTTGGTATTAGGACTTATAAAATTGATTCCGGAAGTTATTCCGACATTAGTTCCGACAAAGTACCGACTCAACAGTTTCGAACTAGGACAAAGCGAATACGATAAAAAAGTGACTAATGATTTCGAACCGACATAGTAGCTAAACAAGTATCTAGATTTTTGACGGTTGTCACATTCTCCCCGGGTTGAAAGGAATTTCGTCCCGAAATTTAGTTCGTCTCAAGGGGAATAATTTTGTCGTTGAATCGTAGTGGATTCTCCTGACGAATTTCGGTCCATGCGCCTTCACGCGGTAGTGGGACTACGTCGGAGGTTCCACTGAACTCAGAGATGGGTACTAGGTTCGGTCAATGCTGTTTGACCTTGGAGTTAATAACCTAAGAGTTTCAACAAGGAACTTGGTTTAGCAGCAGATTTGACCTTGACCTAAGGGAGATGACGAGGGTCTCATTCGATGAACACTCTCCAAGTGTGAAAAGGGGCACATAAGAATGTTAGGAGGTGGTTGAGAAAACTGAAGGCAGTGCAGAGCTCGGATCGATATGCTCCAGAACTCAGGTTGAACCGGGGTACTTCGGCTTGGTTCGCCGCGTTTCCTGAAGCAGACTATCCTCCTTCCGTGGCGATATCCTCGGAGATACCCTATTGCCATCTAAGAAATTGAGGGCTTTACTTCTAGATGGTCACGCAGCTCCTTGGCCGGGTACGGGAAGCTTCTAGTCATTCGCGAGTAGAGGTAGACGTAGGACCTTGCAAGTCGTCAACCGTCAACTCCTAGCCGACAGGGCGGTGTTTGACACTTGCGTCCATGTATAGACTGGTGGGTTCACACTTAGTGCTGGCACGGGGTCCGTGACATAAGTGTACCCGATTAAAGGCAATCGAATAGTGAGGGATGATGAGGTCTAGTCGCGTCCCTGGCGATTCTCAGGAGGGCATTCCGAAGAGAGAGGGACGTAGATCGTCTAATAGAGGGGTGAGTTTTCGGTGTCCTGCCTTGACCTCGAGGTAAGTGAGGCACTTGGCGGGATACAGGGTAGTGTCCTTACACAGTGTCCGGCCAGAATAGTATTCTCGGGAACTCCGGTTACAGCAAGTCGGATCCCGGGTAAATGGAATAACAATTCGTTGGCCCTTGACGGGAATGGGTTCGCGAATACCTTCGGATCTCAGAGCTCGAGCTTGGGGCTTGGCGCACGAGTTGCGTTTGGCCTGAGTTCGGCTCGCGCAAGGCTGGCTATGAGTTCAGGGAAATGTTCTGCTCAGGGTTGGAGTTTGCACTTTGAGCATTGAGCGTACAACCTCTGATCTCGGGAGCGTTCTAGGGTTAGCTTGGGACGCTCCCAGGATCTTCCTTGAGTAGGTGTGAGTGCCGGCGAGGGGTATGGTTATCAATTATCCGAGTACGGCCTACACACTTTGTTCATTAAGTCCATGAATACCGGCGATGTGTTGTTTAGGCGTACTAACAGGGGAAAGGCTTGGGTGGTTTGCATCGAGTTCGGAACATGCGGTCCTCGCAAGTGTTGGTCAAAATGTCGCGAACCTGGTGATAACTCGGGCGGGGTCGACCTTCGAGAGGTATGTTGCATCCTGCAACTACTCGGACTGGTTGTCGATTCTCGGGGATGGTTATCGGTTCACGACGGTCTGCTTGATGAGTTCATGACGCTTGGCGTACAATAGATGGGTTTGTCTGTCTCTCGTTAGGGAAGCTGGACTCCCCGGGTTGACTTTGTGTGGTAGAGTTAGGGTTGGGAGGTTCCTACAGCGGCTTTGGCCGCCTTAGCATCTCCAGTGGTGCTAGATGGTAGGGAGCCTTGGCTATTGGTGCCGTGCTAGGAACAAGGTTTATTTGGAATTTTCGCTCGCCGCTTTCGGCGGTAGTCCGGGCATTTTCTCAGGAAAGCTTTGGATGGTCCTCGACCACAGAGGTGTCTTGGACTCGGCCTTTCTTAGATTTATACCCGACTTCGTGAGCGGAGGGTGCGTCGTAGTCCTTCACGGAATGCTAGTGAGTTTATCGGAACGAACGACCTTAACTCAATAGTGCGGTGATTGGTCTATCTGACGATAGCGTCCAGGCTTGAAGGTTCGGTAAGAACTGGGTTGGTGGAAGAATTTTTAGGCGAACGACGTACGGGGAATCCTAAATTTGCATTTGTAGGTGCGGCTATTGGATCGTTGGCATATTCGAAGGAAAACTATCCGTAAAGCCTGAGGTCCTAACTGATGAGATGTCTAATCTCTAAGGGCAAGGTTTTCTTCAGTTCTTGAATCAAATAGTGCGGAAGGAAAAAGGGTTATCTGACAGGGAACGTACCAGTAGTTGCTTTAAGGTCCTGAGAGGTTTCCTCGGCTGTGATTGCGAGAGCACTGAGGGTCTCTGTGGTATGCTCTAAGAGACAATCCTCACGGAGGTGCTGGTTGCTCCCACATTCAAGACATAGCAGCCTTCTGTTCGCATTTTCTGGACAGCACCAGGGGTAGTGCCCCACGGTGTTGCAAAGTTTGCATACCGGGCACTTCCGGACATGGGGGAAAGGGCACCTGCTGCATTGGGTGTGCGGTCCAGTGTGGGTTCGAGGTATGGTGGGGTATCCCTGGGTGATACTAGCCCATGAGATTCGGTGGTGAAGTTTCCTCCTCTTGTTCTCCCTTTGTTGGAAGAGAGCAGGAGAGGGAGGTAAGGGGTTAGTTCCAAGGTTCTCGTCCTGTCCAGCAGCATGTTCACGACAATGTCGGGAGAGGTGTCCGATTTTGTTGCACGAGTAGCACGCTAGGCAGTCCCCAATGTGATGCCGGTAGCACTTACCGCACTTAGGGTGCGATCCAGCATACTCTCGGCGTCTGATGGCGGGCTTCTTGTTGAGGTCGCCCCTTATGGGTTGGTGACTAGCCCTACGCTTTTCACTCTTCCTCCGAGTGACGGGGGCTGGAGGAGAAGGAAGGTTGTTGTCATGATTGATCTCCGAACCAAAGGTGTCGGGGTTATCGCCTCTGAAGATCCTGTCGCTCACTCCGGCGATTACCTGGGCGATCAAGTCAGGTATTGCTGCGTTCATCTGGGCAATGACTTGCTCGGCGAGGTCACTAGCACTCAAGTGCGGTGGTGCCATGATTCTGCAACAGGAAGAATTTAGGCTGGGTTTAGAACGTGCAGATGAGATATGATAAGAATTACGATTAAGGTGACCATAGATAGTCATGGCACGAGATTAACACGAATGATCAAGTAGTACACGCAAGATTATGATTTAAGAGATAGAATCATGGTGTTCGCAACAAGCGCAAAGTTCACAAGATACGATAAACCTAATGACAGAAGATAGAAATTTCATTAATAATAAGAAGTTTCGGTACACATAACAAATTCACTGAGAGAAATACAAGTGCAATACATAGAGAGATAATAACTAATGGCTTAAGTCGTGTACAATGGGAAAATTACGACTAAGCCGGTACAGTACAAAGAAAAGGGAAAATATGCCTAATAACGCTCTTCCAAGAACATCATGGCGGCGAGAGCTGCGACAAGTGCTCCCATGACTATGCAGGCTCTGACGAGGCACTGGACGGTCCGGGCGGTGGCCTGAGCCGTCAGGATGATCCGCCGGGACTGTTGTGCTAGTTCGTTCGCAGCATCGGAGACTTCAAATAGAAGGAGGCCCTGCTCTTGGGCTTCCTCGGCAAGTCCACGGACTTGACGGTGTAAGTTGAGGAAGGCGTCCGGTGGAAGAGGCTGATGAGTAGGTGGCATCATGGGTCGGGAGGGTCCGGACTCCTGCGCACGCCGTCTTTCCTCGATGAACTGACGATCCCATGCGTAACGCTCCGATATCGGAGTGCGAAAAGCGGGATCGTAGGGGTCCAAGAAAGACTGGGGAGGCGCGGGTCGGAACGGGCCCGACTGTCGATGCACAGGCGCTTCAGCGTTGGGTCCTCGGGGCTGGGGTGCTGCAACGGGCACCAGCCTAGGAGGTGGAAGTACCGTCCTTGGGCTGGACCCATTACTGCTACTGATGGTCCGGGACGTGTCTTCCGTTGGGTCAGTCGTCTGGTGACGCTGACTTTCGGATGCGGTGTGGCCCTCAGAGGGTTCGTGCGAGGGGGAGGCGGCTCGGGGAAGTGATCGTGTCTGGGATCGAGAGTTCGAGGACTGAGACATGGCGTATCTGCGAATGGAGAGTTACATAAGTACGGGGAAACTAAGAATAGGAAAAACGTAAGTAAAATGCATGCACGGGTCAATCATGTGAGTGTCGGGAATTGACAAGACCGGGAATTTATGGACTCAAAACCGTTTAACGATAGTCTTTCATTTTCCGTTCTTGCATAACTCATTTTGAACTACGGGTGGTTGATCAAGTCACGCATAGTTGAAAAAGTTAATCATGCAATTGCAGAAAATAACATACCAAAGTTTGAACCCGAAAATGACATTTTCTGAAAAGCCTTGGTTATAGTTTTGGTTTCGAAAACTTTTTGAAAGATTTTAAAACCGTTTTCACTATAACCCGTGCTCTGATACCAAGTCTGTCGCACCCCGCTAAAGCGGAAACACGGAATGTGAAGAGCAAAGAATCATTTCACGGGTTACACTAATAATAACGGTTCGAGTCATTAAGATTAAAATTTGGAAAGTACAAGTCAAATATACAACCAAGATTCAATATAAGACCGTAGTACATAACAAAAGTGTTTTTAAATAAAATTCCCAAAATAAGGTCTTCTTCCCAAAGTACACTTCACATAATGGACTTGACCCGCCCGAGCAATGCACTTCATGACTTACGCTTAGTTCCTGAAACATGAGATAAAGTGTCAACTACGAAAACGTAGTGAGTGAGTTACAGTTTACGAATTGAAGAAAAGTTCAATTTATGAGTTCATAAGAGTCCGAGATGAATCCAAGATTTTCAAAAGTTCAAAAGTCGTTCAAGGTCAAAGAATTTCAAGATAAGATCAGATACTTAAAATTCGAGAGTAACTTAATTAAATTTAAGTGCTTAAAATTCAAGAATAACCTAATTTCAAGACAATTTCAAGTACTTTAGAATAAATTTAAGTAAGTTTAAAATAAGTTCAAGTACGTCCAAAACAATTTCAAGTACGACCAAAGTAAGTCTAAGTCAAATACAAAGTCAAATAGTGTAGCGAGCAAAAGGGGTCATAGTCATTACCTCAGCGGTGGATTAATCCACATGTGCAAGACAGTACGTAAGTATATGCGTAATATAGACCTATGATCCTCGAGTTGTACCAACCACTAAGCTTAATATACGTAAGATTTAGTCTACACACTAATCCGATTCTAGTCAAGTACCTGCCCACTAGTCAAGTCTACAGTCAGAGTCCGCGAGGACTTAGCAATATGTACCTTGGTCGCTACCCATTAGTAAGGAGTGACCGCTCCTAAGTATCGATACCCATAATATATGCTAACGGCTTGTGTTAATAGTGTGTATAGTCGTCCAAGTAAATTGTGGGACTTTAGTCGAACATTTAAAAAGTCTTTTAGTCTGCACTTACGGTGTTATACTCTCACCTAGGGTTTAGTACTTAAATACAACCAAGCTATCAATGTCTATTCAAGTATCCAAAGAGGCAAACCTAGGGAGTCTAAGGTTAGCCAATCCGAACAGTTGATGTTGTTTACGCATATTAGACCAAATAGTTCGTACAAAAATAGTCTAAAAGTAGTCCAAATAGTTCGTACAAAAATAGTCTAAAAGTAGTCCAAATACTTCGTAAAAAAATAGTTTAAAAGTAGTCCAAATAGTTCGTACAAAAATAGTTCCTTTAGTTCAAAAGTTTCCATAAGTAGAAAGTTGTTCAAATAGTTTATAAGTACAAAAGTCCAAGTTTAATAAGTCAAAAGTCAAAGTAGTTCAAATAGTTCAAAAGTCAACATAGTTTATAAGTCCAAAAGTCAATTTAGTCCGATAAATACCAAAAGTCAAATAGTCGAACAATTTCAATAAGTCAAAATGGTTTGATAAGCAATTTCACATGAATGCCATAGTAAAAAAAAAAACAGTTTGATCTCATGTTTCCCCCAAAAAGCATATTTAAATGTAAAAGTAAGGAGGGGTGTAACTCACGGTTTGCGAAGAGAGTGAACTCGGAATCGGTCGGAGAACGGATCCGGGAATCATGGAATGCCTAAGAATACCAAGATTGTCTAAAAGTTAATGTCTTATTAGGTTCTTTACATAATATTAGGTAACTTTTGTTTATAGTTATGTGTTAAGTCCAATATTGTTCCAAAATTTGGTCCGAAGTGATTAACGTTATGTTTAATTCGCAAGTTCAAAGTCAAAGTTATTATTATGATAAACATGTTTTGGTTACTGAAATGGTTTAGGTTTTCTAACGAAATTTGGGCAGCGCTTCCGCGCCCAAATTTCATGTCCAAAACCTACAATCATTTCCCCTCACAAAACATACATATACACAAAATAACTTCACCACAAGTCCAATAAGTCCAATACAAGTCGTCATCATTATCATTTTTATTTATCTCAGTCTAATAATGTTATTGACAAAAGTCCAGAATGTGTGTACAAGTTTTAGACGAGTAAAACGACGATTTTCGGGAGAACAGCAGCTCGGTGCTGCGCACCTGAGCACAGGTGCTGCGCACCTAGCTGCTGTCTCTTTCCCGTTTGGTGTTTCTCTTGCTAAAAACGTTTTGTGACACAAGGGTTTCGACATGCAACCAGTAGATAACTTATAAAACATCATTTTTATGGTTTCTAAACAACTTTTATCCACAAAAACATAGATCCAAGTATCATCTAGATAAAAATCGTTTTTGTAGAGAAAGTGATATAAATCTTTATAAAAACTCGTTTCTATTGTTTAGATCTAACATGCAAATAGTAAAAACAGTAAATAAAGATAGGAGAAAGGTTTCTACCGAAGGAAATTGAATGGATGATGTTTTTGGTCGGGTTTGTGCTTCAAAATCTTTACAAACTTGGTCCTTTTTCGAAATAAATGGCACCTCCTTGCTCCTCTAGACGATTTGAACGATTTGTATGGATAAATAATGGATTTCTATGGTGGGAAGTCTATGGAAATGGAGGTGTTTTTGAGAGAGTTTAGAGAGAAATGAGAGAAAGTGATAGTGTGTGTGTGTTTTTGATTTTCTAAAATGAAAATGAAAATGAAAAAGAGTAGGGTAATAATGATAGAGTTTGGGACTGTCAAAATCAGTAATGGAGTGACTAATCCCGTTTTTGATTGGTTTAATTTTTGTGTAAAAACGAGGCAGGGACTAAACATGTAAAATTTTTGAAATCTGCAGCTAGGTGCTGCGCACCTAGCAAAAGGGTGCGGCGCACCGGGCAGAATTTCAGCTTTTTCTGATTTTTCGTTTTTACGTTATTGCTTCGTTGGACCTTTTTGTTAACTGAAAGTTCTTAATTATGATTAGTTATGAACTTAGGAAAGTTCAATATATGTTTTCTTGGTATTAGGACTTATAAAATTGATTCCGGAAGTTATTCCGACATTAGTTCCGACAAAGTACCGACTCAACAGTTTCGAACTAGGACAAAGCGAATACGATAAAAGAGTGACTAATGATTTCGAACCGACATAGTAGCTAAACAAGTATCTAGATTTTTAACGGTTGTCACACACAGGCTCCAGTTCAACGATGAACAGGCGGATCGACGTTGGGACCAGTACCAGCGCAGGGAGGAGTACATTCATGATAGGTACCAACCATCATGGGAGTACACCTATCATCAGCAGCACCCAGGGTCGTACCCTCCGTATGCAGTTCCCGCATACTATTATCCTGAGCCTTACCCCGGGTACCATCCCGCCCACCAGCAGCAGGGGAATGATGACAGTGATGACGAGTAGTTTGTATTTGTTATGTATGTTGATGTGTTTTGTATGAATTTATTGTTTACCATTTACTATTTCTTATTAGAAGAAATAGTAAGACTATTTTTATTATTATTTTTCTTCGTAATTTGTATTATTATTAATTTTTTTTTTTACTCATTCTAACATGTGTGGTTGTGTATATTCTAGTTTCTAAGACTGGCAGTAAGTTCAGCACCCGCTCATAAGCCTGGCATTCAGTTCAGCACACCGCATTTCAACGCTACATATCGTTATTTGACAAACGGGTTATATACTTTCTACCTTTCTTTTATTTTTGTATTTTTTTTTTAGGATAGTTTTTGTATAATTTCCCTTAGTTTTGAGTCGTAAACACATTAGGGACAATGTGTTACTTAAGTTTGGGGTGGTCATCGGGAAATTCTACATTTTATTTTTCGACCCTTAGCTTAGTTTCCATCGTGTTGAATTGTGTTATTTTTGTACATTTTTGAGTCAGAAAAAAAATAGAAAATCCAGAAAAATTTGAAAAAACCAAAAAAATATAACGTGTCTAGTCGGTAAATACCTTAAACTTTAAGCATAACCAGACGCATTTTTACCCCACTCGAGAAAATAGTGAGATTTTTGAGCCTATTGAAAGCATTTATTTTTAATGCTACGTTTTCATTTCTGTGAGTGTGCCGATGGGGATGACTTTAGAACTTGACATTGTTATACATTTCGAGACCACATATGAGCAATTGCATTAGGGTAACTTAGTGTGATTTGGTACAATGATAGGGGCACTTAGGATTAACCCATTTGTTAGCCATTTTTTCGTTTCTTTTTATATATTTTCCGCCTAACCCTTGTAACACTTACTTTTAGTGTTAGAAACTCTAGTAAACCACTTTGCGCCTAAAACCATTTCGTTTCTAAACACTATTATATTATTTTGTACACTCGCCTTATTTTCGTTTCTTTTTAGATTAAGTCCGAACTTAGTTTATTGATTGCTATAATTATATTAAGTGAAGTTGAAGTTTATTAAGGCAGAAACGAAAAATAGATTATTATTGCCTTGTATTATTTTGTATTTGGAGAAATAGTTGATTTATTAGCCTTTTGAGAATGTGTACTTACCACGAGAAAAAATTATTTTGTAAGGCATGTACTAGGCTGAAAGAGAAAAAAAAAAGTGAAAAAGAAAAAAAATCGGAAAAACAAAAAAGCGAAAGAAAAATTAGTTGTAGATTTTAAGAGAAATAGTGTATTATGAGTCGTGTATTATATACGAAATTTGTATATTCGGAGGAAAAAAGTATAAGTTGAAAAAAATTGAGCAATCCAGTTCGTGAAAGATTTTAGTTAGTTCGGATTTAATCTAAGCTTTTTGTATATTATTTTATTTAACCCATTTACACTCCATATTATATATTTTCACATGCCTTTACCTGTACATTATAACCCGAATAAAAGTCCCCGTGTAGTTGTACCTAGACTCTAGTGGTGGAGATTTGATACATTATCAAGCCTATGATAGAATATTCACCATGACTGAGCAATTGAGCGATTCTACAGAGATATTTTACACACCCTTTTAGATTAGTTTGAGAGATTGTGTGATTTTACTTCCCATAAAAATCGTGAGGTGTTTGGTTATGTTATTTTTGGCTTTGATAATTAATTTGAAAACAGTTTTTGCTTGAGGGCAAGCAAAAAGGCAAGTTTGGGGGGATTTGATATCGCATATTTATATAGATATTTATATGCGATATTGTGTCACATTTCATAGTAAACAGGATGGATAGGATAGGTTTTTACATTTAATCGTGTGGAAAAGTGTTTTTATCTATTTTACAGGTTTACATGATCGGGAAGTGGAAAAGGATGAAGAAATGGACGTAAATGACGAACTAAAGACGAGAACTGAGGAGGTGTTGCGCACCAGTGCAAGGGGTGCTGCGCACCGAGGAGTTTGAGTTGGTTTTGGACACGGGAAATCGTTCGGTGATGCGCACCTATGAACCCAGTGTTGCGCACCTACCAGATAAACATGAAGAAATTGTAATTCGAGTCGAACACGTTTTCCGCTTTGTTTTTGCCTATAAATACAAGACCAAATCGGCCAGAAATCATCATCATTATTATTCCAAGTCTCTGGAGCTGGTATTTACGTTTAGAAGCAGGATTAAAAGCTAGGAAGATCATCTTTTCGGCTAACGGCGGTCACGACGCGTTTTGCAGAAATTCTTCGTTTGTTTCTTTTTAGTTTGAATTATTTTTCCAGAATGCTTTCTAACGATTTATTTGCTTTATCAGACCTAGTTATGAGTAGCTAAATTCTCGTTATGCTTGTTTGAACAACGGATCCTATTTGAAGTTTAATTAACGTTTTCGATTGTGTATGTTTTTGTGTTTAACCGGTGATCCTTATTTGCTTAAATTTTAGTATATTATCAGAGTTGTTTATATATAATTTGACTAATCAATATTCTAGGTATCCGGGAGGAATCTAGATAGATTTAACAAGTTATATGAAGTAATCGGTCGGTCTATAATCGATTTGAAATTATTAAGATTCGGGAGGACTTAGTAATAACAACTTAGGTAATTAAATTTAAGTGAGTAGGTCTAAGTATTAAGATTCGGAAGGACTTGATAGTTAGGGGAGTTATTCGGGAGGAAACTCTATAAGGTTAAATCACTAAAAACGGACTTGTTGCTTATTGCTTGGTTATTAATAGTTATTACTGTATTCGGGAGGAACGTGGTAATTAAAGATAATTAAAGTTAGTGAAAGATTCGGGAGGACTTTTATTATATCCTAGAAGTTTTGAAAACAATCGATTTCGTAAATTTAAACGGAAAATAGGTGAAGTGTCAAACAAGTATATTTTCTCATTATTTGATTAAATCAATTACTTTTCGCTCGATTTTAATTAATCAACTCTTTTTACTAATTACTTGCAAACTTTTGTTACGATAAAAACCCTCACAAATACTCAAGTATTATTAATTCGGAATTTAAAACAAATTAGTCCCTGCGAACGAACCTTTACTTACTTTGAACTATATTATATACGGATAGGTCCACTGCCTAGAAGTGTGTAATTACGTGAATTAGTAGGTTTAAATTAAGACTAGATTTTACACATCACAAGGCAAGGCAAGATGCATTGGGAAACTGTCTCAAAAACTTATAGCATACCAAGAAAAGGTCCAATTTGCTTAATTTACCTCCGGTCTTTTGATCCCCCCATCATCAGTTTGTGAAGGCCCGAATCTTCAATGAAACTAGAGATACAAAATCTAGAATTAATTCTTTCACTTCTCTGTCTAACCACGTTAAAAGCGCCAGCAAGAAGCTAGGAACATGACACCCTGTCCGCCATGAGATTATGTAAAGAGTCCCAAAGCCTAGTCTTTTCCGTCACCGCTTGCGGACCATAAATATTTAGGATAGCAATATTATCCTTCGACCCCTTGCAGCTCCCAACAGTAAGAATGAAATGCCTATTCTTGATAATTTCATCAATGCTACCTTTAGCCACCTTTGGAACTCCCAATTTATTAGGAGAGAGAAAAACATGCGGCTGTTGAGTTTCTCCATGCACTCCATGGCGGTTCCCATGCAGGTTTTCAATGCCGGCGTTAATGACTTCGTTATCCAGATCCATCACCTCCCTCGTCGGGGAATTCTCTCCATCGCCTTCCATTGCCGGAGAATCCGCTAACTTTGATTCCAACACCATGGAATCATCTTCTTCCTGGGGTATTTTCCCATCTTCTAAATCCTTATCCGAAATCCCATCCTCTTCTTCCTCTTCGGATTCAAACAGAGACGATTCAACTATTCCTACTCGACTCACATTACCATTAACGACGGTCAAAACTTCCTCATTGATGAGTTTCCTAGCTTCTGTGAGGATGCGAAGTCAGGGAAGATTAGCACTTCACTTTCTCTAGGTTTTTGTTATCCCACAGGGTCACCGGCATCTCCAAGACCTGAACCCATGCAATTCTGTTGAATTGAAGGGAGGAGTGGCATCCTTTTCCCAAATTTTTGAACCACACACACCATATCTTCTTATTGCTTAAGAAATTTGAGGCTTCAATCTTTGAGCTAAATCTCAACCTCAACCTAAGACCCCCCGGTACATATTTTTGCAAGGAAAACCATCACAAGAAAAACTTTTCATTTTCTCGACATTATGGAACTCACCAAATAGCATACACTCTGAGCTAAATCTGCCAATCATATCTAGAACTGGATAAAGGGCGATATGGGTATGAGAGAGAGGTGGAGGAGGAGGGGGTGAGAAGGGACATGGGGGGCTCCCGTCGTCACGGGGACGTAGGATCTACCATCGCGAAAAGGTTTAGCCAATATAGGGCCTGGCAGGTTCCCCGGTGGAGGGCGACGGACCGGTGGTCCGCCATTAGAGGCTTTCCTATGGAATTTCGAAATATTTACCTGCATCACCTTGTTATTTATCTTGATACCTTGGAGCTCCATTTCCTGTTTACTAACATCACTCACCTCCACGAATCTTATGAAAGCAAAAAGCTTTTTGCAAACATCCCTCTTGTTCGTCATATAGATGTCTACCACCTTTCCAAACTTTGATTATTGTTCCCCACATTATTCCATGAAAGTAATAATTGATTATATGGAGTAGGTGGTTCTCTTTCGTCCTTAATAACCCATTGTTTGCAAGAAAATAGTTACAAAAACTGGTTGGAAATAAGTCACTGAGCATTTTATACTTTCAACCGAAAGAAACACATAACAACTTCCGCACATCCTATATCATGCACGCATGGATTGAATTTTAGACTAAACGGAAAAACAATCTATGTTCATGACAATAAAAACATGTTTATCTAGAGAGGATCGAACTCGAGTCTCTTATGAGACCAGGGAACTCCCTTACAACCAAACCAAGCCATCTTACAGATGGTTAAAAACAAGAAATTTATGGAATCAAAATCATGTAATCTTACAGGCTAAACCTATTCAAAGCAAAAACCAATCATTAAACATTCATATCATACAATGAACAAACAAAGTCGCAGACGGAAAATAGTTTCCAAAATAACAAATATACAAATAGAGTATTGCTTTTGAGAAAGAAATAGAAGTCAATGTAGCACTAATAATGCCTTCATGAAGATTTATTCAACCACCTACCTTCATGAACATTAGCAGATCTCGAAAGATATCCATTTCATAAAAAAACCATACCTTATAATAGCTTGGGTCTTGTATGCAACAGCTTTAAATATAAATCTGCTGCTTTGTGTATTCATTTGATGTCAATATACTACCCAACAGCTTGTTACCGTAATGTGTTGCTGATCATCATCTTCCCCTTTCAGTTAAACCAATTTCAGAGCATAACGTAATTAAAATTTTATCATCTTCCCCTTACAAACTTCACCAGTGAACGTAACTACATCAACTTCCATGTACAAACAACTTCACAGTTTCCGAACATAACATATTCATAATCTGATAATCTTTCCCTTATTACATCAGCAGTTTTGAACATCACGTATCCATAATTGATCATAATCTTTCCCTTAGAAGTTTGCCAGTTTCAAAGCATAACATTATTCAAATTTTCATCATCATCAAAGTCCCTTTAGAACCTCACCAAATTCAGAGTATAAAATATTCAAATACTACATCATGCGAGATTAACTGGTTCCTTCTTATTTGTTTACATAACAGCCAATCTTCCATCAGATCACTATACATGTACATAAAAGATTTCATCTAAACGCATCTTCATGTCCTTACCCAACAACCCTCAACTACACCTATCGAAAATGTAAAGACAAGCAACTTCTTGTCAAAATAGGGAAGTTATAAAACACGCTGATACATTTTCAGCCGTCTATCGGAAAGAGAAATCTCCCAATAATGTTCGTCCAAGGGTTTAATTGGTTATTGTATATGTCCAGCTGTCCACGTATACCAATGGCTTAGAAACTAAGACCTTAATCTACAACCTAAAAGAAAAAACTGTCCTATATCATGCTTGACCAAGATATAGTCAAACTGTACTCCTATATTACTGGCAATTGACGAAATTTAACATGAGCAAATTTAAACATACTATTAGCCATCCAAATGCATCTAGTGGGCATATGAAAGGCTACTAAATGTGTCAGAGACACCAACTTACTTATCCTTATTACTTACTACGGTATATGGTTGTCCTCAAACCTAAAGCTACAAACACCTCTTTTTCCGACCACAGAACTAGTTGAATTTCGAGTGTCGGTTACCAATCTGTTTCCGGATTGGTGTCGGGAAGATTAATAGTAACTGGTTGCCATCCTGATGGATTATGTAAGATCCATTTCTTTACACTGACTGCCAAGTGCAAAATCTGAAGTATATCACCCAAAGCAGTATCGTTTAAGCATGTACTCTTTATAATAGTTGCTGCCTCATATCTATGCAAAACATAAATAATATCAACTGTTAAACAATGTTCAAGACAAGTATATAAAGGAGGTGTTCGGATTTGATTAGCTGACTATTAAGTTTTGATGTCATAATAATCAGTTTTATACCATGCGCAACAAAACTGATTATCTGAGGGGAATATAAATTCATATATTTTCAAATTCTTTTAACTTAATTTGAAAAAAATTTACTCTAATTTTTGTCTTCCTTTTATTTCACAAAACCCCCTCTTTCTTCATTTTTCTATTACTTTTTAAATAATCATATAATGAAACATTCGATTATTACGACTTCAACAGCATAAACACATCTTAAAACTTTTTGTTACAACCGACACATTAGAGCTGATTATGTGTTACTCAATATCACAATCACTTCCAAACACCTGCTACACACTAGAGTGGGTGGAAGCAAAGATTACCTGCACTTAGAACCGCTTATTGCAGAACGAGTAGGAGTTGAATTTTGGAGTTCATCCCACGTTGCTTTTGAGTGAACTTTGATATTATTTCCTATAGGGTTCACACACTTCCATAATTTATTTAAACATAAACTTCTGTTTCACTACCAGCTGCTGTTTGACGGCACCTCTAGGCCTTTTTTACATCAATATTGCGTTGCTTGAGATTATTCCCATAACGAATGCAGTTAGTTATGTTTGCTTCAGTAGGCATAATCTTTTCATTTTTTAGTGTGCTTAGAGCAAGTAAAATCACCCCTATAAGACCTTGCACGTATTCTGAAGGTTTCGGGCATCCTGGTGTGCCCCACACACCACAGCCATTTGTGGTTCCAATGAAAATGGCTGATTATATAGGATTAAGTGGATAGTTCTTCAGAGTATCCTGTGAGACTGGGACCTGTTGGGCATACCGTACCCTTTTGAGGACTATTTGTGTATTCGGGGATTGGAGAATCAACGGAGTTTTGTTTTAGCAGTCCTCCACTATGTGACTTATCAGAGAAGTTAAGCTTACCAACATCAGGTACAAAATCAGGCCTGGGAGGCATATATTGAGGAGGTCGAATATGTGGATTTGGAGGAAAGAAATTTATAGGGGAAAGTGCTGGAGTTCCACCGAGATTCAGAGACTGTGGACGATGCTGTGCACCTTGGTAGCTAGCTTTGTTATTTCCATTGTTCCATGAATAATCAGGGGCAAAAGGAATGTGATTAGAGTTTGATCCACTTGAAGGATTACGAGAGTAAGATTGTTCCTGACTAGGAGGGTACATATATCCTGGTTGATGAGAGTTGGAATTAATCTGATTTTCAAGAATGCCAACGGGTGGACTAGATAGAACTGGTTGACTAAAGTTTTTCCTTAATGGCTTCCCCTTTGGTTTAAAACCCATACTTGAATTTTTGTGCAATCCTGGATGAGGATTCCCATACCCATTATCTAATATCTGATTTGTCTCAGAAACTGGAATATGTGATGACATATGGGCATGGTTATTATCAACTAATGGAGGTGATTCACCGTTTGCTAGTGGTGGTCCTCCAGCCAAAAGAGTTGTCCAAAGCCATATACTCTTGGCAGCGGCAACGAGGGACACGGATGCTTTTTGAGGTTGTGCTAAAAGAATATTATATTTCCTCATTCTCAACTGATGTAGTGCATTGGAGAAGTCTCGGTCACCAGAAATCAACAAATAGTTTCCGGGGGCGGGGTTATCGACAGCCCAAAATAACATGTCAACTAAGATTTTCTTGTCACTTGCATCTTTGACACCTAGTCACAATAAAAGAAAGCATCAATTATATATAGATACATAGCATCAATTATATATAGATAGATAGCATGAATTATATACCAGCGGGGACATGATTTAATGAGATGCCAGTACTATTAAGACCTTGTTGGACAGAATTAGGGATGCGATTGGTATCACCATAAGCAGAAATGGAAACAGGACCACAATAATTCATATTAACCAAAGCAGAACTTATATTCTGTGCAATTGAATGCGGTTCACATCCTTTTGGTACTTGACAATTCTCTATATCCCACCATACTGATATCTTCGCTTTCGAATATTCCTGTTCCGCCATCACCACCACCACCAGATCGCCCAACTTTTTTTTTTATTTTTTATTTTATAGAAATGAGAGGATTAGGTGAGACTGGCCAGCCCCAATGATGGATGGTTGACTTGGAAGTTTTTGTTTAACTTGGTCCGAGTGGCCTAATTTCTATGACCACAACCTTCTTCTCCTTGGAGTGTTTGAACCTCTCCTTGTTTCTTGACTTGGACCAGACTTTTAGGTTTCTTCTCCCCTTCACTTTAGGTAAATAAGAAAAGGGAAAATTATAAAAATAGCAAATTTTGGAGGTGTATTTTATAAAATGTCAAAAAATTCCAAATATATTACAAAATGTCATTGTGCGAACTCGCGTTCCCATATGCGAACCATGTGTTTTTTTTTTTTTTTTTTTTTTTTTTTGTATTTTCACACTATGTTTGTTAATATAGCCACTTAATATATTAAAATACTACATTTTGTAACATAGAAATTCATCATATTACAAATAACTAATCATCATATAAATTATCGACCGATCGGTACAAAAAGTACATTCAACAGTCAAAATTACAGTGTCTAGTCTTTTCAAATTTAATATTCGTAAAAATAGTACATTCGAAGGTCTATTTAAGCATCACAAAAGATAGCATATTTTTACACACACAACATTATTTTCCATTTTACACACACAACCATAATGAATTCAAACACACACCGAAGACAAAGGCTCAAAGATTTCATTGAAGAACTCGCCAATCTAGATGAGCGAAGACAAGTACTGCGAGACGAAATTGATCAACTCCTATACGATATTCAACAACATGAGACAGAATCTTCCCAAAATATGGATAGCGATGAACAACCAATTGTCTTAGCGACAACTGATGAGGAACTTTTTCTTCAAGGGGATAGAGGGAAAGGTGACGAAGAACAATATTGTTATATTGCTTATTTAGGAAAAAGTTACAAGTGTTGCAGAAGGTTTTGGGGCGTTTTGCTTGGACGCACGCAAGACAATGCTTTGTGGGAGATGGTAAGTTTTACATTTTTAAAATTTCCAAATACCAAAATTAGTGTTGAATCTTGATTATAAATTGTGTTTGTTTGTTTTATGAATAACAGCATATTGATGCTTGGATAAGACGGTCACAATTAATTCATAAAAAAACCATAGAGAGGAATAATATGTTGAACACCAGGTATGCAGTGATGCAAACTTTTTTCAACAATGGGAAAGAATAGTTAAGACAACATATTTTTTTTCGATTTATACCCAAAAATAATTAAATATCACTGCAAGGATTTGAACCCAGGTTGGTTAGGTGGAGAGGATGCTACTTTACCACCATACTACAAGTATGTTGTTGTTATCTTTTTGAAAAAACAATATTTAATAACACTTTGTTTATAAAATTTGAACTAATATTTAACCCTAATTCCCAAATACCATATTAATAAAAACCTAATTTTGAAAATTCTTTGTCACAGTGGTGGAAGTATAAGTGCAGGCTGAAACACATAAAACATAAATCATAATCACCATCAAATAGCAACTTCATATCATCATTAAACATCCAAATCAAAATCACATCTTCATATCATCATCAAGTATTCAAATCAAAATCCTTTTATTAAAGATTCATTTCCTCTATTTTATGATTCTTGATTTCTACTTTTAATTTATAGAAATTAAAATCCCCTTTTCCATTAACACCAATTTGGCAATAACAAATGGTGGTTTTTGGATTAATAAGAAACAATTCTATGTGAAAAAGATTGATGCAGGTTTAGAAAATCTTCAATTTATATATATTTTTTTTCCTCTCTGCAGTTTCAGATATCCCGGTCCTACCCGACCCGGACCGACTAAAACCCGAACCGGCCCGGTCTAAACGGTCCGATTTTCGGTCTCGGGTTGACCCGGTTTGGTCCGGTCTGACCCGGTTGCACAACCCTAGTCCTTATTCTAATAAGTTGTCCAAATGAGCACTGGTTCCTTCTACAACTTAAAATATCCACTCTTGAAGTTCCGAATGCCCATCGTTCTCGTCTCATGACTTATTACGAAGAAAACCTCTTAAGGTTTTTGGAAGAAATAAATTATATGAGTAGAGGAGCTACACTAAATGCCCGAAAACCTTTCGGATATGTCGCCAAAGTTCCCCAATGTCAACATAGTAGACAAAATTCAGCTTTGTTTATACACTACATACTAACCAATGAAACAAGGGAGATAGTTACTGTTGATGTCTCTAACGAGCAAGTGGATGTATTTAGACAAGGGATGGCAAAAGCCTTCTATGCAAAACGTATCGACCGTACTGTTGGATAGAAAACTTTATTGTATTTTTTTGTGTTGTCTTATTTAAATTATTTTCTAATGTATGCTCTTGTATCTTCAATATTATGTTGTTTCTTTTAAATAAAAGTTCTATTAGTAAAGTTGATTTGTAAATTCAATTGTGTTTTTTAAATTTTAAAATATTATAAATTAAGTTGTATTAATTAAAAAGCAAGCATTTTAAAATTACAGTGTTATGTCAAAATCAAACTTACATTTCGTACAAAAAGAAAATTCAACGGTCAAAATTACAGTGTCTAGTCATATCATAATAATTCACCTCGGATAAATGAATAATGCGAGGTGTAATCAATTATGCGAGATCCGTACAAAAAGTACATTCAATGGTCAAAATTACAGTGTTATGTCAAATCAAACTTACATTTCGTACAAATAGTAAATACAACATA
Organism: Senecio squalidus; assembly: GCA_910822075.1. Lineage (NCBI taxonomy): Eukaryota > Viridiplantae > Streptophyta > Magnoliopsida > Asterales > Asteraceae > Senecio > Senecio squalidus. The sequence continues at coordinate 31,887 of CAJVGC010000050.1, forward strand.
CAAAATTACAGTTTCTAGTCATATTATAATAATTCACCTCGCATAAATGAATAATGCGAGGTGTAATCAATTATGCGAGATCCGTACAAAAAGTACATTCAACGGTCAAAATTACAGTGTTATGTCAAATCAAACTTACACTTCGTACAAACAATATATGCAACGTACAAAATTACAGTGTCTAGTCATATCATAATAATTAACCTCGCATAAATGAATATGCGAGGTGTAATCAATTATGCGAGATCCGTACAAAAAGTACATTCAACGGTCAAATTTACAGTGTTATGTCAAATCAAACTTACATTTCATACAAAAAGTAAATGCAACGTACATTGACTCTTCTATATAAACAACACAAAAACCAATGAGAATTCAAACATTTTACAACAATATATCTCATTCCTATTTCATCTCATTCTTGTTTCATATCTTTACAACAATCACACACAAAAATTATGAATACTAATCCTCAAAAAACTAAGATATATGTTTGTATGGGAGGGGCGTGGGAGCTGGTAGACGGAGCGGTCCGTTATCTTCCCAAAGGGTTATTCAAACTTAGCCTCTATATACGTATTGATTCTACGTTTTCGTCGTTGAAAGCTAGTGTAGCAGCAAAGATGTCTTTGAATGCTAACTCGGGTTTCAGGTTAACGTACAAATCCGGTGATGATCTATTAGAGGTTGGTGATGATGACGATGCAACATAATTCATTTTCTATGTTGTCAATAACCCTAATGTAAAAGTTACACTATCTGTCGTGAATCCAACTACGAGTGACGGAGACCAAGTTGAAACCCAAAGTTCAACCTATCCACAATGTGCATGGTATCGAATCGTCCTCAGGTGACCAGTTCCAAAACTCTCAATCTCATTATGGTCATGACACATATGACTATCAACACTCACAATATCATTATGGTCATGACCCAAATGATTTTCAAAACTCTCAACATCAATATGGGAATAACCAACATGGTTTTCAAAACTCCCAAGATGTTGGATATGTGTTTCCAGAGTAAGATTATTCTACTTATCAACATGTTGAGTATGTTTATGACCAACAAACTGATTTTCAAAACCAACAAAATCATTTTCAAAACCAAGAAAACAATTTTGAAAACTCCCAAAACTATGTTTTTCCGGAATATGATTATTCCCTTCAAGAAAATGTTGAATATGAATATGTTTCAACAAATGATTCAAGGGATGATCAAGGTTTTTCAGACGAGGAAAATCTTCATCATTGATGTGTAAAATCTAGTTTAATAAACTCGACCTACTTTTAGACTTAATTACACACTTATAGGCAGTGGACATATTCGTATATAATATAGTTTTGAGTAAGTAAAGGTTCGTTCGCAGGGACTAATTTGGTTTTAAAATTTCGAATTAATAATACCGTTTGTTTTTGGGGGGTTTTGTTATTACTAATGAAAACTAATAATGATTATAAAAATCGATTTAGAAAAAGTAATTGTTTGTTATCGAATAATGGAGAAAAACACTCGTTTGATACTTCACTTGAAATCTAGTTAAGTTTACGTAATTGAATGTATATTTAACTTCTAATGTATAGTAAAATTCCTCTCGAATACCTTACTAACTTTAACTATTTCAAACTATAATGTTCCTCTCGAATACAGTTATAATTATCCACAATTAAGCATTAATTAACAAGCCGGTATTATATGATTTAATCTTATGAAGTTTCCTCTCGAATAACTTCTCTATTTATTAAGTCCTCTCGAATCTTAACAATTAGACTTGCTCGTTTACGTTTTATTACCTAAGTTGTTATTACTAGGTCCTCTCGAATCCTAACAATATTAAACCAATTAAAGACCGACCGATTATTTCATACAAGTTAATTAATCTATCTAGATTCCTCTCGAATACCTAGAAAATTGATTAACTAATCTGAATATAAACAACTATATGATAATATATTAAAACACAAACAATTAAGGATCAACGATTAAACATAAATACCTAAAACAATCACTAACGCAAACATAAACGTCAAACAAGATTTATTATTCAAACGAGCATTCAAAAGTTTTTAGCTACTCATATTAAAGTTCAAAACAGAAAATAAAAGTATAGAAAACATACTGAAAATCTGGAATAAAAGAATAAGAAACAAACTAGGAAAGTTGCAAAACGTGTCGTGATCGAATTGTAATCGTACTCCGACTCTAACTCTTTTCCTTGCTCTCCAAGCTTCCAAACCAAGATCTCCAGCTCCAGATATGTGGTGGAATGATTTATCATGAAACCTGGTCGTTTGGGTTGGTATTTATAGAGATAAATCAAGAGGAAATCGAGTTCGAGTCAAATTCCAATTGCTGAAAATCCCCTGAGTGCGTCGCACCCCTCCTCCAGTGCGTCGCACCGTGCTTAAAACTTGCCATATTCGAAATTTTGGTTGTGTAGATCTCTCTTTCTTCTTTCTTCTCCAATTGGAATCACCTAAATCGGATATCGTATGAAGAAGTTATGATCAAAATGGTGGAGGTGATACTGCAACATTCTCTTCGTCATAAATCACTATTTTTCGTCTTTTAAGCTCATTTCTTCCACCATTTCCACTTCACATTCACATAAACCTATAAAATAGACAAAACAACTTTTCCACACGATTAAATGCAAAAACCTATCCTATCCATCATGTTTATTATGAAAAATGACCGAATATCGCATAGGAATAAACGTATAAATGTGCGATATCAATCATCGTCCGAAAGTAGCGATGATGAAGATAACTCTCTTCTTCAAGTGTCCGAAAATGAGTTCTTGGACATGCCCCCAATTCCTGAAACACCTGCCCCATTTAAGCCTCCATCAAAACCTCTTAGATATAACCCTTCTGAACATGTCACATTACGTGATGTTTTCGATAACAGAGAAAAATTAAAAATCGCTTTAGGGTTAAAATGTATAAATGGAGGTTTTGAAATAAAATTTAAAAGATCAAATAAAACAAGGTTTAAGGCAGAATGTAAATTTGAAAAATGTGAGTGGTTCTTGTTAGCCACAAAAATAAAAAATCTTGAATCTTTTGTAGTTAAAATATTAACTGATATACATACATGTTCAATAACCCAAATTCATCGAAATCATCGTCAAGCAAACAAAAAAGTCTTGGCACGTTTCATAAAAGAGGCCCTTCAAGATCCAAGCAGGAAATACACTGGGAGAGACATTATCACGGACATGCGTGTTAATCATAACATTAGCATTTCATACCAACAAGCATGGAGAGCAAGAGAATATGTTATAACAATGATTAGAGGGTCCCCGGAAGAATCATTTGCTCAACTACCAATTTATCTACATAATTTGATCCAACAAAATCCGGGAACCATAACACATATGACGAGGAACCGTGAAAAGCGTTTTGAGATGCTATTTCTTGCAATCGGTGAATCGGTAAGAGTTTTTAAGTTATTTTTGTTAACTATTATTATTACTGAGACTCATAATCTATTTCTTTACAACTTCGCAGTTTTGTCGAAACATGTCGTCCGATAATTGTAATAGACGGTGCTAACCTTAAAGGAAGTGTTAGGTCTCACTAAGATCCCAAACAATGGCAAATCAATAACAAATAAGTATTTAGACGTTAATTGTTATATATCGATTTACTACTCAGTTTCAGAAAGTATTATAGCGGAATTATAATATCGAAACAATGAGAATAACACACAGTTATATTCCAGTAAAAGTTGTACCGATTACAAAACTCAAACTCACTATTTATACACAATATAGTGAGTTTGATAAGGATCAATCTAAGAGAATCTTTTAAACAGCTAAAAGATATTAATCAACTAGACTACCTTAAATCACGGCTAACTTCTCTCATGAGTCTGAGTTAGTCAGACTGAGTCACTCAGACTCATGTCACTCAGACTCATGTCACTCAGACTCAGACTTTGATTAACAGATTTATTAATCTTGGGATAAATCATTGTTTTTCCCAACAATCTCCCTCTATCTGTTTCAACCAAAGTCTTTTTACAAAAGATGCACGAAAAATAAACACAAACATAAAACTCTTTAAACAAACACTGTTTGTGAACAAAAATAAGCGCCAGTCTACATTCTTTTCTTCAATGTTCTCTTCCTCTTCTTCACTGAAATATCAAACGGCAAAGGTTGATCTCTTTCCCTCATCCATCTCTGCCTATCTTTCTTCCACTCCATTAGTGTCTCCATTTCAGCATCAGTTTTATTAAAGTGCAGTTGATATTTCTTCTTTACTAGCTCCACTCTATCTGCCAATGTTCCTATTTCTTCAATTCTTCTAAGATTCATGAACAGCCAGCTAATCAGTCTCACTCTGAATGGAAGACATTGAGGAGACTCACATTCCTTGAGTAGAGCTATGCAATGATGAATAGAAGTTGTGGTGATGTTGTCCTTAGGTTGAAAGCTTTCTTCTCCCCCACAATCAGTGTAACATAGCCCTGTATGCTTCTCAGTCTCAATGTAAGTTCTGTCTTGAAATGCAACTTCTTTAGGAACTGGATGCATACTGCTTGATTCCAACCCCAATGATTTAGTTTTGACTTTCACATTATGCTTGGTGCAATAGGCTCTGTAGTCTTCATCTGACACTAAATTCATCATATGAGCTGCATTCATGTTGAAAGTAGCCTCTCTTCTTATAGCCAAGCCTTGAGCTTTGTCAGTCAGATTGTAGCTCAAACTGGCTATTTCCTTCCATTCTTCTAATCCCATGGTGTGCAATCTTGTTAATCCAACTCAGAAAGATCCACCTTTATGTGAGCATGTAAGCAGCAGGTCAGTTCCACCATGACTCTTACAGTCTAAGTGAGTAATCTTGTGCTTGAGTTTTCTCATGGAGAAGTTTGTTACAATGT
>CAJVGC010000050.1:36879-59443 GCA_910822075.1 Senecio squalidus
TACACGGTCGTAAGCAAATATAAACGATTCAAGTCATTTCAATTAAAAATTTAAAAGGTTATAGATACAACATTTCAAAAGCAACCAAGTAGTTCACGATTTAACTTAAAGTACAAATACAAGTTTTAAACAAATATGAAGGTCTTTCCCATTAAGCGCCTCACGTGACCATATCGACCCTCCTTGCCATGCATTCCGAATGCTTACATTAATTTCCTGAAACATAAGATAAAGTGTCAACTACGAAACGTAGTGAGTGAGTTACAGTTTAGAGTTTGAAAGAGTTTCCAAAAATAGTAAGTTGCCAGAAATAGAAAGTTACCAAAAATAGAAAGTTACCAAAAATAGAAAGTTACCAAAAATAGAAAGTTAATGGTAAAAGTTTATAAGTAAGCGAGTAAAGTGAGTAAATAAGTAAACTCGCATAGTAGTGATAGCGAAAACCAGGCGCTAAAAATAATGTTTAAGCGGATACAGGCGCTAAAATAGTGTTAAGCGGGATCAGGCGCTAAAATAATGTAAAAGCGGGATCAGGCGCTAAAATAATGTAAAAGCGGGATCAGGCGCTAAAATAATGTATATGCGTATGGGATATGTGTTTTAACTTAACTAAAGGTACCTTGTATCAATCACTTGGCATAATATAAGTAGTAAGTATACACTAAACCGATTGTATGGTCGAGATGGCAGCCCAAAAATATTTAAGTAAGTGATTCAATAAGTGAGGTAGTAATATGTACTTGGGACGCTAACCCTGAGTAAGGAGTGACCCCTCCTAAGTATCGATACCCATATGACTAACGGCTATTGCTAATAGTGTATAAGAGAGAGAGAGACTAAAACGGGCATTTAATTAAGGATACTAAAAACATTCAAGAGATATTACGGGCTTATATATCCATCAAGGATTGGTTACTAACAAGCATCCTAGTTTAGTTATCCTGCTAAGGCATTAACACAAATACGCATGATAGTTTGTAAGATTCAAGTTAAAATGCTTTATAGATTCAAAGTTTAGAACGAGATTCAATAAATACCAATAATTTGCAAATAGTGTTTATAAGTTACAAAACATGATCTTATGCTTCCCCCAAATAATGTTGAAAAGTATTAAAAGTAAAACATAGTGGGGATGTAACTCACGGTTTGCGAAGAGAATGGAACTCGGAGTCGGTCGGAAATGAGCCGGGAATCACGGAATGCCTAAGAATTACCAATATGATTCAAAAGTTAACTTCTTATTAAATGTTTTATGTATAGAAGATATTGCGTGACTTTTGTTTGTAAATAGTGGTTAAGTCAAATATTGTTCCGAAAATTTGGTCCGAAGCGATTAACGTTGTTTAGTCCGAAAGTTTATTGTTTTTGATTATTACATCTTAAGTGCTTTTGCTTACTGAAGTGGTTTTATAATTTCTAGGGAAATTTGGGCAGCGCTTCCGCGCCCAAATTTCATGTCCAAAAATTACACCGCCACTTCCGTTCACAAATCACCTAAAACACAATAATACATATAATATAATCCAAAATAGTCCAAAGAGTCCAAAGTGATTCACTAATGTTATTAATATTATTTATCTCAGTCTACAGAAAACAGGGTAAAAGTCCAGAATGCAAACGTAAACTTAAAACGAGTAAAAACGACGATTTTCGGGTGAACAGCAGCTCGGTGCTGCGCACCTGGTCACAGGTGCGGCGCACCTAGCTGCTGTCCGTTTCCCGTTTTGTGTTTTTCTTGCTAAAAACGTTTTGTGACTTAAGGATTTCGACATGCAACCAGTAGGTACTTTATAAAATAGTGTTTTCACAGATTCTAAACAACTTTTAACCACAAAATCATAGATCTAAGTATTATTTAGATAAAAATCATTTTTGTACACAAATGAAATAAATCTTTACAATTACTCGTTTTTATTGTTTAGATTGAACATGCAATTAGTTATTATCTTCCAAAACCTCATTTTAACAGTTTCTAAAACATTCTTATTTACAGATTCGTGGATTTAAAGGGTTTCTCGATTAAAAACGTTTTTGACCATGAAAAGTCAAAGATTTGTATAAAAACTCATTTTTAACCGTTAGATCTTACATGCAATTGATTATTTAAGTAAAAATAGTAAAAAGAAAGTAATCTACCGGAGCAAAAGCTTGGATGATGAGTTTTTGGTCGGATTTGATCTTCAAAAACTTTTGCAACCGTGGTCCTTTTTGATATAAACAACACCCTTGGCTTAACTTGAAGTTTAGAACGATTTGTTTATGATTGATGGTTGATTTTTAGGTGTTTTAATGGCTGGGTTCTCTGGTTTCTATGGAGGTTTTTAGAGGGAGATGAGAGAAAATGAAGGAGTGTGTGTTTTAGTGTGTGTAAAAATGAATTAAGAAAATGAAAATTAAAAGGAAATAGGTATAGTGATGTTTTAATTATCTTGGAACACTGGAATGGCAGTAAAGACAGACCTAGAGTCGATTTTTGATTGGTCAATGTGGGTGGTGAGTGTTTAAAACGAGAAAAGGACTAAAATTGTAACATTTTTGAAATTCTGGAGCCAGGTGCTGCGCACCTCATGATGAGGTGCTGCGCACCGGGCAATTTTTCAGCTTCAAGATTTTTCGTTTTTTGCGTTATTGCTTCGTTGGACCTTTTTGTTAATTGAGAGTCCTTAAGTATGATTCGTTATGAACTTAGGAAAGTTCAAAAAGTGATTTTATTGGCATTAGGACTTATAATTTGATTCCGGAGATTATTCCGACACTTGATTCGATAAAATACGGATAAAGTAATTACGAGATTAGAACAATACGAACACCAAAAGAGTAACAAAAGATACGAACCGAGGAAGTAATTGGAGGAATTTCTCGAACTTGGGACGATTGTCACACGAGTGAACATGATAAAGGAATAACCAGAGAATTTTGCCGATAGAATGACCAAACAAGTTCCTGATTTTTAGACGGTTGTCATAATTCACTACTTCAAGGGCCGAGCATGGATTCCGAAGTCCGAGGATCTTCGCAAGTTAATTCTGGATGAAGGCCACCGTTCCCGTTACTCCATCCACCCCGGTTCGGAAAAGTTGTACAAGGATCTTAGGGAGTATTATTGGTGGCCGAGCATGAAGAAGGATATCGCCTTGTACGTAGCCAAGTGTCTCACTTGCTCCAAGGTCAAGGCGGAATATCAGAAACCTTCAGGACTTCTGCAACAACCGGAGATTCCTATGTGGAAATGGGAGCAAATCTCCATGGATTTCATTACTAAGTTACCCCGGACGGCAAAGGGTAACGACACAATTTGGGTAATTGTGGACCGTTTGACTAAGTCTGCTCACTTCCTGCCGATACGAGAGACCCACTCGATGGAGAAGCTCGCACAAATCTACATCAACGAGATCATCTCTCGCCACGGTACACCTCTCTCCATCATTTCTGACAGGGATAGTCGGTTTACGTCCCGCTTTTGGAACGCGCTTCAGAAATCTCTCGGGACACAACTAGACCTTAGCACAGCTTACCACCCTCAGACCGATGGTCAAAGCGAAAGGACGATCCAAACGCTTGAGGATATGCTTAGAGCATGTGTAGTCGACTTTGGAGGAAGCTGGGATACTCATCTTCCATTAGTCGAGTTTTTGTACAAAAACAGCTACCACGCTAGCATTAAGTGTGCTCCATTCGAGGCCTTATATGGACGCAAGTGCCGATCGCCGCTTTGTTGGCTAGAAGCTGGTGATCGACAGCTTACAAGGCTCGATATTGTTCAAGAAACCATCGACAAGATCACCACCATCAGGGAGCGACTGAAGACGTCCCGTACTCGGCAAAAGAGCTACGCCGATAACCGAAGAAAACCCCTCGAGTTCCAGGTCGGCGATCGTGTACTTCTCAAAGTATCGCCATGGAAAGGAGTAGTTCGCTTCGGAAAACGCGGTAAGCTAAGCCCGAGGTACACCGGACCGTTTGAAGTCATCGAGCGTATTGGTCCAGTAGCTTATCGACTCCAACTCCCGCCTGTTCTTTCTAATGTTCATAACGTGTTCCATGTCTCACACTTGAAAAAGTGCCTATCCGATGAGACCATCGCCATCCCACTCGACGAGGTCAAGATCGACAACAAGCTCAATTTCATCGAGGAACCGCTTGAAGTTGTAGACCGAGAGGTCAAGCAACTCAGACAAAGCCGTGTTCCTATTGTCAAAGTTCGTTGGAACTCTCGACGTGGTCACGAATTCACATGGGAACGTGAAGACCAGATACGTCAAAAGTATCCTCATTTGTTCAAAGATACTTCCACCTGATGTGACGAGTCAAATTTCGGGACGAAATTTCTTTCAACCCGGGGATGATGTGACAACCGTCTAAAAATCAGGTACTTGTTCAGTTATTATATCGGTTCAATTCTTTGGTTACTCTTTTATCGTGTTCACTTTGTTCTAGTTCGTAATTGTTCAGTCTGTACTTGTCGGAACTAGTGTCGGAATAACTCCCGGAATCAATTTTATAAGTCCTAATACCAAGAAAACACCTATTGAACTTTCCTAAGTTCATAACAAATCATACTTAAGAACTTTCAGTTAACAAAAAGGTCCAACGAAGCAATAACGTAAAAACGAAAAATCAGGAAAGCTGAAAATAGCCCGGTGCGCAGCACCTCCACATGAGGTGCGCAGCACCTGGCTGCAGAATTCAAAAAAATTACAAAATTGGTCATTGCCTCGTTTTTACACATTTTTAAACCAATCAAAAAACGAGTCCAGGCACTCATTACTGATTTCTCAGTCCCCAACACCCCCTTAACATCATTTCCCCTATTTCCCATTTCATTTTCATTTTCTAAATCATATTTACACACACAAAAACACACACAATCCATTTTTCTCTCTAATTCTCTCTAGAACACCACCAAGTCCAGGGACTTACAGCCACAAAATCAACATAAATCCTCCATCAAAATCGTCCAATCAACAAAACAAACAAGAAGGTGCAAGTCTATTTCGTTTTCAATCTTTTTCTACCGTTTTGGAGCTCAAATCACCTCCAAAACATCATCCATTCATTTTCATCCGGTAGAAATCTTTCTCCTACCTTTATTTACTATTTTTTCTAATTGCATGTAAGATCTAAACAATAAAAATGAGTTTTTATAAAGATTTATGTCACTTTTTATACAAAAACGATTTTTATCTAATTAATGCTTAGATCTATATCTTTGTGGTTAAAAGTTGTTTAGAAACTGTAAAAACATCATATTATAAAGTATCTACTGGTTGCATGTCGAAATCTTTAAGTCACAAAACGTTTTTAGCAAGAAAAACACAAAACGGGAAAAAGACAGCAGCTAGGTGCGCAGCACCGAGCTGTTGTTCTCCCGAAAATCGTCGTTTTACTCGTTTAAAACTTGTATACACGTTCTGCACTTTTGTCAATAACTTTATTAGACCGAGATGAATAAAAATGATAATAATGATGACTTGTATTGGACTTTTTGGACTTATTGGACTTGTGGTGAAGTTATTTTGTGTATATGCATGTTTTGTGAGCGGAAATGATTGTAGGTTTTGGATATGAAATTTGGGCGCGGAAGCGCTGCCCAAATTTCGTTAGAAAACCTAAACCATTTCAGTAACCTAAACATGTTTATCATAATAATAACTTTGACCTTGAACTTTCGGACTAAACATAACGTTAACCGCTTCGGACCAAATTTTGGAACAATATTGGACTTAACACTTAATTTTAAACAAAAGTTACATAATCTCTTATATATACAAAGCAACCCAATAAGAAGTTAACTTTTGGACTATATTGGTAATTATTAGGCATTCCGTGATTCCCGGCTCCTTTCCGACCGATTCCGAGTTCACTTCTCCGCAAACCGTGAGTTACAACCCCATTGTTTTACTTTTGTACATTTAAACATTATTTGGGGGAAACTTAAGATCACATGTTTGTAACTATTAACACTATTTGCAACTTATTTGGAACTGTTCAAAACTTGGTACTTTTGCAACTTATTTGGAACTGTTCAAAACTTGGTACTTTTGCAACTTATTTGGAACTATGGAACTTGTACAAACTATTATGCGTATTTGTGTTATTGCCTTAGCGGGTTAACTAAACTAGGATACTTGTTCGCGACCAATCCTTGATTAATATATAAGCCCGTAAGAGTTCAGTACAATTTTTGCAACTTTGTTCAATTGCCCGTTTTGGTTCAGGTTCACTTATACACTATTAGCAATAGCCGTTAGTCATATGATACTTAGGAGGGGTCACTCCTTACTCAGGGTTAGCGTCCCAAGTACATATTGATTAGTTCAAACGTTCAAACAATTAAACATCGGTTTAGTGTATACTTACTACTTATATTATGCCAAGTGATTGATACGAGATACCTTTATTTAGTTAAACACATATCCCATACGCATATACACACTTTTAGCGCCTGGATTCCGCTACAACTTTACTATACGAGTTTATTTAATTACTTTACTCGCGTACGTACAAACTTTTACTATTTACATATATGTTCAAACGTCGACTCGTTCTGTTACTCATGACGTCGATATATGTTTTGGCAACTTACTATTTTTGGCAACTTACTATTTTCGACAACTTGCTATTTTTGGCAACTTTCTATTTTTAGAAACTTTATCGAAACTCTAAACTGTAACTCACTCACTACTTTATGTAGTTGACACTTTATCTTATGTTTCAGGAAATTAAAGTAAGTGTTCGGAATGCATGGCAAGGAGGGTCGATATGGTCGCGTGAGGCGTTCTTTGGGAAAAGACCTTTTTATTTTGGGAATTTTGTTTGAAACTTGTATTTGTACTTTAAGTTAAATCGTGAACTACTTGGTTGCTTTTAAATGTTGAATCTTTAACTATTTAATTTTAATTGAAATGACTTGAATCGTTTATATTTGCTTATGACCGTGTAATGATATTTCCAGCTCTCACATTTCGTGTTTCCGCTATAGCGGGGTGTGACAACCCAAGTTGGATGACCCAGGGAGTTTTCTGATCCAGTGCAACTTCAGTAATACATACAGTTGCAGTGCTTTAGCAGACTTAGGAGCTAGCATAAACCTGATGCCGTATTCACTATATGCTAAATTTTCCCTTGGAGTGTTAAAACCCACCAGGATGAGTATCCGCCTAGCAGACAGATCATTTCAGTACCCGTTAGGAATTGCTGAGAACATGCTAGTAAACGTAGGAAAATTCACCTTTCCGGTTGACTTCGTGATTCTAGAGATGGATGAGGATGTCACTGTTCCACTAATCCTTGAACGACCATTCCTAAACACTGCTGACGCAATTATTCGGGTGAAATATGGGCAAATTTCATTAGGGGTTGGGAATGAACGAATTGTTTTTAATTTAGATAGAGCTATGACTCATTCTTATTCTACTGATGAAACCTGTTTTCGGATTGATGTGTTTGATAATTTAGATTGGCAGGAAATTCTCGAGATAGAAACTAGCTTGGAGGAGGAGCTGAAAGACGAGAAGATCGAGGAAGTGGAGGTTGAAGTTAAGGAAGAACTGAAGTTGGACCAAAGCATGAGGATCAAATCTTCAATTGAATCACCACCAACCGACTTGGAGCTAAAACAACTACCGGTACATTTAGAATATGCTTTCCTTGAAGGTACAAATTTATTACCAGTTGTTATTTCGTCATCACTTTCGGGTGATGAAAAAGCTCGATTATTGACAGTCCTTAAAGGTCATAAAAAGGCCTTTGTTTGGCGTATATCTGACATACCCGGAATTAGCCCCGATTTTTGCAAACATAAAATAAATTTTATTGATAATGTAAAACCTGTTGTTCAAAAACAACGGCGACTAAATCCGAATATGGCAGATGTCGTTAAAAAGGAAGTTGTTAAGTTGTTGGATGCAGGAATTATCTACCCTATTTCAGACGGTCCATGGGTAAGCCCCATTCATTGCGTGCCGAAAAAGGGAGGTATGACCGTGGTGATGAACGATAAGAACGAGCTCGTACCAACAAGGACAGTCACAGGATGGAGAGTTTGCATCGACTACCGCAAGCTGAATGAAGCCACCAGGAAGGACCATTTTCCACTACCGTTCATGGACCAGATGATCGAGCGACTAGCAGGAAATGAGTTCTTCTGCTTCTTGGATGGATTCTCGGGATACTTTCAGATACCCATCGATCCCGAAGATCAGGAAAAGACACCTTCACATGCCCATTCGGAACATACGGATATCGGAGAATGCCTTTTGGTCTATGCAACGCACCAGCCACTTTTCAACGGTGTATGCTAGCCATTTTTCAGGACATGGTGGAGAAAACAATGGAGGTATTCATGGATGATTTTTCCGTATTTGGAAATTCACTCGATGCTTGCTTGGAGAATCTGGATCAGATATTGGAACGATGCGAGGAAGCACATTTGGTCCTCAACTGGGAGAAATGCCACTTCATGGTTCGAGAGGGAATTGTACTGGGACACAAGATCTCAAAAGCTGGGATAGAGGTAGACAAAGCAAAGATCGAGGTCATTGCCAAACTACCACCACCGACGAACGAGAAGGCAATTCGGAGTTTTTTGGGACATGCAGGATTCTACCGAAGATTTATCAAGGATTTCTCGAAGATTACTCGTCCTATGACGAAACTCTTAGAGAAGGAGGTAGCTTTCAATTTCTCGGAGGACTGTTTACAAGCTTTCGAGCTACTCAAGGAACGGATCACCAATACACCTATTTTGGTAGCACCGGACTGGTCTCAACCTTTCGAGCTAATGTGTGACGCCAGTAATTTCGCAGTGGGAGCTGTTTTGGGGCAACGGATCGATAAACATTTTCGACCTATCTACTTCGCCAGCAAAACACTGAACGAAGCCCAACAGAATTATACCACTACGGAAAAGGAACTTTTGGCTGTCGTATTTGCTTTTGATAAATTCCGCTCATATTTAGTGATGAGCAAAACAATTGTTTTCACGGATCATTCTGCTTTAAAATTCTTATTTTCTAAATTAGATGCTAAACCTAGATTAATTCGTTGGATTTTATTGTTGCAGGAATTTGACATCGAGATCAAGGACAAGAAAGGGGCTGAAAATGTAGCTGCAGACCATTTGAGCCGATTGGAGAACCCAAGTTTGGGGGAATCAAAAGGAAGAGGACATCAATGACACTTTTCCAGGGGAGATGCTAGCCAGTATTAGTAACACAGACGGCGATACCCCATGGTTCGCGGACATTGCGAACTATCTAGCCGGAAAAGTCGTCAACAAAGACCTAACCTATCAACATAAGGAGAAATTGATCTCGGATGCTAAGTACTACTACTGGGACTCGCCATACTTGTTCTGTAGATGTGATGATGGAATGGTGCGCAGATGTGTATACGGAGAAGAAACTCGAAAGATTTTGGACGAATGCCATCATGGACCCACCGGAGGACATTACGGACCAACGGTCATTGGGAAAAAGGTTTATGATGCAGGTTTCTATTGGCCTACAATTTTCAAGGAGGCTTATACACTCATGAGCACCTGTGATGCATGCCAACGCCAAGGGAATATTACGAAGCGGGACGAAATGCCACAGCAAGGGATCCAAGTTTGTGAAGTTTTCGACATATGGGGAATCGACTTCATGGGACCTTTCGAGCCCTCAAATAGAAATATTTACATGCTAGTTGCTGTAGATTATGTTTCTAAATGGGTTGAAGCTAAGGCATTACCGACTAACAACGCTAACGTGGTTGTCGATTTTCTTAAAAGTTTGTTTTGCAGGTTTGGAGTGCCAAAGGCATTAATCAGTGATCGAGGAAGCCACTTCGCCAACGCTCAGCTTGCAAACGTTTTGAAAAGATATGGAGTAAATCACCGGTTGCGACTTCGTATCATCCTCAAACGAGCGGGCAAGTGGAAAATACAAACCGCGCACTTAAAAGAATTTTGGAAAAGACGGTCAACAACAATCCCAATATATGGTCAAAGAAACTGGAGGACGCACTGTGGGCATTCAGGACGGCATACAAAACGCCAATTGGAACCACCCCGTATCGACTACTCTACGGGAAAACATGTCACCTTCCGGTTGAAATAGAGCATAAGGCATACTGGTCCTTGAGGACCTGCAACATTGATATGGATTTAGCGAGAGATTTGCGGATCCTACAACTCCACGAGATGGATGAGTTACGGTTACAGGCCTACGAAAGTTCCCGCCTTTACAAAGAGAGAACTAAGGAGTTCCACGAACGGAAAATTCGTCGTAAAGAATTCAAGGCGAGCGATAAAGTACTTCTGTTTCAGTCGAAGTACAAATTCAAGGCTCCTAAATTACGCTCAAAGTGGACAGGACCATACACCGTCAAACAAGCTTATGCTTCCGGCTATGTCGAGTTATGGAAAGAACATGGAGAACCATTCATAGTCTCTGGGCAACGAGTAAAACTATACCACGAAGAAGATGATGAAAACGGAATGCTGATCGAAGATGGCTTTTACGCCATCAACACCTAATCAAGAGGCATATCGAGTCAAGCTAACGACTCGGTCGAAAAAAAATTAGCGCTTCTCGGGAGGCAACCCGAGTTTGTTTATTTTCTTATTTTCTTTTACTTTATTTTTATTTTGATCTTTATTTTTTTAGAACTTCTTAACGTTTTGTTTTGCAGTTTCATTTAGTTAGGTACCAGAAAACCACCGAAAAATACAAAGAAATCGAAAAACGAAAAAATTCCAAAAACAAATTGGCTCGGTGCGCAGCACCGAGGGAGGGGTGCTGCGCACCTAGCTGCTGATCAGGTTATATCTTGTTATTTCTTTCACTTTTCACAGCTACACACACATATTAGAAACAGTCGCCGATACACAAGTAACACTCACACACTTAAAATCTTCGATTTTTGCTCATTTTTGCTCGTTTAAACTACTAACAATGCAAAGACGGGTATGTTTATTCTCCCTAACTCCTTTAATTCTTCAAATTTTCGAGTTTCTTAGGTTAAATTGAATTGGGGGAAAATTTAGGTTTTCTTTAATTCGTCCTAAAACATGAAATTGATTGTATAATAGGGTTAGGAATGATGATTTAAACAGGTTTAAGGGTTTGTTATGGATTTCGACCGAGTTAAAAGGGATTTTTGGCCTGAAAATTTGACCGGTGCGCAGCACAGTCACCTATGTGCGCAGCACCGGTCATTTTCAGTTGCGGGTCCTGTCTTTTTCTCGCATGTTTAACGTGTTACTCGTTGTTTTGTTGATTTTTGTGTTGTGTAGGGTAAGAGGGCAGCCGTGGAAGGAGGTGAGGGCAGCCGGAGGCCTCGGCCACAATCCCAAGCCACCCTCAATGCGGCAATTATGGCGCCCGAAAGCCACCCATGGTTATACTGGCCGGGTTGTTCACCAGACCGAAAGATCAAGTTCAACAACAAACTTGCTGCACTACGGGGTCGACCAGTTGCTGCTCCCCGTACCATGGACTGGGAGTTCTTGACCGGAATTCATGTAGATTTGAGCGGGTTCATGACTACCCATAGCCACACTGCCCAGCGTAACATCCCAGTCTGGGGCCGAGCTTGGAGGACCGATGAGCCGGTATTCAGAGAATGGATGCTAGAGTTCTAATGCTCTCTGGAGGTCTCGAGGGAGTTCACTGACGAGACTTTCCCGACCGCTCCTCTGATATCCTTCCGTTTAGGCGGCGAGGACCACCAGGTATCAGTTATTGAGTTTGGTAGACTGACTGGTTTGTTCACCAATGCTGAAGCAGGGAATGAGGCATTGATGTTAGCGTATCTCTCGGATGCGGAGAGAGATTCTGCGGGATTTGCGGCCAATGAGGCCTGGTATGCTTTGTCAGGGCGGATGGAACATCACTCCAACTCCAGCCGCGCCAAGGATATTCAGGACCCGATGCTTCGGCTCTTGCACAAGATGCTCTCGTATTCATTTCTCCATCGTGACACCCACCACGACAAATGCTACATGGAGGACTTGTAGTTGTTGCAGATTTTTAGTATTCGTGATTCCTCCCGGTTTGCTAACGTCCCGTGGACGTTAGCGAGGTACATGGCTGATAAGGGGGAGGGGCAAACAGACTCGAGTAAGATGCTTTGCGGGCATTTCATCACCCGTATTGCCCGAGCTTTAGGCCTGGCCACTCCGGCCAACATCCAGTAGTGTTCCCCACCGGTTCGTTGCAAGGTATACGGGCGGTCTGATTTGCTCCGAGTCGGGATTCTTCACCCCGCCAGCAGGCGTTTGGCTGCACCCGGTCGCGTTGAGGAGGCTCCAGCTCCACCCCCGAGGCCACGGGCTCTGTCGCAGCGGGATTTCCAGGACCAGGTACTTGCAGGGTTACACAGGCTCCATTTCAACGATGAACAGGCGGATCGACGTTCGGACCAGTACCAGCGCAGGGAGGAGTACATTCATGATAGGTACCAACCATCATGGGAGTACACCTATCAGCAGCAGCACCCAGGGCCGTACCCTCCGTATGCAGTTCCCGCATACTATTATCCTGAGCCTTACCCCGGGTACCATCCCGCCCACCAGCAGCAGGGGAATGATGACAGTGATGACGAGTAGTTTGTATTTCTTATGTATTTTGATGTGTTTTGTATGAACTTATTGTTTACCATTTACTATTTCTTATTAGAAGAAATAGTAAGACTATTTTTATTGTATTATTATTAATTTTTTTTTTTTACTCATTCTAACATGTGTGGTTGTGTATATTCTAGTTCTAAGATGGCAGTAAGTTCAGCACCCGCTCATAAGCCTGGCATTCAGTCAGCACACCGCATTTCAACGCTACATATCGTTATTTGACAAACGGGTTATATACTTTCTAACTTTCTTTTATTTTTTGTTTTTTTTTTTTTTTATGATAGTTTTTGTATAATTTCCCTTAGTTTTGAGTCGTAAACACATTAGGGACAATGTGTTACTTAAGTTTGGGGTGGTCATCGGGAAATTCTACATTTTATTTTTCGACCCTTAACTTAGTTTCCATTGTATTGAATTGTGTTATTTTTGTAAATTTTTGAGTCAGAAAAAAATAGAAAATCCAAAAAATTTTGAAAAATTTGAAAAAACCAAAAAAATATAACGTGTCTAGTCGGTAAATACCTTAAACTTTAAGCATAACCAGACGCATTTTTACCCCACTCGATAAAATAGTGAGATTTTTTAGCCTATTGAAAGCATTTATTTTTAATGCTACGTTTTCATTTCTGTGGGTGTGCCGATGGGGATGACTTTAGAACTTGACATTGTTATACATTTCGAGACCACATATGAGCAATTGCATTAGGGTAACTTAGTGTGATTTGGTACAATGATAGGGGCACTTAGGATTAACCTATTTGTTAGCCATTTTTTCGTTTCTTTTTATATATTTTCCGCCTAACCCTTGTAACACTTACTTTTAGTGTTAGAAACTCTAGTAAACCACTTTGCGCCTAAAACCGTTTCGTTTCTAAACACTATTATATTATTTTGTACACTCGCCTTATTTTCGTTTCTTTTTAGATTAAGTCCGAACTTAGTTTATTGATTGCTATTATTATATTAAGTGAAGTTGAAGTTTATTAAGGCAGAAAAGAAAAATAGATTATTATTGCCTTCTATTATTTTGTATTTGGAGAAATAGTTGATTATTAGCCTTTTGAGCATGTGTACTTACCACTTTGTAAGGCATGTACTAGGCAGAAAGAGAAAAAAAAAAAGTGAAAAAGAAAAAAAATCGGAAAAACAAAAAACGAAAGAAAAATTAGTTGTAGATTTTAAGAGAAATAGTGTATTATGAGTCGTGTATTATATACGAAATTTGTATATTCGGAGGAAAAAAGTATAAGTTGAAAAAAATTGAGCAATCCAGTTCGTGAAAGATTTTAGTTAGTTCGGATTTAATCTAAGCTTTTTGTATATTTTTTTTATTTAACTCATTTACACTCCATATTATATATTTTCACATGCCTTTACCTGTACATTATAACCCGAATAAAAGTCTCCGTTTAGTTGTACCTAGACTCTAGTGGTGGAGATTTGATACATTATCAAGCCTATGATAGAATATTCACCATGACTGAGCAATTAAGCGATTCTACAGAGATATTTTACACACCCTTTTAGATTAGTTTAAGAGATTGTGTGATTTTACTTCCCATAAAAATCTTGAGGTGTTTGGTATTTTTGGCTTTGATAATTAATTTGAAAACAGTTTTTGCTTGAGGGCAAGCAAAAAGGCAAGTTTGAGGGGATTTGATATCGCATATTTATATAGATATTTATATGCGATATTGTGTCACATTTCATAGTAAACAGGATTGGATAGGAAGGTTTTTACATTTAATCGTGTGGAAAAGTGTTTTTTATCTATTTTACATGTTACATGATCGGGAAGTGGAAAAGGATGAAGAAATGGACGTAAATGACGAACTAAAGACGAGAACTGAGGAGGTGTTGCGCACCAGTGCAAGGGGTCTGCGCACCGAGGAGTTTGAGTTGGTTTTGGACACGGGAAATCGTTCGGTGATGCGCACCTATGAAACCCAGTGTTGCGCACCTACCAGATAAACATGAAGAAATTGTAATATCGAGTCGAAGACGATTTCCGCTTTGATTTTGCCTATAAATACAACACCAAATCGGCCAGAAATCATGATCATTATTATTCTAAGTCTCTGGAAGAGGTTATTACGTTTAGAAGCAAGTTCAAGGCAAGGAAGATCATCTTTTCGGCTAACGGCGGTCACGACGCGTTTTGCAGAAATTCTCGTTTGTTTCTTTTTAGTTTGAATTATTTTTCCAGAATGCTTTCTACGATTTATTTGCTTTATCAGACCTAGTTATGAGTAGCTAAATTCTCGTTATGCTTGTTGAACAACGGATCCTATTTGAAGTTTAATTAACGTTTTCGATTGTTTATGTTTTTATGTTTAACCGGTGATCCTTATTTGCTTAAATTTTAGTATATTATAAGAGTTGTTTATATATATTTGACTAATCAATATTCCTAGGTATCCGGGAGGGAATCTAGATAGATTTAACAAGTTATATGAAGTAATTGGTCGGTCCTATAATCGATTTGAAATTATTAAGATTCGGGAGGACTTAGTAATAACAACTTAGGTAATTAAATTTAAGTGAGTAGGTCTAAGTATTAGATACGGAAGGACTTGATAGTTAGAGGTTATTCGGGAGGAAACTCTATAAGGTTAAATCACTAAAAAACGGACTGTTGCTTATTGCTTGGTTATTAATAGTTATTACTGTATTCGGGAGGAACGGGGGTAATTAAAGATAATTAAGTTAGTGAAAGATTCGGGAGGACTTTTATTATATCCTAGAAGTTTTGAAAACAATCGATTTCGTAAATTTAAACGGAAAATAGGTAAGTGTCAAACAAGTATATTTTCTCATTATTTGATTAAATCAATTACTTTTCGCTCGATTTTAATTAATCAACTCTTTTTACTAATTACTTGCAAACTTTTGTTACGATAAAAACCCCCACAAATACTCAAGTATTATTAATTCGGAATTTAAAACAAATTAGTCCCTGCGAACGAACCTTTACTTACTTTGAACTATATTATATACGGATAGGTCCATGCCTAGAAGTGTGTAATTGCGTGAATTAGTAGGTTTAAATTAAGACTAGATTTTACACATCACAAGGCAAGGCAAGAATTGGGAAACTGTCTCAAAAACTTATAGCATACCAAGAAAAGGTCCAATTTGCTTAATTTACCTCCGGCCTTTTGATCCCCCCATCATCAGTTCGTGAAGGCCCGAATCTTCAATGAAACTAGAGATACAAAATCTAGAATTAATTCTTTCACTTCTCTGTCTAACCACGTTAAAATCGCCAGCAAGAAGCTAGGAACATGACACCTCTGTCCGCCATGAGATTATGTAAAGAGTCCCCAAAGCCTAGTCCTTTTCCGTCACCGCTTGCGGACCATAAATATTTAGATAGCAATATTATCCTTCGACACCTTGCAGCTCCCAACAGTAAGAATGAAATACCTATTCTTGATAATTTCATCAATGCTACCTTTAGCCACCTTTGGAACTCCCAACTTATTAGGAGAGAGAAAAACATGCGGCTGTTGAGTTTCTCCATGCACTCCATGGCGGTTCCCATGCAGGTTTTCAATGCCGGCGTTAATGACTTCGTATCCGGATCCATCACCAACCCTCGCGGGGAATTCTCTCCATCGCCTTCCATTGCCGGAGAATCCGCTAACTTTGATTCCAACACCATGGAATCATCTTCTTCCTGGGGGATTTTCCCATCTTCTAAATCCTTATCCGAAATCCCATCCTCTTCTTCCTCTTCGGATTCAAACAGAGACCAATTGACCATGGATTCAACTATTCCTACTCGACTCACATTACCATTAACGACGGTCAAAACTTCCTCATTGATGAGTTTCCTAGCTTCTGTGAGGATGCGAAGTCAGGGAAGATTAGCACTTCACTTTCTCTAGGTTTTTGTTATCCCCACAGGGTCACCGGCATCTCCAAGACCTGAACCCATGCAATTCTGTTGAATGAAGGGAGGAGCTGCATCCTTTTCCCAATTTTTGAACCACACACACCATATCTTCTTATTGCTTAAGAAATTTGAGGCTTCAATCTTTGAGCTAAATCTCAACCTCAACCTAAGACCCCCCGGTACATTTTCAAGGAAAACCATCACAAGAAAAACTTTTCATTTTCTCGACATTATGGAACTCACCAAATAGCATACACTCTGAGTTAAATCTGCCAATCATATCTAGAACTGGATAAAGGGCGATATGGGTATGAGAGAGAGGTGGAGGAGGAGGGGGTGAGAAGGGACATGGGGGGCTCCATCGTCACGGTGACGTAGGATCTACCATCGCGAAAAGGTTTAGCCAATATAGGGCCTGGCAGGTTCCCCGGTGGAGGGCGACGGACCGGTGGTCCGCCATTAGAGGCTTTTCTATGGAATTTCGAAATATTTACCTGCATCACCTTGTTATTTATCTTGATACCTTGGAGCTCCATTTCCTCTTTACCTACATCATTCACCTCCACGAATCTTATGAAAGCAAAAAGCTTTTTTGCAAACATCCCTCTTGGTTCGTCATATAGATGTCTACCACCTTTCCAAACTTTGATTATTGTTCCCCACATTATTCCATGAAAGTAATAATTGATTATATGGATTAGGTGGTTCTCTTTCGTCCTTAATAACCCATTGTCTGCAAGAAAATAGTTACAAAAACTGGTTGGAAATAAGTCACTGAGCATTTCCCATTCATTTTATACTTTCAACCGAAAGAAACACATAACAACTTCCGCACATCCTATATCATGCACGCATGGATTGAATTTAGACTAAACGGAAAAACAATCTATGTTTCATGACAATAAAAACATGTTTATCTAGAGAGGATCGAACTCGAGTCTCTTATGAGACCAGGGAACTCCCTTACAACCAAACCAAGCCATCTTACAGATGGTTAAAAACAAGAAATTTATGGAATCAAAATCATGTAATCTTACAGGCTAAACCTATTCAAAGCAAAAACCAATCATTAAACATTCATATCATACAATGAACAAACAAAGTCGCAGACGGAAAATAGTTTCCAAAATAACAAATATACAAATAGAGTATTGCTTTTGAGAAAGAAATAGAAGTCAATGTAGCACTACCTTCATGAAGATTTAATCAACCACCTACCTTCATGAACATTAGCAGATCTCGAAAGATATCCATTTCATAAAAAAACCATACTTATAATAGCTTGGGTCTTGTATGCAACAGCTTTAAATATAAATCTGCTGCTTTGTGTATTCATTTGATGTCAATATACTACCCAACAGCTTGTTACCGTAATGTGTTGCTGATCATCATCTTCCCCTTTCAGTTAAACCAATTTCAGAGCATAACGTAATTAAAATTTTATCATCTTCCCCTTACAAACTTCACCAGTGAACGTAACTACATCAACTTCCATGTACAAACAACTTCACAGTTTCCGAACATAACATATTCATAATCTGATAATCTTTCCCTTATTACATCAGCAGTTTTGTACATCACGTATCCATAATTGATCATAATCTTTCCCTTAGAAGTTTGCCAGTTTCAAAGCATAACATTATTCAAATTTTCATCATCATCATCTTCCCTTTAGAACCTCACCAAATTCAGAGTATAAAATATTCAAATACTACATCATGCGAGATTAACTGGTTCCTTCTTATTTGTTTACATAACAGCCAATCTTCCATCAGATTACTATACATGTACATAAAAGATTTCATCTAAACGCATCTTCATGTCCTTACCCAACAACCCTCAACTACACCTATCGAAAATGTAAAGACAAGCAACTTCTTGTCAAAATAGGGAAGTTATAAAACACGCTGATACATTTTCAGCCGTCTATCGGAAAGAGAAATCTCCCAATAATGTTCGTCCAAGGGTTTAATTGGTTATTGTATATGTCCAGCTGTCCACGTATACCATTGGCTTAGAAACTAAGACCTTAATCTACAACCTAAAAGAAAAAACTGTCCTATATCATGCTTGACCAAGATATAGTCAAACTGTACTCCTATATTACTGGCAATTGACGAAATTTAACATGAGCAAATTTAAACATACTATTAGCCATCCAAATGCATCTAGTGGGCATATGAAAGGCTACTAAATGTGTCAGAGACACCAACTTACTTATCCTTATTACTTACTACCGTGTATGGTTGTCCTCAAACCTAAAGCTACAAACACCTCTTTTTCCGACCACAGAACTAGTTGAATTTCGAGTGTCGGTTACCAATCTGTTTCCGGATTGGTGTCGGGAAGATTAATAGTAACTGGTTGCCATCCTGATGGATTATGTAAGATCCATTTCTTTACACTGACTGCCAAGTGCAAAATCTGAAGTATATCACCCAAAGCAGTATCGTTTAAGCATGTACTCTTTATAATAGTTGCTGCCTCATATCTATGCAAAACATAAATAATATCAACTGTTAAACAATGTTCAAGACAAGTATATAAAGGAGGTGTTCGGATTTGATTAGCTGACTATTAAGTTTTGATGTCATAATAATCAGTTTTATACTATGCGCAACAAAACTGATTATCTGAGGGGAATATAAATTCATATATTTTCAAATTCTTTTAACTTAATTTGAAAAAAATGTACTTTTTGTCTTCCTTTTATTTCACAAAACCCCCTCTTTCTTCATTTTTCTATTACTTTTTAAATAATCATATAATGAAACATTCGATTATTACGACTTCAACAGCATAAACACATCTTAAAACTTTTTGTTACAACCGACACATTAGAGCTGATTATGTGTTACTCAATATCACAATCACTTCCAAACACCTGCTACACACTAGAGTGGGTGGAAGCAAAGATTACCTGCACTTAGAACCGCTTATTGCAGAACGAGCAGTAGGAGTTGACAAATAATTTTGGAGTTCATCCCACGTTGCTTTTGAGTGAACTTTGATATTATTTCCTATAGGGTTCACACACTTCCATAATTTTTCATTTTTACCAACAAAAAAGGGTAAAGAACCAAGATTCTGTTTCACTACCAGCTGCTGTTTGACGGCACTCTCTAGGGCCTTTTTTACATCAATATTGCGTTGCTTGAGATTATTCCCATAACGAATGCAGTTAGTTATGTTTGCTTCAGTAGGCATAATCTTTTCATTTTTTAGTGTGCTTAGAGCAAGTAAAATCACCCCTATAAGACCTTGCACGTATTCTGAAGGTTTCGGGCATCCTGGTTTGCCCCACACACCACAGCCATTTGTGGTGTCCAATGGTGATGAAGATGATGGCTGATTATCAGTAGGATTAAGTGGATAGTTCTTCAGAGTATCCTTGTGAGACTGGGACCTGTTGGGCATACCGTACCCTTTTTGAGGACT
Source organism: Senecio squalidus (assembly GCA_910822075.1). NCBI lineage: Eukaryota > Viridiplantae > Streptophyta > Magnoliopsida > Asterales > Asteraceae > Senecio > Senecio squalidus. The sequence goes on from CAJVGC010000050.1 coordinate 56,829, forward strand.
ATTTGTGTATTCGGGGATTGGAGAATCAACGGAGTTTTGTTTTAGCAGTCCTCCACTATGTGACTTATCAGAGAAGTTAAGCTTACCAACATCAGGTACAAAATCAGGCCTGGGAGGCATATATTGAGGAGGTCGAATATGTGGATTTGGAGGAAAGAAATTTATAGGGGAAAGTGCTGGAGTTCCACCGAGATTCAGAGACTGTGGACGATGCTGTGCACCTTGGTAACTAGCTTTGTTATTGCCATTGTTCCATGAATAATCAGGGGCAAAAGGAATGTGATTAGAGTTTGATCCACTTGAAGGATTACGAGAGTAAGATTGTTCCTGACTAGGAGGGTACATATATCCTGGTTGATGAGAGTTGGAATTAATCTGATTTTCAAGAATGCCAACGGGTGGAGTAGATAGAACTGGTTGACTATAGTTTTTCCTTAATGGCTTCCCCTTTGGTTTAAAACCCATAGTTGAATTTTTGTGCAATCCTGGATGAGGATTATCTAATATCTGATTTGTCTCAGAAACTGGAATATGTGATGACATATGGGCATGGTTATTATCAACTAACGGAGGTGATTCACCGTTTGCAAGTGGTGGTCCTCCAGCCAAAAGAGTTGTCCAAAGCCAAATACTCTTGGCAGCGGCAACGAGGGACACGGATGCTTTTTGAGGTTGTGCTAAAAGAATATTATATTTCCTCATTCTCAACTGATGTAGTGCATTGGAGAAGTCTCGGTCACCAGAAATCAACAAATAGTTTCCGGGGGCGGGGTTATCGACAGCCCAAAATAACATGTCAACTAAGATTTTCTTGTCACTTGCATCTTTGACACCTAGTCACAATAAAAGAAAGCATCAATTATATATAGATACATAGCATCAATTATATATAGATAGATAGCATGAATTATATACCAGCGGGGACATGATTTAATGAGATGCCAGTACTATTAAGACCTTGTTGAACAGAATTAGGAATGCGATTGGTATCACCATAAGCAGAAATAGAAACAGGACCACAATAATTCATATTAACCAAAGCAGAACTTATATTCTGTGCAATTGAATGCGGTTCACATCCTTTTGGTACTTGACAATTCTCTATATCCCACCATACTGATATCTTCGCTTTCGAATATTCCTGTTCCGCCATCACCACCACCACCACCAGATCGCCCAACTTTTATTTTTATTTTTATTTTTATAGAAATGAGAGGATTAGGTGAGACTGGCCAGCCCCAATGATGGATGGTTGACTTGGAAGTTTTTGTTTAACTTGGTCCGAGTGCCCTAATTTCTATGACCACAACCTTCTTCTCCTTGGAGTGTTTGAACCTCTCCTTGTTTCTTGACTTGGACCAGACTTTTAGGTTTCTTCTCCCCTTCCCTTTAGGTAAATAAGAAAAGGGAAAATTATAAAAATAGCAAATTTTGGAGGTGTATTTTATAAAATGTCAAAAAATTCTAAATATATTATAAAATGTCATTGTGCGAACTCGCGTTCGCATATGCGAACCATGTGTTTTTTTTTTGTTTTTTTTTATGTTTTTTCGTATTTTCACACTATGTTTGTTAATATAACCACTTAATATATTAAAATACTACATTTTGTAACATAGAAATTCATCATATTACAAATAACTAATCATCATATAAATTATCGACCGATCGGTACAAAAAGTACATTCAACGGTCAAAATTACAGTGTCTAGTCTTTTCAAATTTAATGTTCGTAAAAATAGTACATTCGAAGGTCTATTTAAGCATCACAAAAGATAGCATATTTTTACACACACAACATTATTTTCCATTTTACACACACAACCATAATGAATTCAAACACACACCGAAGACAAAGGCTCAAAGATTTCATTGAAGAACTCGCCAATCTAGATGAGCGAAGACAAGTACTGCGAGACGAAATTGATCAACTCCTATACGATATTCAACAACATGAGACGGAATCTTCCCAAAATATGGATAGCGATGAACAACCAATTGTCTTAGCGACAACTGATGAAGAACTTTTTCTTCAAGGGGATAGAGGGAAAGGTGACGAAGAACAATATTGTTATATTGCTTATTTAGGAAAAAAGTTACAAGTGTTGCAGAAGGTTTTGGGGCGTTTTGCTTGGACGCACGCAAGACAATGCTTTGTGGGAGATGGTAAGTTTTACATTTTTAAAATTTTCAAATACCAAAATTAGTGTTGAATCTTGATTATAAATTGTGTTTGTTTGTTTTATGAATAACAGCTTATTGATGCTTGGATAAGACGGTCACAATTAATTCATAAAAAAACCATAGAGAGGGATAATATGTTGAACACCAGGTATGCAGTGATGTAAACTTTTTTCAACAATGGGAAAGAATAGTTAAGACAACATATTTTTTTTCGATTTATACCCAAAAATAATTAAATATCACTGCAAGGATTTGAACCCAGGTTGGTTAGGTGGAGAGGATGCTACTTTACCACCATACTACAAGTATGTTGTTGTTATCTTTTTGAAAAAACAATATTTAATAACACTTTGTTTATAAAATATGAACTAAATTTTATCCCTAATTCCCAAATACCATATTAATAAAAACCTAATTTTGAAAATTCTTTG
>CAJVGC010000051.1:0-21945 GCA_910822075.1 Senecio squalidus
TGGGTCTCCTGAGACCATCCCCGCACTTCGGCGGTGCAAATGGAGGAATGCGGCAGGTGGAGGAGGTTGAAGGGTAGTAGGCATCCTCTGCCTCGCGGCCTCGGCGTCTCTGGCGCGCTGCATTTCTTCGCGCTCGAACTGTCTCTCCTAAGAGTAGTGGTCCATGATACTAGTACGTGGCACCTCTGGAGGGTGAGAAAACGGTAGGTGTGATGGAATAGGCTGGGATGGTCCCTCCTGGCGGGCAGCCATCCTGTCTGGCAGACGGCCCGGGAGGATGACCTGCTTTCGCGCGGTCATTCTGGTGCGCGGGCCTCGGTAGTGAAGGGTGGCGGCAACGGGTACCGGAGGAGGTGGCGGTTGCACAACCCTCGGGCTGGACCCGATGCTGCTAGAAATAGCCATGGAGGTGTCCTCCGTAGGATCAGTGGTCTGGTGTCTTTGGCTCTCCGAAGCGGTACGACCCTCGGAAGGCGACGCTGCTCTAGGCAAGGAGCGAGACTGGGAGTGCGACGGTGAGAGCGATCGGGACGAGTGAGACATGACGAATCTGTGAACAATGAGTTTCGTGAGTACTAGAAGACACAAAGAAATGATAAAGGAATGTGTAATGAAATGCATGTACGGGTCAGTCGCGTGAGAATCAAGAAAAGACACTACCGGGAATTTTGACTCAAAACCGTTAACATTAGTAATTACGTTCCGTCCTTGCATAACCTCTTTTGAACTAGGCATGGGTGATCAGGCCATGCGTAGTTGAAAATAAATATGCAATCGCGAAATTAATTCTCTAAAGTTTAGACCCATAAGTGATTTTCCGAAAAGTCTTGGTTATAGTTTGGTTTCGAAAACTTTTTGAAAAATTTTTAAAACCGTTTTTCTCTATAACCTGTGCTCTGATACCAAGTCTGTCACACCCCGCTAAAGCGGAAACACGGAATGTGAAGAGCTGGAAAATCATTACACAGGTCATATAAAACATAACGGTCATCAAGTCATTAATTAAGATAAAAGTGTTTACAAATCCATCCAAGACACAATAATGTAGTACATTGAAACACAATTAAAAGTTCATTAAAAATTCCCAAAATAACTGGCCACGTCTTTTCCCGAAAAGGTTCTCACACAACCGCCTCGACCCGTCCATGCCATGCACTTCGTACTTACACTAATTTCCTGAAACATAAGATAAAGTGTCAACTACGAAAACGTAGTGAGTGAGTTACAATTTAAAGAGTACGTCAAAATGTAAATAAAGTATATAAGGTAATAGTTTCCATAAAGGAGATTAGCGGAGAAAAGTCGCTTATAGTCTATATACTTTAAAGTCCAGGTAATGGGCGGACTGGTGCCCTAGGTTTGTAAAGACCAAATATAGTCAAATTTAGTCAAACAGTAGAAGCGTATATCAAACGCTAAAAATTTATAAGTTTATGCGTAAGTAACTAATTAGATTTTCTTGTATCAACCTCTTGGCATCTATAACTTAAGTGTTCACACTAATCCGATTATCCAACCGTGAACGGCCCCAACTTCCCGCCTCTCAAACGGAAAGTTAAACAGAACTTAGTAATATGTACTTAGACTGCCATCTAAGCAAGGAACGGTTCTTTCCTAAGTATCGATACCCATAATTACTATACGGCTAAGTAGTTAATAATGTGAAAAGTCTAAGTCTAAAACAGTCGGGCACTAGTAAACTTTATTTTAAAAACGAGAGAGTCGTACGTCCATCACTTAAGATCGTGTTATAGTTCCATCAAGGGTTGGTACGTATACAAGCATCAATAATCAGTTTAGTCAAAAGAGAGCGACCAATAATTCTAATTAAAGTCAAATAATTTACGCATAAGAGTTTAAATAGCCGATCAAATAAGTCCAAGTACGAACCAAATGTAAAAGTTTAATAATTCAAAGTCAAGGTTTAATAAGTCAAAGTCAAAGTTTAATAAGTCAAAAGTCAAAGTTTAATAAGTCAAAAGTCAAAGTTTGATATATTGCAATTTGTTTCATAAGGCTTTTGAATGCAATTAATCTTATGTTTCCCCCAAAATTTATGTAAAATATATAAAGCAAGGGGTTGTAACTCACGAATTGCGAAGAGAACGAGAACTTGGAAACTCGGTCGGAATATGTAAGCCGGGAATCACGGATTGCCTATTAATACCAAGGTAGTTTAATGAGTTGTTATATTATTATGTTCTTATATAATAATCATAGGTAAAACTTTATTAAACTTTAAGTGTCAAAGTTAAGTATAGTCAAAAATAGTCCGTAAAGGTAATTGTCACGTTTCTGTCCAAAAGTCCGATTTAACGTTTTAGATTATTATATCTTAAGTGCTTTTGCTCGCTGAAGTGATTTACAATTTCTGAGGAAATTTGGGCAGCGCTTCCGCGCCCAAATTTCATGCCCAAAATTGTACCATCACTTCCGCTCACAAATCACCTAAAATACAATATCACATATATTATAGTTCATTATAGTCCAAATAGTCCAATACAAGTCACCATTATACTTATTTTTATTTGTCTCAGTCCCACAATAAGGTTAGAACAAGTCCAGAACGTATATATAATTTTTAAACGGGTAAAACGACGATTTTCGGGAGAACAACAGCTCGGTGCTGCGCACCTGGGCACAGGTGCTGCGCACCTAGCTGCTGTCTCAATCCCGTTTTGTGTTTTTCTTGCTAAAAACGTTTTGTGACTTAAGGATTTCGACATGCAACCAGTAGATATCTTTTAAAACATCATTTTAACAGTTTCTAAAGTGTTTTTATCCACAGATTCGTGGATCTAATGAATATTTCGATTAAAAACGTTTTTGACCATAAAAAGTCATAGATTTATGTAAAAATACATTTTCAACCGTTAGATCTTACATGCAATTGATTATTTATGTAAGAATAGTAAAAATAAAGAAATCTACCGAAGGAAAAGCTCGGATGATGAGTTTGGTCGGATTTTAGCTCCAAAAACCTTTACAACACTAGTCCTTTTTCCAAATAACGACACCCCCTTGCTTCTCTTGAAGTTTAGGACGATTTTTATGGTTCAAAAGTGGATTTTAATGGTGGAAAGTCACTGGTGTTCTTGAGGGTATAGAGAGAAAACTAGAGAGAAAGGGTTGTGTGTGTGTTTTTATGTTTTGTAAAATGAAAAAGAAATGAAAATTAGATAGAGTGAAGTAAATTAAATCTTGGGAGACTGAGAAATTTGTAATGACAGTCCTGGCATCGATTTTGATTGGTTGGTTTGGGTGGTGGATGTGTAAAAACGAGGCAGGGACTAAAACTGAAAATATTTTGAATTCTGGCGTGAGGTGTTGCGCACCTCCACACTAGGTGCGGCGCACCGGGCATTTTTCAGCCTTTTTCAAATTTTCGTTTTTACGTTATTGCTTCGTTGGACCTTTTTGTTAATTAAAAGTTCTTAAGTATGATAAGTTATGAACTTAGGAAAGTTCAATTGGTGTTTTCTTGGTATTAGGACTTATAATTTGATTCCGGAAGTTATTCCGACACTAGTTCCGACAAGGTATAGACTCAAAAGTTACGAGCTAGAACAGAACGAACATGATAAAAGAGTAACTAACGTTTCGAACAGATTTAATAACTGAACAAGTACCTGAATTTTGACGGTTGTCACAGGTCGGGTAATTCGGGTTCGGGTTATACTATAAAAAAACAAATTGGGCCTAAGCCCAAAACATGTGATGCTGCCATTTCTGGGACGTGTAAAAAAAAAACCATCACTTGTTGTTGCTGTTTACATACTAATAAAAAACACAAAAAGTAGTTGTTGGATGGATTGTTGGCCAAAAAAGAATAATCAATGATCGTCATTTCTAATAGACTATATGGTTGTTTGATCAATGTTTGCAAATTTTATGTGGATACATATTTCTAATATTATGAAGAAATGATGATGATATATTTGTGATATGTGTATTGTATATCATCCTCTTGAAAACAATAAATATGTACGTACTCGACATATTTGACCACTCTTTTAATTTAAAGAATGCGAGTAAAAATACTATTACTTAACACATTTCCTTTGCAGATGACAGATACCTAGAAACAAAATTAAATTATACAAATCTTTTAGCCAACCTTAAGTACAACAAGAAGAAATGAAACAACAGTTAAATAATATGTCGTGTTTACTCATGATTCTTCCTCAAAAAATCTCTCTCACCTTCGTTGCCTTCACCATTAAATCGCAATCAACAAATTATTAGACTGAACATATAACACAAACATAGACTAAAAGGAAATGAAAGCCTATATGCGTACCTGTGTTTTCATAATTTGTAAATATTGTTACAGCTGAAAGTACTATAGCTTGTATTGTGACGCCATATAATATTCCAATCCAAAATCCATGTCGTCTTAGTGAGGTGCAAAATCCTAATAAAAGAGCAACCGAAATTCCAACAAGATAGAATGCAGCAAGATTCGCGTATGCACCTAGATGTTGCCATCCCACGCCCCTTGCAACACCTAATTCACCATTTAACGTCAAACATTTAATATATATTTATGCAGAAATACACACACACATATGGAAATATGTTTATAGTCGAAAAAACATGGAAATGGCGTGTAAGTGTGTAACCATACCTCAGAGGTTCCATGTACACTATCCATTATGATGTGTAAGAAGAGTAGGGGGGTAACTCTCATGACATAGTCGACAACTTTCTTCTAATTAGTGAATAAGTATCCAAACACACACCTATTGGCAAAAACAGTTTTGCTGACTATACTTGTCTCGACAAGTGCAAGGAGTGATATCGCTCATTTATACGAGTATTTTATCGCGATATTCATTGTGTTTTGTGTCCTAATGTGACAACCGTCAAATTCAGGTACTTGTTCAATTACTATATCGGTTCGAAACGTTAGTTACTCTTTTTATCGCGTTCGCTTTATTCTAGTTCGTAACTTTTGAGTCTGTACTTTGTCGGAACTAGTGTCGGAATAACTTCCGGAATCAAATTTATAAGTCCTAATACCAAGAAAACACCTATTGAACTTTCCTAAGTTCATAACTTATCATAATTAAGAACTTTCAATTAACAAAAAGGTCCAACGAAGCAATAACGCAAAAACGAAAAATCTGATAAGGCTGAGAAATCACCCGGTGCGCAGCACCTAGTGATGAGGTGCGCAACACCTCACGCCAGAATTCAAAATATTTACAGTTTTAGTCCCTGCCTCGTTTTTACACAACCACCACCCAAATCAACCAATCAAACTCGAAACTTTACACTTAATTACTGTCAATTTACCTGTCCAAGACCCCCTTTTCTTTATTGTCTTCATTTTCTTTTCATTTCTCATTTTACAAAATAGAAAACACACACACACACACCTCATTTTCTCTCAACTTTCTCTCAAGAAATCCACTTGTTCCAGTGATTTCCAGCAACTTAAACACCATTTCAATCCATACAAATCGTTCCTTACATCTAGAGAAGCAAGGGGGTGTCGTTTTTACCAAAAAGGACTAGTGTTGTAAAGGTTTTTGAAGCTAAATCCGACCAAAAACTCATCATCCGAGCTTTTCCTTCGGTAGATTCCTTTCTTTTTACTATTTTTATACAAATATTCAATTGCATGTAAGATCTAACGGTTGAAAATGTGTTTTTGAACAAATCTATGACTTTTTATGGTCAAAAACGTTTTTAACCGAAATAACCTTTAGATCCACGGATTTGTAACCAAAAATGCTTCATAAACTGTTAAAAAGATGTTTTAATAAGTTTAAACCGTTTGCATGTCGAAATCTATGGGTAAAAAGACTTTTTTAGTAAAGAAATCACAAAACGGTGAAGAACAGCAAGGAGGTGCGCAGCACCCCCTGACAGGTGCCGCGCACCGGGCTGCTGTTCTTCCCAAAAATCGTCGTTTTGTCCGTTTAAAACTTATGTATACATTCTGGACTTGTTCTAACATTATTATGGGACTGAGATAAACAAAACTAATAATAATGGTGACTTATATTGGACTATTTGGACTATATTGAGCTATAATATATATGATATTGTGTTTTAGGTGATTTGTGAGCGGAAGTGATGGTACAATTTTTGGGCATGAAATTTGGGCGCGGAAGCGCTGCCCAAATTTCCTTAGAAATTGTAAATCATTTCAGATGTGACAACCGTCTAAATTTCAGGTGATTTTTCAGTTACTTAATCTGTTCAAACCTCCAGTTACTTTTACCGTGTTCATATTGTTCGGGTTCATTCTATTGTACTATTAAATTGTCGGAACAAATGTCGGAATCAAAATATAAATCCTAACACCAAATAAACAATACAAGAACTTGACTAAGTTCATAACGGTAACTAAAAAGATTCTAGTCCTTAATTAATTTTAACGGAAAACTTAAAACGTCAAAAGCTGGATTTTTCAATTCAGCCGGCGGCTGAATATATGCAGCCGGCGGCTGAATCCAGCCGACGGCTGAATATAGCCAGCCGGCGGCTGAATCCCGCTGCCCAGCTGGCTGATGACTCACTTTTGCATGCGTTTTGATTGGACCATCTTGTTTTGGCTCGGGACTGGGCAACCATTACTGCCATTTGAGGCTCCCAAGGGCAGTAACACCCTCCCATTACACTTCCCATTTCACTTTACAACTCATTTTCAAATTTACACACACTCACACTCCCTCTTTTCTCTCTAATTGCCTCAAGAACACACACTCAAGTCCAGAAATATTTCATCAAAAATCTGTCCATTAACACACAAATATCAACCATCTAACACATACAAATCGTTCTAGGAGTAAAGGGTGTTAAAGGAAAAGGTTTAAATCGGGTTTCCAAGTCGTTTTTGGAGCTAAATCTTGTTCAAACCATCACATCTTTATTCTCTTCGGTATAACACTCTTTTTTTACTATTTTTATATTTATCTTCACTTGCATGTACAATCTATAACCTGAAAATAAGCTTTCATAAACTTTCAAAACGTTTTCTTGCTTAAAAACGAGTTTTTAGTGAAGATCTATATATTTAACCTTTAAATCTAAAAGAAAACTGAGATTTTACTTTGAAAATACATATGTTTAAGTTATACCAGTTTGCATGTCGAATCTAATGGGTAAACAAGCTTAAAAACGGAAAATAGAGCAACTTTGAAACTGGCCGAAGCCTTTTGGCCGGCGGCTGAAGGATTTCAGCCGACGGCTAAAGGTCAGCCGGCGGCTGTTTTCCTCCAGCCGCCGCCAGAATGGTCCTGTTCACTGTTTTTGTCGTTTTAAAGGTCGTAAACGTGATTTTAAGCTAAAATAAACTATCACAGATTATATACATGTTAAATAAGCTACTGTTTTGACATATTATATTGTTGGAAAAGCTTTTTGGACTTGAAACTTGAGTATTATTGCTTTAAACGTTATCTTGTGAATATTAAAGCGGGAAAGTGTTTTGAAAATGGACATAATTTTTATAACACGGAAGCGCTGCCCAATTTTCACCGTAAATAACATTTCAAATTCAGAAACTTAATAATTTCGAGACTTACACACATTAACTTGAAACTTTGACATTTTGGTACATAATTGGACATTTCGGACTATAAAGCGTACACGAACATACAAACCTTATAAACATTCCGTAATAAACTTTTTGGGACAGAATCTAAGTATACTAAATTGAGACTTAAAAATGTTAAATTGAAACTTAACATAACTCAATAAAACTTATACAACTTTCCGGTGTTCTAGGTCGTTTGTGATTCCCGACGCGTTCCGCTCTCTTTGTGCTAGTTCATATCTCGTACCTTCGCAAACCGTGAGTTACAACCCCACTTGTTTTACTTTTTGTACATTTAAACATTATTTGGGGGAAACATAAGATCAAATGTTTGTAACTTTTTGGTACTTTTGAAACTTATTTGAAACTGTTCGAAACTTGATACTATTGGTACTTATTGAAACTTTTAGAAACTTGTTCAAACCTGTTCAAACTTGGTACATGTTCAAACTTGTTCAAACTTGGTACTTGTTCAAACTATTATGCGTATATGTGTTGATGCCTTAGCAGGATAACTAAATCTAGGATACTTGTTAGAAACCAATATTTGATGGATATATAAGCCCGTAAGAGTTCAGTTCAATTTTTGCAACTTTGTTCAATTGCCCCTTTTGGTTCAGGTTCACTTATACACTATTAGCAATAGCCGTTAGTCATATGAGTATCGATACTTAGGAGCGGTCACTCCTTACTAAGGGTTAGCGTCCCAAGTACATATTACTACCATTCAGATGTTCAATCAATTAAACTTTTTGGGCTAGTTCAGGACCATGCAACCGGTTTAGTGTATACTTACTACTTATATTATGCCAAATGATTGATACGAGTTACTATTTAGTTAGACACATACTCCCTACGCATATACCTTTTAGCGCTTGGATTCCGCTACAACTTAATTTATACAAGATTTATTTACTTAAATTACTTGTGTACGTTCAAACTTTTACTATTTACGTATATGTTCAAACGTCGACTCGTTCTTTTACTCACGACGTCAATATATGTTTTGGCAACTTACTACTTTTGGCAACTTACTAATTTTGGCAACTTTCTATTTTTAGAAACTTTATCGAAACTCTAAACTGTAACTCACTCACTACTTTATGTAGTTGACACTTTATCTTATGTTTCAGGAAATTAATGTAAGTGTTCAGAATGCATGGCAAAGGAGGGTCGATATGGTCACGTGAGGCGCTATTTGGGGAAAAGACCTTTATATTTTGGGAATTTGTTTTGAAACATTTGTACTTGCACTTTATTTTAAACTTATGAACTGCTTGGTTGATTGAATCTTGAACAATTTATTTTTAATCGAAATGACTTGAATCGTTTATATTTGCTTATGACCGTGTAATGATATTTCCAGCTCTCACATTCCGTGTTTCCGCTATAGCGGGGTGTGACAGACTTGGTATCAGAGCACAGGTTATAGCGAAAACGGTTTTAGAAATTTCTAAAAAGTTTTTGAAACCAAACTATAACCAAGGCTTTTCGGAAAATCATTATGGGTTCAAAACTTTAGTGAATTAATTTTGCGATTGCATGCTTATTTTCAACTACGCATGGCCTGATCACCCCTGCCTAGTTCAAAATGATTTATGCAAGGACGAAACGTAATTTCTAAAGACAAACGATTTTGAGTCAAGAAATTCCCGGTCTTACTATTCCCAACCTCACGTGATCGACCCCTACCTGCATTCTTTACTTAATTTCCTTTAGCATATTCTTGTTCATGTACTTACGAAACTTTTTACGTCGCAGATCCGTCATGTCTCAATCGTCACGTTCGCACTCTCTTTCACGAGCCGTGTCGCCATTGCACGAACCCTCTGAGGGCCATACGGCCTCCGAGAGTCAGCGTCACCAGACGACTGACCCGACAGAGGACACGTCAATGACTATCAGCAGTAGTAACGGGTCTAGCCCGAGGACCGTATTACCTCCTCCCCGACCGGCACCCGTTACAGCACCACCTCAGCCCCAAGGGCCCCGCGCTGGAATGGCCGCGCGTCAGCAACCGGACCCGTTCCGACCTGCACCTCCTCAGTCCTTCGTGGACCCACACGATCCCGCCATGCGCACTCCGGTCATGGAGCGCTACGCGTGGGAACGCCATTTCATGGAGGAGAGGCGACGTGCCCAGGAGGCCGGAGCCTCCCAACCGTTGATGCCACCCACACTCCAGCCTCCTCCACCGGTCGCATTTCTCCACCTACACCGCGAGGTTCGGGCCCTCTCCGAGGAAGCCCGACAACAGGGCCTCTACCTTTTCGAAGTCTCTGACGCCGCGCACAAGCTGGCGGAGCAGTCGATCCGAACTATCGCATCGGCTCGAGCCACTGCACGTACTGTGCAGCGCCTTGTTAGCGTGTGCTTCGTCCTAGGGGCTCTGGTAGTGGCTATGGTAGCCAAGGTGTTTCTGGAGAGGCGCCATTAGTTCATTTCCTTTATTGTACTGTAGGCCGAGTTGTAATTTTCACATGTACACAACTTCGTGCCATTTTCTCTATTTCCTTTATTGTATTGTACTGTACTTTTCTTATTTTGAACCTTGTACTCAACTCCTTATTTTAATGAATGAAGTTTCGTTTATTATTATCTATCGTTACTTATCTTGTGAATCTTGTACTGTGTTGAACCATCTTCTTACGTGTGAATCTTTTGAAACTTTGTCGTGCGTGTTCTATCTGATCTGTTACCTTCCTCTTGCGTGGTTGTTAACTTGTTCGTTGAATCATGTTCTTATCATACTCTAATCGTGCGTTTCTAAACTGAATCTGTTGTCTGTTGCAGAATCATGGCACCCCGTACCAATGCCGCGATCATTGCTGAGCAAGTGGCCGAACAGTTGCAAGCAGCGATGCCCAATATGAAACTTTTACTTTTATATACTTTACCTATTTTTGCCGACTACTTAAACTGTAACTCACTCACTACTTTCGTAGTTGACACTTTATCTTATGTTTCAGGAAATTAGTTTAAGCATGATGTGCATGGCATGGACGGGTCGAGGCGGTTGTGTGAGAACCTTTTTGGGAAAAGACGTGGCCATTTATTTTGGGAATTTTTAATGAAACTTTTAATTATGTATCGATGTACTAAATTAATGTGACTTGGTCGTTTTGTGAACTTGTAAACACTTTTATTTTTAATTAATGACTTGATTACCGTTATGTTTTATATGACCTGTGTAAAGATTTTCCAGCTTAAGACCTCAGACGTTACGGATAGTCTCCCTTCGAATATGCCAACGATCCAATAGTCGCAACTACGAATGCAAATTTAGGATTCCCAGTACTTCGTTGCCTAAAGCTTATTCCATCGACCCGGTTCTCACCAAACCACCAAGCCTTGACGCTATTGTCGGGATGGACAGGTCACCTTAGTATGGAGCCAAGACCGTCCGCCCCGACAAGCTTCCCTGCATCCCTCTCCATAAAAAGGAAACTCCAGTCGTTCAGGTGTACGACCTGAATAATAACTCCGCAACGTGTGTCCCTCTACGATGCACCAGCATCTCGAGGAGGACTACGACGCACCCCCCCCCCCCCCCCCCCCGCTCACGACGTTTATCATGAATCTAAGGAAGGCCGAGTCCAAGACATTTCCGTAGTCGAGGACCATCCAAAACTTTTCTGAGAGACTCCCGGACTACCACTGAATAGACAAGTAGAAATTACAAATGAACTTCGTTCCTGACACGGCACCCATAGCTGAGGCCCCCTACCACGTAGCACCACCGAGATGCTAAGGCAGCCAAAGCTGCTGTAGGAACTCCCTGTTCCTAGCTCTAACACCCCAAACCTAACCCCATGGGAAACCCCAATCTCCCTGACAAGAGACAGACGGACCCTTCCGTTTATACACTGATCGTCATGAACGTGACAAGCCTACCGTCAAGAACCGATAACCATCCCCGAGGATCGACGACCAGTCTGAGTAGTTGCAGGATGCAGCATATCTCTCGAATGTCGACCCCGCTCGAGTTACCACCAGGTTCGCGACGCTTTTGACCACCACTTCCGAGGACCGAATTCTCCCCAAAACTCGATGCCAGCAACCCAAGCCTTTCCCTTTATCTGTAAGCCTAACCAACACACCGCCGGCATTCATGGACTTAATAGACAAGCACGTGAACATACTAAACGATTGGATACCGCACTCGCTCTTGACCCTCACCCCTACTCAAGGAAGATTCTGTGAACATCCCGAGCCCCCTAGAACCCTTCCAAGGTCAGGAGTCGTACGCCAATTTCCCAAAGTACGAACTCTGACCCTGAGCAGGATATTTCCCGACCTTATAGTCAACTCTGAAGGAACTCAGACCCAGGCCAAACGTAGCTTGTAGCGCCAAGCCCCTAGCAGGAGCTCTGAAATCCGAAGGTATTCGCGAACCCATTCCGGTCAAGGGCCATCGAATTGTTATTCCATTTACCCCGGAATCCGACTTGCTGTAACCGGAGATCCCGAGAATACCATTCTGGCCGGACATTGTGTAAGGACACCACCCTGTATTCCGCCAAGTGCTTCACTTACCTCGAGGTCAAGGCAGGACACCGAAAACTCACCCCTCTATTAGTCGATCTACGTCCCTTCTCTTTGAAGTGCCCTCCTGAGAAGCACCAGGAACGCAACCATATCTCATCACCTCTCACAATTCGGCTGTCTTTAATCGGGTACACTTGCGTCACGGACCCCGTGCCAGCACGAAGTGTGAACCCATCAGTCTATGCATGGACGCAAGTATCAAACACCGCCCTGTCGGCTAGAAGTTGACGGTTGACGACTTGCAAGGTCCTACGTCTACCTCTACTCGCGAAGGACCGGAAACGTTTCCGTACTCGGCCAAGGAGCCGCGCGACCATCTGGAAGCAAAACCTCAATCCCTTGGATGGCAATAGGGTATCCCTTATGATACCGCCACGGAAGGAGGACAGTCTGCTTCTGGAAACGCGGCAGGCTAAGCCGAAGTACACCGGTTCAATCTGAGTCGCGGGATATACCGATCCGACCTCTCATCGTTTATAATTTCCCTGACCGTCTCCCGATGTTCTTACGTGCCCCTCCTCACACTTGTAAAGCGTTCATCGGAGGAGACCTTTGTCATCTTCCTCTATTCCAAGTCAAAACTGCTGCTATGCCAAGTTCCTTATTAAAACACTTAGGTTGTTGACTCCAAGGACAAATAGCATTGATCGAGCCTCGTACCCATCTTTGAGTTCAGTGGAACCTCCGACGTAGTCCCACTACCGCGTGAAGACGCATGGGCCAAAACTCGTCAGGAGCACCCACTACGATCCGACGGCAAAACTTTTCCCCATGAGACAAACTAAATTTCGGGACGAAATTCCTTTCAACCCGGGGAGAATGTGACAACCGTCAAAAATTTAGATACTTGTTTAGCTACTATGTCGGTTCAAAATCAGTAGTCACTCTTTTATCGTATTCGCTTTGTTCTAGTTCGAAACTGTTGAGCCGGTACTTGTCGGAACTAATGTCGGAATAACTTCCGGAATCAATTTTATAAGTCCTAATACCAAGAAAACACATATTGAACTTTCCTAAGTTCATAACTAATGATAATTAAGAACTTTCAATTAACAAAAAGGTCCAACGAAGCAATAACGTAAAAACGAAAAAACGGAAAATGCTGAGAAAAGGCCCGGTGCGCCGCACCCCTTTGCTAGGTACGCAGCACCTAGCTGCAGATTTCAAAAATATTTTCATGTTTAGTCCTTGCCTCGTTTTTACACATTTTTAAACCAATCAAACTCGATTGGCAGACCATAATTACTGGTTTTAACCAGTAACACTGCCCTATACTACCATTTTCTTTTTATTCATTTTTGTTAAATCATTTTACCAAAATCAAAACACACACACACACTTATCTTTTCTCTCAAACTCTCTCAAGAACACAACAAAAACACCTTCATTCCCAGAACATTTGGCCATCAAAATCCAGTTTCTATCCATAAAAACCGTTCATATCATCCATAGGAGTTAAAGGGACCAAAAGATTTCGAAAAAGGACCACCGTTGTAAGGGTTTTTGAAGCACAAATCCGACCAAAAGCATCATCCATTCGATTTCCTTCGGTAGATTACTTTCTTTTCACTGTTCTTACATAAATAATCGTTTGCATGTAAGATCTAACGGTTGAAAATGGGTTTTTATACAAATCTTTGACTTTTATGGTCAAAAACGTTTTTAATCAAAATACTCTTTAGGTCCACAAATCTGTGAATAAAAACACATTAGGAACTGTTAAAATGATGTTTTAAAAGATAGTTACTAATTGCATGTTCGATCTAAACAACAAAAATAAGTTTTATAAAGATTTATGTCACTTTTCATACAAAAACGATTTTTATATGAATGATACTTAGATCTATGTTTTTGTGGATAAAAGTTGTTTAGAAACCATAATAATGATGTTTTATAAGTTATCCACCGGTTGCATGTTGAAATCCTTGTGTCACAAAACGTTTTTAGCAAGAAAAACACCAAACGGGAAAGAAACAGCACCTAGGCTCAGGTGCGCAGCACCGAGCTGCTGTTCTCCCGAAAAATCGTCGTTTGTCCGTTTTTAAACTTGTACACACATTCTGGACTTTCAAAAATATTTTATAAGACTGAGATGAGTAAAACTAATAATAATAATAATGACTTGTATTGGACTTATTGGACTTGTGGTGAAGTTATATTGTGTATATGTATGTTTTGTGAGCGGAAATGATTGTAGGTTTTGGACATGAAATTTGGGCGCGGAAGCGCTGCCCAAATTTCGTTAGAAAACCTAAACCATTTCAGTAACCAAACATGTTTATCATAATAATAACTTTGACCTTGAACTTTCAAACAAAAAATATAAACGTTAACCGCTTCGGACCAATTTTGAGACAATTTGACTTCATCACATAACTATAAACAAAAGTTACCTAATCTTATATAAAGGACCTAATAAGACATTAACTTTTGGACACTCTTGGTATTCATAGGCATTCCGTGATTCCCGACTCCGTTATCCGACCGATTCCGAGTTCACTCTCTTCGCAAACCGTGAGTTACACCCCTCCTATCTTTTACCATTTTAAGTACTCTTTTTGGGGGAAACATGAGATCCAATTTGTTTTGAACTGTAACTATTATGCGAAATTTTTTATGGACCATTTTGACTTGAAACCCGTATGAATATTTATTCTTTTGAAACTGTTTGAACGACTTACTATTTTCGGAAACCTTTTCGACCTATTTGACCTACCCTTCTATTTATGGAAACTTTTGAACTAAATAAACTATTTCGGAACTTATTTTGACCTGGAACTATCTTTGGTACGAACTAATCGAACTAATATGCGTAAACAACGTCAATTGTTCGGATTGGCTTACTTCAGACTCCCTAGGTTTGCCTCTTTGGATACTTGAATAGACATTGATAGCTTGGTTATATTAGGTGCTAAACCCTAGGTGAGAATATAACGCCGTAAGTGCAAACAAAAGACTTTTCAAATTGGTTCGACTCAAGTCCCACAATTTTTCTCTGACGACTATACACACTATTAGCATAAGCCGTTAGCATATATTATGGGTATCGATACTTAGGAGCGGTCACTCCATACCAATGGGTAGCGACCAAGGTACATATTGCTAAGTCCTCGCGGACTCTGACTCTAGATCTGACTAGTGGGCGGTTACTTGACCAAAATCGGATTAGTGTGTAGACTAAATCTTACGTATATTAAGCTTAGCGGTTGGTACAACTCGAGGATCATAGGTCTATATTACGCATATACTTACTTACTGTGTTGCACATGTGGATTAATCCACCGCTGAGGTGATGACTACGAACCCTCTTTTACTCGCTACACTACTTGACTTTTGTATTGATTCGTACTTACTTTGATCGTACTTAAACTTATTTGAAACTAAGTTATTCTTGAATTTTAAGTACTTAAATTTAATTAAGTTATTCTTGAATTTTAAGTACTTGAGCTTATCTTGGAACTCTTTGACCTTGAACGACTCTCGAATTATTAAAATCTTGAATTCGTCTCGGACTTTTTATAAACTTTGAATTTGGAACTTTTCTTAAATTCATAAACTGTAACTCACTCACTACGTTTTCGTAGTTGACACTTTATCTCATGTTTCAGGAACTAAGCGTAAGTTATGAAGTGCATTGCTCAGGCGGGTCAAGTCTTTTATGTGAAGTGTGCCTTGGGAAGAAGACCTTATTTTGGGAATTTTATTTAAAAACATTTTTGTTATGTATTATGGTCTTACTTTGAAACTTGGTTGTATCTTTGACTTGTACTTTTAAATTTATTTTGTGATGACTTGAACCGTTAATTTTGGTATAACCCGTGAAATGACTCTTTGCTCTCACATTCCGTGTTTCCGCTTTAGCGGGGTGTGACACAACGCCAACGTCAACAATCACCATCAGCAGCAGCAACAGCAGCAGCAGCAACAACAACAGCAACAGCAGAACAATCAAAACCAAAACCAGAACCAGCACCCGAACCTTCCTCCATGCAACTACAAGAGCTTTCTGGCATGCAAGCCTAAAGAATTCCACGGCACAACTGGTGCTGTAGGTTTGGTCCAGTGGTTCGAGAGCATCGAATCGGTCTTACACATCAGCCGATGTGCTGAGGCGAAAAAGGTGGAGTACGCGTCCTGCGTATTCCATGGTCGAGCTCTGTCATGGTGTAACACTGTAGTCCAAACCCGAGGACGTGACAATGCCTATGCCCTTCCCTGGAACACCTTCAAGAACTTGCTCATCGAAGAATACTGCCCGAGAGGGGAAATTAAGAAGCTCGAGGCTGAGTTGTGGGACCACAAGATGGTCGGGAATGATATTGAGAAATACACTACCCGGTTCCACGAACTCGCCCGACTGGTTCCAAGGCTGGTAACCCCTGAGGAGAACCGGATCGACCTGTACATCTCTGGTCTAGTTCCGGAAATCCGAGGTATGGTCATGGCAGCCGAGCCTCAGACCCTCCAGAGTGCAATCATACTGGCCCACCGTCTTACCAGCAACCTCCTCACCGCCCCTGGATCCTCCACAAAGGAGTCATGTGAGAAGAGAAAGGTTGAGTCCACCCCGAGGAGAAGTGACCGCAACAAGAAGAAGACCCGAAACTATGCCCTGACTGCTTCACCTGCACCTGCACCGGCACCTGCACTGCCAGCTAAATCTGGGTCTTACACCGGGCCACACCCAAAGTGCAACCTCCATCATCTCGGGAACAGCCCATTATGCCTCAAGTGCCAAAAGGCGGGACACTTTTCCAAGTACTGCCCTGACAAGACAACTGCTCCAGCCCTGAAACGGTCATGCTATGAGTGCGGAAGCGACCAGCATCTCCGCAATACCTGCCCTAATCTCAATCGAACTCCACAGAATCAAGGAGGGAAAGGTAGGGGTCGCACTTTCGGACTAACGGCTGAGGAAGCACGTCAGGACCCCAACGCAGTTACTGGTACGTTTTCCCTCAACAATCATTCTGCTTCCGTATTATTCGACTCAGGAGCCGAAAGAAGTTTCATTTCCTTAGAATTTAGACCCCTCATAGAATTAGAATCTAAAGTTCTTAAGGATAGTTTTACCGTTGAATATGCTAACGGCCAAGAATTTGAAGCTAAGGACATAATCCTAGGATGTTCACTATGCCTATCTGACAAAACCTTCCCCATTGATCTAATTCCTATCGAGCTTTCAAGTTTTGACATTATTGTTGGGATGGACTGGCTATCTCGCTTTCGAGCGGAAATCATTTGTTTCGATAAGCTTATTCGTATCCCTCTTTCGGAAAAAGAGACTCTCGTCGTTCAGGGAGACAAGCCTGGACGACAACTCCGCATCGTATCTTCCATCAAATGCGCAAGTACCTTCAGAGGGACTATGACGCATTCCTTGCCCATGTCGTCGAGCGTAAACCTTCTGAGATTCGACTCCAAGATATTCCAGCGGTCAAGGATCATCCCGAAGTCTTTCCCGAGGATTTTCCAGGACTGCCACCTAAACGACTAGTGGAATTCCGAATAGACCTCATTCCTGGCACAGCACCGGTTGCCAAGACACCGTACCGTCTGGCACCACCCGAAATGCTAGAACTGTCAAAACAGTTACAGGAACTCCTAGACCATGGTCTTATTCGTCCAAGTTCGTCCCCCTGGGGAGCCCCAATCCTCTTCGTCAAAAAGAAAGACGGATCCTTCCGTATGTGCATTGACTATCGAGAGCTGAACAAGCTGACCGTCAAGAACCGATACCCTCTTCCGAGGATTGACGATCTCTTCGACCAGTTGCAGGGTGCAACTTACTTCTCCAAGATCGACCTCCGTTCGGGTTATCACCAAGTTCGTGTCAGCGAGACCGACATCCCGAAAACCGCTTTTCGCACCCGATACGGCCATTACGAATTCCTTGTCATGCCTTTTAGTCTGACCAACGCACCGGCAGTGTTCATGGACTTGATGAACAGAGTGTGTAGACCATACCTAGACAAATTCGTGATCGTATTCATAGACGACATTCTCATTTACTCGAGGAACAAGGAAGATCACGCGAAACACCTTAAGCTCATTTTAGAACTCCTCCGAGAACAGAAGTTGTACGCCAAATTCTCGAAGTGTGAATTCTGGCTCCGAGAGGTACATTTCCTTGGTCACGTGGTCAACCAAGAAGGGATTCATGTGGATCCAGCCAAAATCGAAGCGATTGAGAAATGGCAAGCTCCGACAACCCCGACGGAAATCCGTCAGTTCCTAGGATTGGCAGGTTATTACCGAAGATTCATTGAGAATTTCTCAAAAATCGCAAAACCCCTCACCGAGCTCACCCAGAAAGATAAGGACTTTATCTGGGGAAAAGATCAGGAGGATTCTTTCCAAAAACTCAAGTACCAATTATGTCACGCACCGATTCTATCTCTGTCAGAGGGCACGGACGACTTCGTAGTGTTATGCGATGCCGGTTTCCTTATGTAAGTCATATCTTCCCCTTTTTGTTATCATCCATTAGGGGAACATCTCTTTACGAACTTCTTCTTTGAATCAGGAGTTGTTCTTTTTATAAGAGATTAAATCACTATGCACAAGCGAAAACTTCTCCCTCAAGTGGTGCATGTATAAGATCACATCCAACTGGTTCCAATTTCATATCCACTTTTAGAACATATTCTTCCCCTTAAACCAATATTCTCGGCTGGTTCACCAACATAGGAGTAGTACTAACTTCATCATCGTATAGAAAAATGTGTATTGTAATACTAACAACGTAGCAGTAGCATTAACAATATAAGAGCAACATTAGGTAAATATTTGCAACAGATTAAAAATTAAATAAGTTCCCCTTGAGAAATCCGATCATGCTCAAATTTTTACACATAGTAGGTCTGTGTCTCTCGAACCACATATCCAAAACTCAGGACAATCCAACGGTTAACGAATACACAATAACCTTTTTACCACAGCTGCGCTCTGTAAACAATAAACATTCAACTTCCAACTTTGAAATTCTACATCTCCTTGAGAATAGCTCTGATAACAATCAAATTTTAACACAGCATAGATCCATATTCCTTGAATCACATATTCAAAAATCACGAAGATCCGGTATGTAACGAATAAACAACGATCGTTTCAGTATAGATAAACACAATAAATCTAACCTTTCAGCAGCAGATTTCGAAAATTAATATCTCACTGATAAAAGCTCAGATCGAAAATCCCTTCGGTCAGATTGTGCGTTTATATCTGAAGAATCTACAGTCAAAATATCGTCCAAATCCGACGGCTAACGAATGATTTATTCCCATTTTACTACGGCTGCCCAGATTATGACGAACATAAACCCTAATTCGCAAATTTGTAGATCTCCTTTTTTCTTCTTCGTCTTCTTCTTGTAAACTTGTGAATCTTTGATCTAGAGCACCTCCTGTGCTCTGATACCACTTGTAGGATCGATAATGATTACTTAGATCAAGATTTATCAAAGAAGTTCAGCAGCGGAGATGAACACTTTGATATTCACAAGTTTATGATAATCGAATATTGTATATAAAAGATCAATAAGAACAAACAATAATGATTACCATCAAGCCTCAATCTATTAATAAATTAACAGACGTGTTTCTTTACATACAAGGATCTATAAAAGATCTTGAGGCTAAACCTAGCTTTTCTAGGAAACATCTAACACAACCTCAATCTATTTGATCAGAATAGACGTGTTTCTTCTATCTTACAAGGATCAATTTGACCTTGAGGTTGAACAAAGGGGAAACGATCTCAAGTGGTGAGATCGTTTGGTGTTTTCCTAAAGAATAAACATGATGAAAAACCACACATTTACAATGTCTAGAGATCTCTTTATATATAGAGTCTCATATGACTTACATAAGGAAACCTAGTTACATAAGGAAACCTAGTTATATTAGGAGACTAAATCTTTTTAGATCTTTATCTTGAAAATCAAGTCTTCCATAACAGATTTGCAGGAGTAGTAACTTGTAGGAGTAGTAACTTGCAGGAGTAGTAACTTGCAGGAGTAGTAACTTGCAGGAGTAGTAACTGAGCAGTAGTAACTTGCAGTAGTAACTGAGCCGTATTAACTGAGCAGTAGTAACTGAGCAGTATTAACTGAGCAGTAGTAACTGAGCAGTATTAACTGATGTATGTAACGCAACTCTAGAATAACAATCTCGACAATTTAATCCTAACAATCTTCCCCTAAACTTATGCTTTCTACATGCAAAGCAATAAGTTTCTTCAATGTAAATTGTTGATGAGAATGTTATCACAACTGCTATTTCAACTTTGTCTTCTCCATGTTTCCTTGATGTATATACTCAGTTTATATTTTGTCTCATCAAATCAAAATATTATCCCAACAGATTCTTTCCAAAAACTCAAGTACCAATTATGTCACGCACCGATTCTATCTCTGCCAGAGGGCACGGACGACTTCGTAGTGTTATGCGATGCCTCCCACCAAGGACTTGGGTGCGTTCTAATGCAGAAGGACAAGGTCATCGCTTACGCTTCCAGGCAACTGAAGATCCACGAGCAAAATTACACCACTCACGACTTAGAGTTGGGAGATGTCGTGTTCGCTTTGAAGATTTGGAGACACTACCTGTACGGTACTAAGTGTACGGTCTTCACTGACCACAAGAGCCTTCAACACATTTTAGATCAGAAAATGCTCAACATGAGACAACATAGATGGATAGAATTGTTGAGCGACTACGATTGCGAGATCAAATACCACCCGGGTAAAGCAAACGTAGTAGCAGATGCCCTGAGTAGGAAGGAAAGGGTAAAGCCATCTCGAGTTCGAGCATTGGGTATGCAAGTTCAGACGAGCCTTCGCACAAGGATTGAAAACGCACAGCAAGAGGCGTTAAAGCCCGAGAACATTAAGGTCGAGAGGCTTCATAATCACGAGAAAGAATTCGAACGCAAGTCGGACGGAATCTACTACTTCAAAGGTCGAGCATGGGTTCCAAGATCTGAGGATCTTCGCAAACTCATTTTGGACGAGGGCCACCGATCTAGATATTCCATCCATCCGGGATCCGACAAGTTGTACAAGGACCTCCGAGAATACTACTGGTGGCCGGGCATGAAGAAAGATATCGCCTTGTATGTAGCCAAGTGCCTTACTTGCTCCAAGGTCAAGGCGGAATATCAAAAGCCTTCAGGGTTACTTCAGCAACCAGAAATCCCCATGTGGAAGTGGGAGAAAATTTCTATGGACTTCGTCACCAAGTTACCCCGTACGACTAAGGGTAACGACACGATTTGGGTAATCGTGGACCGTCTGACCAAATCCGCTCATTTCTTGCCAATTCGAGAAAATCATTCGGTGGAGAAGCTCGCTCAAGTCTACATCAACGAGATCGTCTCTCGTCATGGAACCCCGCTCTCCATCATCTCCGTTAGGGACAGTCGATTCACCTCCCGTTTCTTGAACGTTCTACAGAAATCCTTAGGTACTCAATTAGACCTCAGCACGGCGTATCACCCTCAGACTGACGGCCAGAGCGAAAGAACGATCCAAACACTTGAGGATTTGCTGAGAGCATGTGTAGTAGACTTCGGAGGAAGTTGGGACACTCACCTCCCCTTGGTCGAGTTCTCCTATAACAACAGCTACCATGCCAGCATCAAGTGCGCGCCATTCGGGGCTCTCTATGGGCGTAAGTGCCGGCCACCACTATGCTGGCTGGAGGCTGGCGACCGACAACTTACGAGACTCGATATCGTCCAGGCGACCATCGACAAGATCACCACTATTCGTGAACGACTGAAGACGTCTCGTACCCGACAGAAGAGCTACGCTGACAACCGAAGGAAACCCCTCGAGTTCCAAGTGG